>CM034706.1:81678671-81689035 GCA_020142125.1 Phrynosoma platyrhinos | reverse complement strand
CAGCTGGGGAAGTAGATGAGTCTACGAAAGCACATGTTACATCTTCTTTTGCTCGGATAGTCTCAAAGGTGCTAAAAGATCTCTCTGCATTCTGTAAAGGTTCTTGTCAGTCCAGGATTCTTCTCAGGGCTCCTTCAAGTTTGAGAAACAAATTTTTGTATGGTTTAAAATATTTTTGAATATTCTTTCCCTCCCTAATGGGGCTCAGCAGATGTTGTTGGAGTAGAACTCACACAATTCCTCACCACTGGCTATGGTGACTAGGGCTACTGCCTGGAGTTGTGGTACAGCAACTTCTGGAAGATCACAGTTTCCAGCTCCTATCCTAAATATTGTTTCCTCAGCTGAGTTTTGCTATGGGATTATGACCATCTGAAATAAAAATTCTTGAGATGAGGTGTTGCAGGTGGAGAGAGGGGGAATCCTGAATTCTTTATTCATCTAATACTGGCAGCCCATGGTCAGAGCAGAAGGGATGCCTTACTTCTCACCACAACACAAGCTTCCTCAATTATCTACACATTTTTTTTAAAAAAATCACACATACGCACTCTTATCCTATTTCTGATTTAGGGACAATTTCAAATATGAACTAAATTGTTATAAAAGTATGGTTTTCTACAACTTTCCATTTTACTTTTCTTTCTTTTTTTCCCCCCTGTTGTTAAATGCTACATTTGGATTTTGATTTGATGAATGTGAGCTTATTTGAATAAGATGTTCCATTCTATATTTGTACAAGTTAGAATTTTTATATCTCCCAACCTGGAGCTGAATTTTTGTCTTAAGCACTTGGCATAATCAAACTACATATCACGGGGTGAGGGGGTGGGGTGGGATTGGCTTTCCTGATGTTTTGAATGTCACTTCTTCAGTTCCTTACCACTGGTCATGTTGGATCCTTGTCATTCACCTCCCCCCAGAGGTATGTGTTAGAAATACATGCCATGATATCATTGCTATGCAAGTTTTCCCACCCTTGCTAGTGGATGCTGGTGAAACTAAACATAGAAAAAAATGTAGCAATGTCATGTTACACATATTGTATCATTTCCCCCAAGTAAAGAAGGGAACAGTAAGTGGAAATACCTGACTGCTTTTATCAGTAACAACTATGCTGTAGGTCCAGGCTGGATAGTTTTAAAATATTAGGTTTATTGAAATCTCACACAATTCTTCAGTCTGAGGCTTTGCCCTATTATTTAGCTGTTACTTTTCTCAAATATGTTTTGCATACTAAAAGACTTTTACAATAACGAAGAAAAAAATTGAGAAGTTATTTGAAATTATCCAAATTCCATGTAGTTAGATATTTTGCTATATGGGAATTAGATGGGTAAACTAAAATGCCATTTTAAAAAACATTTTATTAAATTAATTCAGTCATTTTCAGTTGTGAATTGATTGACAGCTATGGATGACGTAACATAAGACTTTCCTAAGTATAATAGAATTGGACAGAAGAGGGAGATGTAGGTCTAACTTTTCTACATAATAATAGGACCTGCAGGCTAATATTGTGCATTCTTATTCAAAAATAACTCCTGTACTATTATTTGTATTTACAAACAATTCAAAGCTTCACACAAGATAGGAGTGTCTGGTAGGATGCTGTGTATGTGTGTTTAGTGCTAAGATATTTCATACCTGAAGATTCTTAAAAGGTAAAGGTATTCCTCATTGACAAGGTTGTCAAGTTGTGTCCGACTGTAGGGGGCAGTGCTCATCTCCATTACTAAGCCAAAGAGCCAGCATTGTCAGAGACTACTCTGTGATCATATGGTCAGCATGATTGCACAGAATGCTGTTTGCCTTCCCACTGAAGTAGTACCTATTTATCTACTTGCATTTGCATGCTTTCAAACTACGAGGTTGGTAGAAGCTGGGACTAGTAACAGAAGCTCACCCCATCATGCAGCACCCAGGCCTCGAACTGGCAACCTGCTGATCTTGCAATCAACAGAATCAGCATCTTAACCACTTGAGCCATTGAATCCCCACTAAAGCCACTGCAGATTCTTAGTGCATAAATAGCCATGCAGACTACACACTTGCATCTGTCAACTGTAATGATCTCGATAGGTCACTTCTTGCACTTCCATGGCTTAACACTATATGCAAGTGCCCTTTGTTTCCCCTTGTGTGTGTTACATTTTAGTTATGTGAAACCTCATGGCCCACCATTAAGGGCAAATAATCCCTTGCACAACACAAATAATTTACTACAGGGGTGGGAATTTGTGGCCAATGGGCCATTCATACCTCACCAGGATCATTCTTGCAGCCTCAGAGCCTCCTTCCCAGAATCTCAATGAGATAAAAAGTTTTAGAGAAAACAAAAACTCTCATTAAAGAATGTGTGTTCTAAAAGGCTTCCAGATGTAATATTCACTGCACAAATTCTCAGCTAAAACAAGGTATAGCCCTTGTCACCTTTTAAAATCATGACTTCTTTTTCCAAACTGATGTGCAGCCTATGGTGCTCCAGGTGGCTGGAGCAGGAAGGGTGAAGACCCTGAATACTTTTTTGAGTACTTCTTGGCATATCTGATGTAGAGGACCAGCACTTTCTTTTCTAGTGTGCCAGGTCTGGTACCCTATTTGTATCAATTGGAAGTAACTATACTTTCTCATCTGGAGAAATACTGCAAACCAGCAGCTGATGGTTCGTGGATCAATAGTGATCCATTGATCACTTTTTTGAGAAGTACTGATTTGCAAGATATCACTGAAAGGGTTTCTTCTCATATGTTTACTTCATATTAAGCATTAATATTTAGTACACTTTATTTCCCCAACATGGCATTACCTTTCCATAATGGTGGGATTACATGCTGCTGTGACACAGGAGACTACGCTGCTGGTAGGTCTCCCAGGTCAGACAAGCTTTTGCTGAGAAAGATTATATGTGCCAAATAGATACTGGGCAGCAGCAATAGTGGAGGAGGGTGACACTGGCAGAGAATCCCTCAGAGATAACAGCATGTGACACCATAGCTAATGCTTGTTAGTATTGCACAGAAGGAGGCACTAGTAAGCCACTTCTGAATGTCTTTTATCATGGAAACACTATCTTGAGATAGTGCAAGAAGGTGAGACTCCCAGGTCAGAAGGCATTTGGCCAGCTTCTGGGGAAGAGCAGAAGACAACTATGAGTAATGTTTCATCTAAAGATGCAACTGACACAAGCTGATATGCGCAGATGTGAAAGGAAAGTCTGAACCCATACAGTAGCTTCATAGGAACATGGACTGCGACAAGCATGAATCAGGAAAAGCTAGACATTATAAAATAAAAAAATAACACATGGAAACATTGCAGTATTTAGAGTAAGCAAGATAAAGTGAGAAGGAATGGGGCATCAAATAATCAAATAATTACAGTGTTTTATCCAAAAAATTAAAATCTAAGAAGGAATAAGGTAGGGTTAATAATGAGACAAAAGCAACCAGATGATACAATGCAAAGTCTGACTGAATAATACCAATAAGACTTCAGGGGGGGAAACTCACCAAACTAATCAAAATTCAAGTGTATGCTTCAACTACAGAAGCAGAAGAGGAAAGAACTGAATGTTTCTCTTCTGGGGTCCAGGAGGAAACTGATTTCATACCAAAACTGGACACACTGATAATCATAGGTGATTGTAATGCAAAAGTAGAAAACAGAGCAGAACCAAATATTGTTGCAGAATTTGGCCTTTGATCAAGGATAGTGACTTAAAGTCCAATGATTTGTGCATTGCAAACACATTCTTCAGACAACCAGAGACAAGTGTATATGTGCAAGTCACCTGGTGGCCAATATCAAAATCAAATTGACCACATAATTGGAATCAGAAAATGGAAAAATTCCATTCTCTTTACAAAAAGGAGCACATTGTGGCACAGACAATTCATCATTAATATCAAATAATAGAGTAAAGCTAAAGAACATTAAATCAGTGATTGTGCCAAAATACAACTAGAATAATATTCCTGTAGTTTATGTAAGCCTAATAGACTGAGAGCCATAAGAAATCTGCACCAAGGCCAGGAACATCATCAGAGGAGAAATAAAAAAGGCACTCTCTGTAGCCAAAATGAAAGAAAGGCCTCACTTGGTGACAGATGAGCCCCTTCAAACAGTTAAGGACAGGTGAGAAGCAACAGTAAAAGGCGAAAGAAATAGGATCACAATCCTGAATGCAACTGTTCAACCACTTGTGTGCAAGGACAAAAAAAATGACTATAAGAATTAATACAGATAAAGGTAAAGATTTTCCCTTTGACAAGTTTGTCTAGTCATGTCTGACTGTAGGGGGCAGTGCTCATCTCTTTTACTAAGCCAAGGAAGTCAGCATTGTCAAAGACAACTCTGTGGTCAGCATGATTGTATGGAACGCTGTTATCTTCCCACCAAAGTGGTACCTATTTATCTCGTTACACTTTTGCATGCTTTTGAACTGCTAGGTTGGCAAAAGCTGAAACTAATGATGGGAGCTCACTCCATCACACAGTGCTTGGGTCTCAAACTGCCAACCTTGTGATCATCAGAGTCAGTATCTTAACTGCTAAGCCATCTTCACAGCAATGGAGCCAGGAGAGTTTTAAGACTCAAGCCTTGAAATCTGCATCTTGTAAGTCTTGTAAGACGGTAGGTGGGAGGAAGGGCAGGCACTTACATTAGGATCTTCCCAATATGGGAATACTTTAAGGTTACATGAGGCTCTCTCAAGTGTTACAGAGAAGAAGAAAAATAGTTGATATCCCATATTTTGAAAATATAAAATCCAACTGTTATTCATAATTATTTTCATTCTCATACAAAATGAACATGTTCATTGGCACTGAAAAACAAAATAAGAGAGAAATTAGAAAAAAAATATATCAGTAATGCTGGTGATAATTTTTGATCATGTATTATGTAGAAAAGTATCTGGAAATAAAGAGTAAAAGCCAAACTAGGTAGCTTTGCCAAATAGTTGCAGAATAAAGTCAAAGCTCTGTTGATATAAAATCACTTTCCTCCAGAGGTTGCAAAACCTCACTGGGCTTGCCTTTTTATGATGGATCCAAGTCAAAAGAAAGAGTCTGAATCTGAATATTACATAGTGATCTTCAATAGATCACATTGGGCTAGTGAGTGTTTTCCTTGTGTGAGCCAAAATATAACACACACACCTGGACACTGAACTAGGAGATCATAAAATACCTTCCCAGCATTGGTCTCCCCCTTCTCTTTCTTCCTTCTTGATTAAAAAAAAAACACATATGGAGATAGCTTGCTATCCTGTATACTTTTATCCAGGAGGAGAATCACAGAGTTGGAAGAGACCACAAGGGCCATCCAGTCCAACCCCCTGCCATGCAGGAACTCTCAATCAAAGCATACCTGACAGATACCATTTAATCCATTGGGCTAGACCTGCATAGGATTGCATTGTAAAAGTCTTTTCACATTAAAGTATAGCATATGAGATGAAGATAGAATACTAGAAGGGTAGAAGAAAGGGAAGGGTTGAAGGAGAAGGAGGCAGCCACAAGAGGGAGAAGCGGCCGTGAGGAAGGGAAAAGAGGAGGGAGAGAAGATTGGACAGCTGCTCTATCCAAGCGGGGTGTAAGGCAGAAGAGCAGACTGTGGAACTGATGTTCTAAGAAACTCAAAGGTAGAAGGGTTCCTTGGTGAGAGGGTCAGGGCCACTACTCTAGACCCTGTGAGAGTGGACCTTTTCCTACTTACCGAGTTTATGTTGGGATGCTAGCGGGAGGTGCTGGCCCTTAGAAAAATATCCCCATGCCTGGGAAAAGGAAGATTGGGAGGGATTAGAGAAGAAAAGCCCTAAGAAGGAAGAGATTTTGATAGAGTGAAGCCTAAAAGAATATGAAAAAAGTTGTGAAGTAACAACTATACCCAAATTGTATTATGGACATATAACTTGTTAAAATAAAGAGTTAAGTTAAAGCATCACCACCCTTGTGGGCAGAGTCTTTTATTTGGGAATGGAGACCACTAGGCTGACCAACCTTCCAGGGGTGGCCTGTGGCCTGTCAACAAACACCTTTTATAAATTATGTAGTTTAGACTGGTGAGATTCTTCCACTCTGATAATATATGTTTCCAGCTGGACTCTGGTAACAACTACCTGGTTGCACTGATATGTTTGTCTCCTTGTCAGGTGTGTGATTTAATAATATAAATGTAGTTTTGTTTTGCTTCTGAGTACAAACAATAATATATAAAAAATCCTAAATGAAAAAATCCCAAATAGTGTGGAAAACTGTTCCGTCTATAGACCACGTTAAAGCAACTACCATTTCACTGAAAAAAATGTAGCTGCCAACATTGCACATTAAACAGAATAAATGGAAAATGGCATTTTGCCCCAAACAATCATGTCTGAACCAAAATTGTGAAAAGCAAAACAAATTATATCGAGAAAAGAATAGGGAGAGGGGAGTATTACACATCAGTAGAATTTTTTTTATTCAATGCTTTGAAATACCTTGCTGGCTGCTAGCAGTAAGATAACTTTGTTCGAGCTGTACTCATTATCAGCAACAAAGACTGAATAAACTCTTCCAAGTTCAGACATGATACTCACATTATGAAACCAACTTTCCGCAATGATAGTTTGCAGCTCAGTGGTTTCCTAAGCTGAACCAGATAGCTGTTTGTTCAACAGATAATTATGGAAGGAAGGAAATAAAATGAAAAGAAAAATGAAAAGATAAAATTTGAAGATTTAACTAAAAGCTAGTCATTTGCTCATACATGTGTAGTTAAGAATTTCTTCCTAAAAATCAAGAAGATAATTTTATTTTCTCACCTTTTTGATTTCTCCTTTGATAGTAACAAATGCCAATCAAATATTTGTTTCACAAATATTTTGAGTGAGCATTAATGAGCAGCAGGACTAGTAAATATTTAATCAGGAACGAGCTCCTAGTTCTTTGTTTTTAACATTAACATGCTCTGTAGACATTAGGAAATGACAATAGTGATTCTCTTCATGCTGATTTTCCATGTTTACATCTGTCACCTGTTGATATCTGCTTATCAAGTTCTCATCAAAGGCCCGAGAGCAATCCAGCCTCCCAAAAGACTTCTAGATGGTGAGCAATCTAATGTGGGAAAGCAGCCTTTTTACACTTATTTTAACGCTTGAGAAATACTATCTTTTTAAAAGAAAACCTCAGCATTTGGTAGACTTCAAGTATATAAAATACTTGGAGAAAGCTTCTACCTCTTATGTTATGATTCCTACATGAAAAAGATTTATACATCTGGTATTACCGGTAGTATATTGCAAGAAGAACTGAACATGCTGAAGTCTCACCATCCTAGAAAGAGGCCAGAATGCTTCATGACTTGCTGCTGCACCATTTCCTATAGAAAAAAGATGTAATCTCAGGAAATACTTGACTTTTTGGCCATTTGCTCCCACTTTGCATCTCCTCTCATGTGAGTAGATTTAACAAACCATGAAGTTGCAATTAAGTATAACTTCTAGTGACCTTGAAACTGTGCTGTATGTTTAATAATATACAAGGATAGGAGGCCAGCTGATTCTGAAATCTTTACCTTTTGGGGAAGTTAAGGCATAGTAGAGGAAATAAGAACCTGCTGGTCATGCCCATCAGGGTTTATTAAGCCAGAAGTGATGGGCTGCCATTATTTCTGAACATGGGCAGTGTTTGATTATCTTTAATTTATTAATATTTGGCTTGTAGCAAGGAAGTGTACACAGATGGGAACAGAAATGTGAGGGGAATGAAGGAAGGATTTTAGACAAAATATATATAGTTGTACTGATGGGGTGTATATTAGGAGGAACTGAACATCAGAATAATGACCCAATTATATTTAATGTACTACATTAAAGCATGTTTATCACACCTATATAATAATCTGAAGATAAGTGCAGAAAAAATGTTATTGCATGTGAATTATATGCTCAATGGTTAACAGGAAGAGGAAGTTCTGGTACCATATTACAAGATATTTCAATATTCTGTCAATGGCTTACCAAGAGAGAGATTCATTTTCAAAAAGAAAGAGTAATTTTTGTTGTTGTTATATAAAATTTAAAAAATAAACAAAGCAAAAAACCAACAGAATAGCATCTGAGAATAAAATTGCCATTGTCAGACACAGTTAAGCCATTGTAACGTCAATATGTTTTGAAGTACTTTGTTAAACTTAAACATTCATTGCCATTCTGAAGCAATGATCAACAAGATAGGGGAAATGAGCATAAATGAAAGTAAGCGGGTATACAGCAACTTACCTGATTAATTCTTATTGACAGGCTTTATGGAGCTGCCATGCAGTGGATGAAGGCTGTGAGGTTACTGCAGTTCACAGTGATCTACTTGCTGAGCAGCTTCTCCCCTCCCTTATAAACATAATTGTTTCTTGAGAACAAGCCACAGCTTTAATGCCAAATGGTGATAAATGAGCACAAAGCTCATTCTGGTGAGATCAAGAGATCAGTATCATGATCACAATACAATCCTTTGTTTTTATTCATTTTAAGGTGTGAGGTTTAGAGGTGACATTGACCAACTACATAATTAGAATTGTGCATAATCCAAATACCACTTATGAAAGTGTCCTCTGCACATTTACTTAGGTTAAAAGTCCCATTTTATTTATAATTCTCAATTTGGCTAGATAACCTCATTATTATTATTATTATTATTATTATTATTATTATTATTATTACAAAATTATAAAATGCACAGCTAAAATTCATGCAAAATATTATATACTATTCATGGGCAATTTCTCATCAAATTATTAACTATGAGCATTAATAATAAAGAAAATATTTGTTGATGTTCAGTTAGTGAACTACGATGGTGTATGTTGGATTTACATCATCACAACTCACTTTTTTGTTGTTGTTGTGAACATCAGAATTCACTACTGACCACACAACCACTACTGACCACACAACCACCCCCCAATAAACCCACTTTTTCACAGCTGAAACACCCACAATCTAGCCATTTATTGATCAATGAGAAATGGGGGGGGGCAGCAAAGTGCCCAGATATTTTCCTACAACTGGATGCAGAACAATGATAACATCTACAGAGACTTCCAGAGGTCCTGTGGATGCCTGTCACTATGTGTCCAGCTATAAGAAAATACTAATTGAGTATCTATCATATGAAATTCCAAGCTCCAAAATACTCCAAAATCCACATGGGTGGCTGAAATAGTGACACTTTTGCTTTCTGGTAGTTAAGTATACAAACTTTATTTCAGGCACATAATTACTAAAAAATATTGTGTGTATAATTACCATGTGAAACATGAATGAATTTCATGTTTATACTTAAGTCTCATTTCCAAGATATCTCATTATGTATATATTCTAAAAATCCAAAATCCTTTTGTTCTCCATATTCCCAAATTCCAAAAAATAAAAATAAAATACAAATACCAACACATCTGGTCTTAAGCAGTTTGAATAAAGGAGACTCAACTTGTACTTAGTTGTTAAGTACAAACACAGTCCCAGTAAAATAGGTGAGGGAAGAATTTGTTCTATAAAGAAAATATATTGTTTATGGTGATTTTAGAGGATTATGCCTTCTTCTTCTTCTTGTCATGTGCCTTCAAGTTGTCTGATTTATAGCAACCCTAAGGTGACTTAAGGATTTTCTTGGTAAGATTTGTTCTGAGGAGGCTTGCCATTGCCTTCCTCTTGCCCAAGGCCATCCAGTGGGTTTCATGGTTGAGTGGGGAATCGAACCCTGTTCTCTAGAGTTGTAGTCCAATACTATGTCACACTGGCTCTCAGATGATGCCCGGTTGGTTAAAATGAAAATGCATTAACAAACCAAGGAAATACTCTGGTATTGTAGTGTAGTCAATGTTTCCTCTTTTGTTCTCTTTCAATTTTTAAAAAACAAAGTAGCAGTGGGCCAAGTACAGCTCTTGGACTACATACGCTGTAAACTGATTTTCAGCCCTTGAATGCTGCAGTCTCTCTGGGCCGCTGTTTTTTCAGGTCACCTCCCCACAGCATTGATTTGCCTCTCCTGGGGCTCATTCCCACTATGATTTAAACTGATTTGCTGATCAGTGTATATGCTGGAAATGGTTTCAGACCTGACTGTGTTCAGTCTGAGTTTCAGGAAGCGAGGCAAATGCAAACAATTGCTCTTTTCAAAGATGGATATTTTGGTGGTTCTTTTGAAAAGAATCAGTTTGCAAGCATGTTCAACAAGTGTGAACAATGTTTGGATCTCAATCGCATCACACTAGAGGGGAGGGACTATAGCAGAGGGGTGGAATCCATCCCATCCCAGGTTTTGGGGAAATCCACCACCCCCACCCCCCTCAGAGTGCTGCCTCTGTGCTTTTCTTGT
>CM034706.1:81658967-81678571 GCA_020142125.1 Phrynosoma platyrhinos | reverse complement strand
TGTCAAGTAGAGTACCTTGGAAGCAGGATGACTGGGCATATCCTCCTTTTCCAGGACACATCCTCCATTCCAACCTTCTCTCCAAGGAGAAGTTCCCAAATGGCCCTCCCTTTGGAGCAGGACTAAGAAGCATGGATTTGCACTTCTAGTAGCAGTGTTTTGGAGCTTTTCTTGGGGTGTGTCCTATATCTTGCGGTGTCTGGTTCTCCTTAGCGGCAAGTACCCAGCTGGAAAGATGACCCACTCCAATCTGAGGAAGTAGACTGAAGTCTATGAAAGCTCATGCTGCCAATTTCTTTCTTTCAGTTAGTCTCAAAGGTGCTACAAGATCTCTCTATGTACTGACCCACTCCAAGGTGGCAGAATTCAAAGAGCCATTTTGAGCAAGACTAAGAGACATTCATTGACATTCCTAGCAATGTTTTGGGCTTTGATTTGAGGAAGTCCTCAATTTTTCCTGGATGGGCCTCCATGGGGGGGGGTGCCTGGTCCTCCCAGCCTCCCTTCCCCTTTCTCCCTCATTTCTTATGATGCATCATATGATTGATATTTTTTTATCTGTAGCGGCACAATGGTGTCAAAAAAGACACTAATATATGGAATAAGGAAATAATTCGCTTCCATAGTGGGAATTATGCATCGGCCTGAATCGATTCAGTGACCCAGTGTCAATGCAACTTGCAAACTGGTTTAAATGCAAGTGGGAATGAGCCCCTGGACACCTCCAGAGGGCCATTCTTCATATTTTAAATGAGTTGCAGAAGTCCCCTCTATTTTTTCAAAAGAAAGAAAGAAAGTCCATTTTCCAGAACCATAAATCCAGCTACTTTCCTTTTTCATTTTGTTAGCTTTCTTTAGGAGTCTATAAGGCTCCCAAAGGGCCCCAAGAGACAGAACACTGGCTACTACACCTGCCACAGTTATCCACATAAGTTTAAATCATAAACTGTAAGATTTCTCCCCTGTTTATCCTTATTTATTCCATTAGCAGTTTCTGTTACCTGCCAGGAATTTTTTGTTTTGTTTTTTGCAACCTTTGGAGGACAAAAAGAAGTTTAGCAAAGAAAATCAAAATGCCAAAATTAATTGTGAATAAAATTACACAGCTAGTTGGGACTAGATCCCATGAAAACAATGCATAACCGTACATTATAAATTTCCCTGAATATAATGGGACTGAGTTTTGCCAGATTGATTTAGATTAGGGTCATAATAGGGAAAAAGTCCAGGATTTGAATATAGATTTGGAACTTCTTGGAGGGAATATTTGATATGTTAACAATGAAGTTTTAAAAAGTGCTTATAAACATAAAATTTGAAAGGAGGCTTCATATCTGTGTCATTATGAAAAAGTGTACAGTACATCAGTCTCAGCAAGTGATATTTAGGATTCCTATAGTATTAATTGTTAATTTATGTACCTTGTTAGTAGACAACTCAGAATTTATTTCATTCTTACCCACTTGGGGATACCCGCAATAATTTAAAAAGAACATTGAGGTTTACTGGGCTCTGACAGCATATAAGAGAAGTTGTGCTTTTGTTTCATTTTTTATAGTCCTGAGAGGTGTCTCTTTAAGAACTGACAAGGACACACACACTGTAGAAATTGGCTTGTAAGAGAGGGGAAAAGAAGTGAAAATAACTAGTATTTTCAGCCTTCATATACTGGCACTTGTGTGGAAATATCCTGGTGGTGACAAGATGGCAGTTCCTTGTAAGTATCACAGCAGGTCCTTGATAATGGTCTCCTTTATTTCACTCGCATTCACTGGAGGCTCGTTCTCTAGTGCCTTCCCTATGCTCCTCTGGTCCCTTTTATAGTGCCAATGAAATGCTTGATTTATCAGGGCTTTTCTAAATGCACAGCTCACCAGAGACTCTATAAAAGGCCCTCTATTGTAACCATGATTAAAAATTAGTCCCCTCCCAAACTGGTTCAGCTTTCGGGTACTAGCACACTGAGTAGTTTTCTCTCTGCTTTTTGTCTTAGCTTGGGCAACTGTTCTGTTATCATACTGTAATGCAGGGGCAGGCAAACTTTTTGAGCCAGGGGCCAGATTGCTGTCCCTCAGACAATTGGGGGGCCGAAGCACCATAAACAAATAAATAAATAAATATAAAAAATAATTTTTTAAAAAAATTTAAAAATATGCATGCACACTCTCTCAGCCCCAAAAAGCCATGGCAAAACCCCTGTGGAGATTTTGCCAAGAAAACCCCAAGAATAAGTAATAACAACAATAATCAATATCATTATGGTGGGCGGTGGCGGGGGGCAGCGGCGGCAGCGGTTGCCTACCCCTGCTGTAAAGTGATAAGCCTTGTTAACAGCTACTTTTTATAAGCAATATATATATGATGGGCAAATAATTTGCTGACAGCAGCTCAAAAAATATAACATAAATTACAAACTCTCACTTTTTTTTCATTAGTAAACTAGGCTACTCCAATGTGTTATAAAGGACTGACCTTGAAAAGTCCCTGGTAACTTCAGATAGTACACAATGCAGAAGATTATTTACTAACTAGAAAATTGCTTTTTTTTAAGTTCTGACACAGCTGAGCTGCATCAAATGCTGATCTGTTTCTAGGTACAAGTAACAGTGTTTGTATTTACCTATGCAGTAGATGTCACAAACCAGAGGCACTCTAGAGGTGTTGGACTGCAACTCCCAACATCCAACACAGTTGTTGTCTGTACTGGTAGAGCTTCTGAGAGTTGTGTTCTAGCACATCTGAGGAACACAAAGTTTGGGAAGCTTGAAATAAGTTGAAAACCTTCCTAAAGGTTGTTCTACCTCACTGGTTCCCAGCCTTGGGTCTCTAGTTGTTTTGGGACTTCACTTTCCAGAAATCCCAGCCAACATGTTCAGTAGGGAGGGATTCTAAAAACTGAAATCCAACATCTTCTAGGGACCTACAAATTAGGAATTACAGTACTGTTTTACAACAAGCCCCCCTGGGTCCTGTGCTCTCCATTTAAGGATTTCTTTTTTCTCTTCCTTTTATGGATTCCCTTTGGAGCTTTCTCAACTGGTGGTGCTCAGCTTTTCCAGTAAGAATTAACCATCAAGGATCCCTACTTAATGACCTAGAAATTCAGACTAGCTTGGCTCCAAAACAATAAAATGTGTTTCTTCCACTCTCACACAACACATTCAATCAACAACAAAGGAAGCAAATTGACAGGATGTTTCTCTATATGACTCTAAATGTGTAAACTCAAATAAATATCATGCAATCCTTAGGTTATGTTGCTTTGAAAATGAACAGAACTGGGAGCCCTGGCTATAGAGGTCCATGGTATCTTACCATTGCCTAGTGCAGCTTCAACCCTTGGGCTACAACTGTGGTCTATAGAACTGTCTTTCTTTTATTTCATAATGCAAACCTCTGATTCTGTACAAATGTTCCTTGAACAACAGACTCAAAAATTAGCATCCTTTGAAGCACAAAACACAAAACAGAATTAATTTCTGAGCCAAAAAATATATCAATATCATAAAGGCCCATATCCAATATAACATAAAGGCCCATATCCAAGTGTCCCAGGATATTTTATATTTTATATCCACAATACTTTGTGTTACTTCAGTTGTTATAAAGCTCTTATTTTTAACAGAACGATAACAGATTGCTTAAAGTCTGAACAACAAAATAATCTTTTGTTGGAAAAGCTTCCTTGTGGCAGAGTATAAAGACCATCTTGTATGGGAATTTAGGGACAAATTGGATCTGATGGCAGTAGAAACATGCAGAAGAACTGACAGTGAAATTATGAAAATTTTCCATTTTCTCAGTGTGTTGGTACATCCAAACTATGGCTACTTTAAACCAGAAAACATTATTTAGACTCCATCTCCCAGAATTCTTCAATTAGCATAACCATTGGCTGGAGGATCCTAGGAGTTGTAAATCAAAACAGTAACTTTTCAAAGGTCTGGTTTAAAGCATTCTGGATTACAGGGGCAATCAACTGAAGTGGGCCAAGGAAGCAATTTTTTTTGTCCTCAGGACCCTCCCATCTCCTAACAGCCTTAATGCCTAAAAATGAAGGGGATAAAATACCCAGAGGTGGCTGAAAGCCTGTTTTTTATTTTGAAAAATGGTGCAGTGAGGAAGCTTGCAACCTATTTAAAAGGTGAATCAAAATTCATCATTTTTCCCCCTGACAGAAGAATGTGGATCTCAGGAGTGGGGAAAGCCACAAAAGGGTTGTATATGGCCTTGAGGGCTGTATGTGGCCATAAGACATACTTAGCCCATAGTGGGACAAACCATCCTCAGATCATTAGTTCCAGCCAATTACAACCTGGACAAACTGCAATTAGTCTAAACAAGGTAACAGATGCTTCCAGTTTGTTTCTTGCAGCCTTGCTAAATGAGATGATGTGAATGAAAAGTAATCAAGTCTAAAACTCAAGTAGGGTCATAGCTGTAATGCTATACTGTGGCATTATGTCCAAAGGAGGCCATTGACTCTTTTCAGACAGAATGCTAAATTATGTTTTAATGCTATTGGCAATGAAATTCTCCTATACAACATTCCTAATTTGAAAATGTCCATTCCTAATTTGGCACAAGCCATTGTTTACCTTTTGTCCAAATGCAACAAAATGTTTTGTTTCTGCTATGGTTTTCCAGTTTCACATGAAACAGCAAAATATAATGTACAGCTAAAATTCAGAATGGAAATTTTCAGTCATTGAATGATCCTCTGCTACTAAAATTTCACTTCTCAAGGGAACTAGCAGTAGGAACCTTTTCTCCACCCTGTCATTTGGTACAGTTTTGGCAAGAACCATCTTTGGTCTTTCTGCCATCTTTGCACTGTTAAACAAAATAATTCCGATTCATATAGTGCTTGTATGCACATGGAAGTAGGGTTCACCATGTAGATTTTGTAGAATGTCAATCAAATGCATGCACAATTGCTGCACTTGCCATTCTGCAGTGAAATCCACCATCCAGGTATGCACAGTACCATTATGAGTTGCTCTGAATACCTCAGTTGAATAACAAGGAGTGAAGTCTAGATTCAGTCACCTCTGATTTCCTCTTCTTGCTGCATAATTTGATTGTCACTATTCAGGCTCTCTGTTGCATATGCATAGAACTGTATTAGGGTCTCAGATACCTCTTTGCAAACCATCTGTTTGCAAGATTTACAAACCACAATGATCTCTTCAATAACTTTTTTAAACAACTATTAGACAAATTTGCAAGCTGGACTGATCAGTGGTTATGAACTATGATAGCTAGATTTCATAACCACTCGTACAGAAGCAATCTTGGAATACCAGACTCTGGAAAAACATGTGAATGATCAACTTCATTATATGCTATGCACAGATATAAATCTTCAGAACAAGCAGTGTGGAGAAAGGACTGCCTAGCCCATATCCTTTTATAATATCAAAATAGCGGGATTTAAATTCATAAATGTTTTCATTGCTTTTTCTTCTTAACTATGCTTTTAAAAAAATGAACTTCTCACAGCTTTATTAGGCACAGATAATCTATATTTCCTAAACAATATAACAATTTTAAAATATTTGAATTAAAATTGTTTTATTTAATCTAGCAGTAGAGGACTTTCTTTGTACTTATGTTCTTTTCATGAATACCATTAAAAAATTACTCTGATTTTTTCAAATTGTTCTAAGTTACAAAATTGATTTTCTGACAGAAGGGTGGGGTGTGATGATCACTCATAAAGTCACCTTTTTTTCTACTTACATGACTAACATTTATCTAGGAATAAGTGATTTATCTTCCTGGAAGAATCTCTTAAAGATTTGTATTGTTTTAAGGAATTTAAAACATTTTGTTTATTAGACATTGTGTTTATTCATTCCTATATTGTATAAGTCCTTATTGAATAAAGGAAGCCCAGGAAGGAAGCCCCAAATAATATAGGGCAGAATAGCTATTAGAAGGCCACCATATGACCTAAGCATACCTAATCTTGCCCACTCAGCAGGGTTGGGTCTTACAAAGGTTTCTTTGGAAGACTGTCCAGGAATACAAGGAATCTCTAGGAAGATCCTGGCTGATATTCTAGACTCCTGCCCACTTCTGGTCAGAAGATGATGATCCGAAGCCAGATGGATGAAGGGTATGACTCAAAACAAGGCAGTTTTGTGTGTTTCTAAGCCACAGCCACCTAGCATTTCAAAATTTTAAGGAGAAAGGAAAAGGGGGAAAAAGGCATGACCTTAGGGCCTTAGATTCCCCACACTGGCCTAGTTCATCTAAAGTTACCAAAGCACAATGAAAAGAGCATGAAATATATGTGAACTTACACAATATGTGACTCCCAGATAACTAAGGTACTAGCCAAGGGCTTCTTACATGCCATAGAACTCCCTTTGAATTATATGTGGTGGTTCTGGAGGGTTACTTTTCATTGGTGCTTTTCTTTTAATTTTTTTTTAAAAAGTTCCCTACATATTCTGCCACTTTGGCAAATCATTCAGAAGGGCACAGCCTGACCCCTACGCAGCACTACTGTAATTAAATAATTTATATACAGGACTGTTATGTATTCTGCAATTCTAATGTATCTGAGACATTGTAACACAGTCATATTTGCATGAAAAATGCTTTATTGTAAACAGTAAATTGGAAGCAGTATGGGAAGTTAATCAAACTTTCAGTTTGCAAAAAGAAGCAAACTAGACTTTTAATCCTTCTCACAGATGGCTGCACAATCCTCTTAATTTTTGGGGGGCTGTATATTGCTACCATGAATAAAATTGAGGTTGGAGAAAAACAACTGAGAACATAATAATAGCAGCACCCTTTATGGGCTGAGATGCGTGCATATGCCAATTTAACAAAAATGAGCTTAACTTCCAAAGGAGAAGAGGAATAAAGTATCATTTTTCTCCTTTTGCACATTTACTAATTTGGAAATGGAATTGCATTATAGAATCATAAGTTGAACAGACTCTCATGTGCTAGATTTCTGTCTCCTGTTACACATGAAAGGTACATCTATGACCCATTTTATTAGTAACAAAAAATAAAATCAATCCTAGCAGCATTGGGACTGCAAAGCAATAGAAAAGACGAAAGCCTCTCCCAGCACACTACCAGAGGGTTTTCCCACTGAGATTGCTAGTTCTGAGATTACTGCATCTCAGTATGCAGGTGTACCTGAGCAGCCCCATTTTCCCCTGCTTTCTCAGTGTTCTAATATGCATCAAGGGCACAGGTTTCACCCTCTCCTATCCTCCAAGCATCCCTGGTGAGATTTCTCTTCTATTAGAAGTGTTAGGAGAAGACCTTTCTCAGCAACATCTGGATTGCTGTGAAGTGGAATGCTGTGAAGTGGGAGCTTTTTCCTTTCCACTCCACTCTCTCCCAATGATTCCCACCAAGGCCACTGTGTCCTGTTCAGTTCTGGAGCAGAACGCCCTGTTCATATTGTTATACTAAAATTGCCAGACATGCACCTGAAGCCAGGGATTACCACTTTTTACAATAACCTATTGCTTCAGTGCCCAGCTCTTAGGGATCTTTGAAACCAAGACACTATGAGAGAGATGATTTAAGAAATCATCTGTAAAAAGGACACAAGACACAGATGAATTCCCAAGTAACCTCTCTTTTGTCTCTGAAGAGGCAAGAAGAAATAGGCGGCTCTAGAAGGAGCCCGCATTTGAGTGGAGGTATATATCAGATAGCTTTCTTCTCCTCTGGTGGTAGATGAGTGAAGCAAGTGAGTGAGGCAACCTGTCAGCACTTGCACTGAGTGGGAGGTCTTGGTTATCTTCTCGCAGTAGTAGGGAAATGTTAAACTATTCATGGAATGGTCTGTTCTATGAGTTGCTAGACAATATAAGATCCTGCCTTGTGTCTCTGCTACTATGAACAACTCAGGCTTACTGAAAAAAAGTGGATTTACTTCTGGACCAGCTAAGGGCCACAATCAGCCCATAGGTTATCCGTCATCCATTACATCAATTCTCTTAAATGCTCTTTGTTAGACATCATAGCTTTCCATCACTTTATAACTCTTCATTCCAGTTCTGTTGCCCTTTGTCAAGGACAGGTGAATATAATATGGCTCTCTCTGTACCAGTGAGTCCACTACTTCTTAGAAAAGAGCAGGTGATCTGTATTCACAAGGGAAAACTCATTTGTCAGGTCTTCACTAAAGGCTGTTTCACACCTACCTGATTGTTGCTTGATTGATTTCCCATCATTTGATGACTTACAGATGAAAATGTGCATTGGATCCACTGCAGGGCATTGCACCTGAAGTGATATTCAGGATCTGCAGGTAACCTATAATTGCTCACTCACACTTGTAATTCACAAAGTTATGAACATGCATGTGAACCAGCCCTGATAGCAATGTCACTTTCCAATATATATTTCTATAAATCTTTGAAAGCTGTAGATTTCTTTGTTAATGGATTGCTAAATTTATGCCAGCTGTAGTTACGCTTAATGCAAGTGTATGACAACTACACTGCACAATCCTATGCATATCTGTACAGGCATAAGTTTATAGAAGTTCATTAGATCTTGGTCCCATATAAAAGGGTATAACTTATGGTTCTAATTAAGTAATCCTGAGAAGCAACCTTCTTAGTTTGATGTAGAAAAAAAGAACCAATCACTTTTAACAATTTAAAAACCAATATATTATAGTGTGAGCTTTCCTGGACTAAAATAATTTTCACCTAACAACAAAGAGTTTGATACTAGAAAGATTAACAAATGTAATATGGCTGGCTAACGTCTGCTTCATTAGATGCAGCAAGTATAACAGGATAACAGTGAAGGCATCTGATGGAGAGTACTCTATTGAGTGAAATTTGTTCATCTGCAAGGTACTTAGGACTTTTTAAAAATTAACTACTGATACCGTACTCTTAAAATTCCTTTTTATGTGGAAAGTAGTACCTGACATTTTTAAAGGATTTTGTTGTGGATCAACATTATGTCTTGCAGCATTGTGACTGTACAACTCTAACAACTATTGTGCGAAGAAATGAATGCTCTTAACAAACAAATTATTAGTGACACCAAAGCCTATAGCAGTTGTCATTTCAGGCAGATATGACTGCCAAAATGTTCTTGATCAGAATTTGTACATGATATGTCCTAGGTAATTCTTCACTAATTTTGTTGTCAAAGGAAACACAGATCAATTTTAGCAGTTTTCTTCCTACTGCAAGAAAGTCTTCAAAACTTCACATTTTTCAAGACTGTTCACAAATGTTATTTGGTGCAAAATTCGCATATGGAAAAATATTATTTCCAGTGCAGTACATTCTGTTTTCTGTGCAAACAGAACAAAACAAGACACACATATATTGAAACTCAGATTCTCATCAGTCCAGGATTCTCCTTCTTAAGATTTCATGAGACTTGGTAAAGATGTTGGTCTTTTTCAAATATTTTTTTTCAAACATGCTTTCTACACGTGTTTTGTACATGTTTTTTATAAATGGGAAGAACTGGAGAAAGAGGAAGATCACACTTTAGGAAGGTGGATGTGTAGGTTATAGTGGATAAATTGGAACAGAAGGGAGAGGACACATTCTTGGCTGTCTGAAAGGTTATAACACCTTGCACAGATCCCAGGTTGCATGTTTATGTTGCAGAAAACATTCTGTAAAGACATATGTATGGCAGTGTTAAGAGTCAGCATAGAATAGTAGTTTGAGCACTGGACTATGACTCTGGAGACCAGGGTTCAAATCCCTGCTTGGCCATGAAATCCACTGGGTGACCCTGGGTGAGTCATACTCCCTCAGCCTCAGAGGATGCCAATGGCAACCCCCCCCCCCTTGAAGAAACTTGCCAAGAAAGTTTACTGGAACTGGGACTAGCAACTGGATTTAGCCCATTTTGGTTTTGTATACAAACTGAATTGAAAATCACAAAATGGGGCTGACAACTATGGAAGATATGGCAACCTATGTGATTCTGAACTACTTTGATTTGCCAAGAAAAAAAATCTGAAGCAATTATTATTATGGAGAAAATATGGAAGTTATAGAAAGTAGCATTGTGAATCCCTGTTCTGAGCCATAACCTTAGCTTTAAACATGGATCTTGATTGCATTAATCCATCACACTCTCCTCCTGCCCACAGAGCAGTGATAAATGCTTGGCACCAGGGCAAGCAACTTTTCACCCCATTCACATTCAAAGAAGTGGGAAGGAATGAACTGGTCCCTTCCCTGATTGACTTCACAGCTCTCTTTAGCTTTAAGCAAATTTCTTGCTGTCAGAGTGGCTCAGAGTGAGACTGGGGGAAATGTGCTAAAAAGTACACAAGCTTAGTGAGATAAGACAGGAGATTTTGCTTGTTTGTGTACTTCTCTTTGTAGACACCCTTCACTGAAAGGAGAAAACCTCTGCTCCTTCTCTGCATATGACTGGGTTAAACACATGTATGATACACAGAGCCATGCTGTACATCTTGTCTGACCATTTGTCTTTCTGTTTCCCATAAATGTTGTGATTCTACATTCAGGCTATCAGTTCAATAGCAATCAAGAACCAGCTTGTTCTTTAAAAAAAAGAAACCCAGGCCCTTTATGTTGTTATCAACTTAGTTCCAGGATTAGTCAGTAATGCTATACTAAATCAAACTGGGCTGGCTGAGGTACAGATCTTCTATTTCTAGAATCCAAAGCCATATAAATGAGCAACAGCACTGAAATAACACTTGTATTTTTACATTGGTTTCAGTGCTTTCCCCACTGTGAACAAATGCAAGATAAATTATTTCCTCCATTTTATTTGCTTTATAATAAAAATCAAGCATGCCATAACAGCCAGGCCTCTTGCCTTACTTCCTCAACTTGAGTTTCCAGTGAAAGTCAAATGAGTAAATAATGAATATTTTTTTAAAAAATCAGTTCTGCTTTTCTGTCTCCCCTACATAGAGATTTGTAAAACATTAGAAATTGCACATAGTCTACCTTTTTTTTTCCAAATCAACTTTGCATATACAACATCCCTGATTGAATCCAATCATTTCTACAGGATATCAGGTAGCAGGGATGAGACAAATTTCTGTCTAAGATATTGGCAAGTTACTGTCAACCAGAGTGGAGCTTGTGGACTGTATCGACTAATAGAATAAAATGGTTTGATATGGTTATATGTTGTAAGAGTAGTGGAAAAGCAGTGGTGGCACTTAAGCCTGTGATATGAAATGAATCATTTGCATCTTTTTTGTAGCTCTGGTAGAGTTTGGGGTAGAATCAGAGCTAACAAAAGTTACTGCTTTAAACTATAACTCCCAAAATTCCCCAACCACTATGGACATACTAGGAGTTGAGGTCCAAAAAAGTAACTTTTCCAAGCTCAGTGCGACAAATAATGGTGCAATTTGTCATTCAGGATAATAGTACTGTTTAGTTTCATCACAGGAATGGATGAAATTTGCCAGTTTCATTTTCTCTAATTTTGCTCCATATTATTTTCATTTCATTCGGTTTCTTGATTGGTTTGGGTTTTTTAAAAAAAAACATGAAAATTCTTTTCCATTTTCAGTAGATTTCTTCTAATGTAGCCGTGCAGTTCAAACAGATTTTTGATTTTAAAAAAAAAACAACTTGAGAAGCAGATTACACTGTTTCGTGGGGCTTTTCACAGCAAAACAGCCTTACTTTGAAAAGCAAGCCTTGGAAACAGCACCAAAAAGCCCACAACCTGGTTCCAATACATGGGTGACACTTTCACCATTTGGAACCATGGAGAAGAAGATCTGGCTGTGTTCCTGAACCACCTGAACAACATCCACTCTAACATCCAATTCACTATGGAAAAAGAAAACAAAGGAACACTGCCATTCCTGAATATCCTAGTCATCTGCAAACCAAACCAACGTCTGGGTCACACAGTATACAGAAAACCTACACATACAGACAGATACCTGCACAAGAACGCCAACCATCACCCAGGACAAAAAAAGAAGCACAATAAAAACACTAGTAGACCAGGCAAAATGCATCTGTGAACCCCACTTCTTGGAAGAGGAATTGAAGCACCTAAACTGGGCTCTACAGGCAAATGGTTACTCCAGCTCAGACATCAGAAGGGCTGCCAGACCCAGAAAAACCCAGAGGAGCAATCACCCAAAGGGAAAGTATTTTTACCATACATCAAAGTAGTCACAGACAGAATAGGGAAAGTGGTGAGGAAACACAACCTCCAAATGATTTACAAACTGACTAAGAAAATCCAACAAATGCTGCACTCAGCGACCATGCCAACAACTATCAGGTCAGAATGCACAGGGAAGCCATCAAAATCCACAAACACTTGGACGACTTCAACAGGAAAGAAGAAACCCTTAAAGTAAACAAGGTTTGGCTACCAGTCCTGCAAAACAGAAAAATTAGCACTCAGCAAATGCAAATGAGAAACCACCCAGGGTCAGGGGCTTTCCCAGCAAACAATGATAACCAATTAGCAGATACTAATCCTTGTTTGCATATCCTCCCACCCTGAGGCCCTGCCATTAACAACAGAACAATAAGCAGTTTACATGGGAATCACTCCTCCCTATCCAGGGGCTCACAGTATGTGTGTGTGTATGTATATACACACACACACACACACACACACACAGTGAGACCCTGGGTAGGGAGAGTGATTCCCATGTAAACTGCTTATTGTTCTGTTGTTGATATATATATCCCACTCTCTTCCATTTCAGTATTCTCTGAAGATGCCAGCCACCGATGCTGGTGAAACATCAGAAGGTAACTCTTCTAGAACATGGCCACACAGCCCAAAAAGCCCACAAAAAAACTATGATGCCAGCTATGAAAGCCTTCAACTTCACAGCCTTACTTTGTGTTTACAAGTAGCCAAAAGTGATGAAATGTCACTTATAATTTGCCAAAACATCACTTGCAATATGGCAGTGTGCCCTCCAGAGCTGTGAAGTAGCTCTGTGATGACTTCCGACTCTGTCAGTTCTGAATTTGCAAGAACTACATCTGTTAGAAGACTCCTGTTCAATATATGCAGTTTGCTTTAATATGTGCATTTTTGTGTGCAGTTTTCCTATGATGAAGCATGTTAACCTTATATTTATGTACATGCATATTTTTGTATTTTAGTTGTTTTTAACTGCCTTCGAGTCAACCTAGACTCATGATAACCTTGTGAATGAGACTTCTCCATTACCTGCTATTCTCAACCTCTCTACTCAGGTCCTGCAAGTTCAGGCCCATGACATCCCTAATTGAGTCTAGCCATCTGGCATGCCATCTTCCTCTCTTTCTACTGCCTTCTACTTTCCCTATCATTATTGCCTTTTCTAATGATTCAAGCCTTCTCGTGATTTGGCCAAAGTATGACAGCCTCAATTTAGTTATCTTCCAGCTTCCAGGGAGAGTTCAGGCTTGATCTGTTCTAGGACTCATTTGTTTGTCTTTTTGGCTTTCCACAGTATTCTCAGCACTCTTCTTCAGCAACACATATCATATGAATTGATTTTCTTTCTATTTGTTTTCTTCACTGTCCAGTTCTCACATCTGCACATGGTAATGGGGAATACAGCAGCTTGGATGATTCTAACATTAGTATTCAGTTGTATATCTTTACATTTTAGGATCTTGTCTAGTTCTTTCATCACTGCCTTTCTCATTCCTAGCCTTCTTATTATTTCTTGACTGCCATCTCTATTCTGATCAATGTTTGATCCAAGGTATGAGAAATCCTTAACTATTTTGATTCCCTTGTTAACTAGGTTGAATTTATGTAGATCATCTATGGTCATTAATTTTGTTTTCTTTATGTGTATACATAATTTTATTATGTCTTTTTGTACATTATTTTATGCATTTTGTACTCATGTTCTGGTTGAAAAATCGCATCATAGGAGAGCAAATTTCAAACATTAACCTTTTATGGCTCACTGGTGAAGTCCATAGGTAAGTTCATAGTGAAATTAATTAAAATGTTATAAATGAACTTCTCACTTATCCCCACCTTGTCCTCTATCTCTAAGCCGCTTGGATTGTTTTTTCATTAAGCGGGATAGAAATAAATTTTATTATTATTATTATTATTATTATTATTATTATTATTATTATTATTATTATTATTATTATTACTAAGCCAAGCCTTGATTTACATTTAGGATGATTTACATGGTGTTTTTACAATCCACATACTGCAGTAGTCATCAAAGAGTAAACATTGAAAAAGGGGCAACCAGGGTCAAACAGAATAATGCAGAACTGTTCTATCTTGTGACATGTCTTTCTTCAATACTGAACTTAATCAACAGCAATGTTGCCTTAGTAAAGACATGTTAAATCTTATATGCCACAACAAACACAAGTAAAGGCTAACATAATTTTATGTTAGGGGTTTTCTGCTACAGATGCAGAATCTATATTAACCATCTATTTTAACTATCCCAAAAGTAATTTATTTTCAAAACATAAATTATGTACTACAGTAACAAAAGATTATGTGCATAATGGTAAAAAATTGCAGTACTTTCACAGTTACAAGAGCCAGACAATTAGTTTCTTAACACACTCCCTTACTGAAATACTGTCTTGGGTAAGAAGAATATTCCTTTAGCAAAACTTACACAATAGGAACTCATGCAACAAAATGGTGGAACTGAACCAAATTGATCAGAAAACCAAGAAAACCAGGTTGAACAAATTCCAAAGACCTTTCTGTAAAGCTGTTTTTTCAGCAAATGGAAAATACAGTCTTGGACTCCATCCACACTGCAGTAATAATCTGGTTTGACATCACTTTAACTGCCATTGCTCCATGCTATGGAATTCTGAGAATTGTAGATTCTTGTGGCACCAGAGTTGGTGCCAAAACAATCCTCCCCCCCCCCCCAGAGCCACAACAAACTACAGTTCCCAGAATTTCAAAGCATGAAACCATGGCAGTTAAAGTGATGTCAAACCAGATTATTTCTGCAGTGTAGATGCAGCCTTGGAGAGGTAAATTTGGTGCCACAGCTGTGTAGACTGTGTTCCTTAAAAGACCCTACAGACTTATTACTGTAAACTTTAACAAGGAATTTCAGCTTTTTAGAAGTGGAAAAATAAATTGTACAAAGACTGAGAAGCCAGAAAATGATGATGTTATAGAGAAGGGAGCATGGCCATTTGAGGTACCAAGAAGTCAAAGTTGATCAATCCTCTCCCAAGGCCTAAGGTTTCCTACTCTGCAACAATATCAATTTCAGTTTGATAGAGAATTTAAACTTTATACATAACTTTGGTCCCTCAGTGACTGAACATAGATGCAGAGATAGGAATCTGTCTACTGTAATTCATGATTGTGGGACTATCCCCATAAGGGTTGTTGCACTAATACTTCCACAGCTATCAGTAGCAATCAGTTACTTTTCTTTCTCTCGTTCCTCACATTTAAAAATTTCATAAAACTGAGTTACAGTAGTGAGAAAGTTTAGCAAAAGAGAGTGCACCCACATTTATGAATATCTTGAAGTTCCTCTTAGGAAGTGGCTTTCTTTAGCACTGCCTTTTAGAGAACTGTAGACCATTCATGCTCTGAGCTATTTTATATAGAGAATAGTATATGTTTTATGCATTAAAATGATTTTTATAAAAATGAAATTTGATGAATTTATGCAGTGGCTGCATGAATATAAGACTGCATAAAAAGCAAGTGAAATGTATGCAAATATAATGAGGAAACACTATAGTAAAGACTGAGTAATAGCCCCTCAAAAGATTAGATTAGATGGCATGTGATATAAATGCACATCACAGATTTTTTTTTCAAAATTTACATAACAACTGTGGGGCCAGGCTCCAGAAGTGGGATGGAATTATTTTAATTTTTCCACTATGTGTGCTGCTCTAGCAGGACATTGCCTGGCTGTCATTGTGCAGTTGGGGGGAAAGCCATAGATAAGAACAGTGTTCAAAACTACAGTGACTTCTGGTGCATCCCATGGCACTGGGGCAAGTGAATCCACTTAAGGTTTAAATCCCAGAATTAAATAATAAAAAATAATTAAATAAAAATAATTAAAATATTTTAAAATGATAAACTTTATTTTTTTTTTTTAGAAGCTGTCCAAAATGTTGAGTTCTATTCCTAATAAAGCTAATTGAAACCTGGAATGGATGCACTGCCCGACTGTCATGAGAGCTACTTGCATGTTATGACAGTGTAATTCACAAACAGGATTCAGCAAAGTTGCACTACCACCTAATTGATTGCACAGTTAAACTGAATCTTTCATCCAGACATTCTTTTAAAATAATGTTAAAGGGGCAATATTCTTTAGTAAAGTTTATTCTGGCATAAAGATGTAAGGACAGATTACTGCCTGGACCCAACAGAGTAAAGCTTGGAAAAGTTACTTTTTGAACCACAGTTCACATTCCACAGGCTAAGGGATTCTAGGAGGTATAACTTTTCCCAGTTCTGCCTGAGAGGAACCTTTGTCTATTTAAGATTACTAAATTATATAGAATGCTGATTCTTAGACATCTGAAATATCTACAAGTAGAATAATAATATATTAGAGTATTTTTCAAATTCTGGAACATTGAAAGCTGCATCTTTATCATCCTTCCTGTCGTTTTGTTCTTGGAAAACCCACATCTTTCATTGTGTTTGCTTTGTTTGTACAATGCTATACTGAAGAATACTATACATATTTGAAAAGCTAGCTACATTTTATTTCTGAAAAGGAGGGGAGTTAAATAGCAGTAACTCCCACTAACTGGTACAAAGCTTGGTACTGTGCATGCAGTTTTTCACTCCAGACTGAAAAGCTGATATTGTGTGAAGCTCCATCGATCACTGTTGCTGTTCTATACCGTTAGCCACCATTGTTCTTCATCTAGCATTGAGTCACACTGAGGAATCCAGTGCAAAGAATGGGTTTGTTGGGGGTGCGGGGGGGGGGAAATAGAAGAAAATACATTTTTAACAGTCTTTCAGGCTGAACCTCTGACTATTATGGTAGGAAATACTGTATTACAAAGAGTGGAAATTCAACAAGCTGAAGTAAAATTCAGAGACATAACTGTATTAGTCTGGAATATCCGTATACAGAGGGATCTTGTGGCATCTGAGGAAGTAGACCAAGTCTACAAAAGCTCAAGCTGATGTAAGTTAATATTTATTTAGGGAGCTTCTGACAATGCTACCTGAAGTCATAGATAAGGACAGAGATCCTGTGTCAAGGAGGTATACTGTTTGTCCAAACAGAACTGCAACACATTTTCTATCTCTCCTCCCCTGAAAATCCCCCATGACCCTGCAGCAACCAGTGAAGAGTGTCTGAGAAGCATAGAAGTAGGTGTGTTGCCCTAAAATTGTGCTTTCTTATCCTTAAAGGAAACACAAATAACTTCAGTCAGGGTGGAGAAAATGTGATCTTGTGGTCCCCAAAATCCTTCACCATTTTTCCGAGGGCCCCTAAACTGCCAATTGAAAAAAGTGGTGTGATTTTCAGGCAACACCATCATCCAAAATGTTATCCAAAGATCCTCAAATATGTGGGGGAGGGGGAACCCACACACCAACACCTGTAGGATCCCTCCCCCCATTTCCTCTTCAAAATAGCAACAAGAACTGAAATTATGTAACAAAATGTCAGTTCAGGTTGCCATTTTGGAAGTTGAAATGGAGGGGAAAGAAGGTATTTTGATGCACTGCTTGGAACTCTGACCTTTGAAGAGGGGATGAGAGCAACACAATTGCCCAAGCCCTCCTTTAGAGCTGTAATCTTGGCTGGGGCTTTAGTGCTATGGCAACCTAAATGTGCATGTTGCCAATTTTATTATTTATTATTCATGTATATTTTTATATTCATTGGGAGCAGAATAAATGTGGTTGGAAAGACAGTGGGAGAATCTGTGCATTCCAGAAGTGTTGGCAGCTGGTGACATCAATGTCAGTGGAGAGGTGAATCCATTCTGAGTCTTTAAAAGCACTGTCTGAGGTGCTGAATCTCTTTTGGGAATGGGGCGCAAGACCTTAGGTAGTCTCTTTAAAATTAGAGTAAAAGCCAGGGCATATTGGCATGAACTGACATGGAAGCCACCAGTGGCACAGAAGGCGCACACACCCTCCCCATCTTGCTTGTTGTGCTGCTCCAACAGGCACTCCACTCATCTGTCAGAGAAACTTTTCAGGAGGCACAATGGGCTGCAAAGAAACCAAGGCACAAAGATTTCTCTTCCTCTTCCTCTGGTATAAACAGAACTCTGCTAAGTACTGCTCAGATTCCCACCTAAATTCATCCTCTGGCTTGGTGCTAGTCTTCTACCAATTAACTGGTTCTGAGGCTAGAACATGTTGGTGGCGGATTTGCAGCCTGGCTCCTAGCAATTTTATTTAGCACCCTCCTTTGTCCTCTGTGCTTTATTCCATAATTTCTTGTTGAGAACTTTCTGATATATTCACAGCATTCTTAATTCTCCTTTCTCTCTTTCCCTTTCTCTCCATCAGTCCTGTAGGGTTTCCTCTGAGGCAACTGAAATTTAAATTAACAAAACATCTGCATTTTTTTCTTTTTTCCTTATGCTGTCAAATATCATATTAGAGCTACAACACCGTTCCACCTAAAGTTGAGAAAGAAAGATACTTTGTCATTTGAACACAACAATTTCTCAAAGGATAAGTTGGTTCTAAAATTTCTACTTCATTTAAAAATAAACAGCAACAGCTAATGAATCTCCCAAATGCTTCAAACTCCAACTATCCCAAACTCTCCATGCCCAAGGTGGCCTTTTTAAGGTTGGTATCATCCACTATAGCGAGATATCCATGAAAATTTGTTGTCGTTGTGTGCCGTCATGTCAATCCCAACTTATGTTGAGCTATCATGGAGCTTTTTTGGCAATACTTATTCAGAGGAGGTTTGCCATTGTTTTCCTCTTAGGGTATGAGGTGTGACTTGCCCAAGTTCTTCCTGTGGTTTCAGTGCCTGATCAGGGACCCTGGTCTCCAGGAGTCCTAGTCCAGCATCCACACTACTATATTACACTGGTTCCTATTCTTAAAAAATAACCCTAGTTTATTAATTACTAGTTCATTACCAAGGTGTATTGTAATATGTTTATGGATTTGCAAATAAGGAGCAGGGGGAGGCTGTCAGCTAGTGTTGATTGTAGAGGACTAGATGAAGCTGTGGTGTTATTTAATATAATGCAGCCCCCCCGTTCCTGGGGTGGGTTATGCTTTCAGATAAACTCTGAGCTGGAGTATGTAAATTTTCATTGCTGGGATAATTATATGTCTAACACCCTCTGTTGGGGGGGGGGGGAACTGTCTATATGGTGATATTTTTTGCTATGTACATTTAGTGTTTGAGAAAAGCAACAAACCAACTGTGTTCCCAAGCTGTGTGGACCTGCTTGATTATGGAGTTTGCCAACAAAGAGGTTTTGGAAAACTGTCCAAATGCAAATCATCTTGTCCTTTCCCCTACACAATAGTCAATAGGATCTCAAAGAGGCTGTACATTTATAATGCTGTGCTCCTTGTGGTCCTGCCAAAAGGATATCTGGGGACAAGTTGGAGGGCATAATAGGAGTCCTGCAAAGGCCTGCCAGAGGAGATTACATCTCTGCCAGTTTTATTCT
>CM034706.1:81631813-81653312 GCA_020142125.1 Phrynosoma platyrhinos | reverse complement strand
TCCACTTTATTTTCGCTTTCTGGCCCACGTGTGATAACGTCCTTAGAAAAATCCATCTAGGTGGGGATGGAAAATGAGGGGAAAACTGAAATATATGCAATACATATTTTAATATCAAACTCAAATTCATTTTACTTCTTTAGTACCATAAAATGTTCCATTCAAAATAGAGTTAACTTATAAAACAGTATTATTTGGCATCCTCATGAATTTTAATAATATAAATGTCCTAATTTTGTCTAAGGAAAATTGTGAATATGCTCTGTATTAAAGAGACTGTTACTAGAGTAAACTGGTCCAGTGCTGCCAATCAAAATAAAGGGCACAGATCCTCTGATGGTTGCATAGAAGAGAAAATTTCAGCAATTTCAAAAATTCAGCAGAATTTCACTCAAGCAACAACTTCTGAATTGGAATTTAACACTGCTAAGGGCTAGTCAGAACTGTAAATACATTTAAAAGTTCGGCTGTACCTTTAAAACAGTGACACTCCCACCAGAGAGAACAGAAGAATAAAAACCCTCAATGCATATTTTCATTACTAAAGAAAGGCATAAGATGTTCTAGCTAGCATTGGGAGAAGCTACTTTTGTGGCACAAATGCCCTCCTTTGTTGCCCACAAGTAAATGCATTCACGGACACAAAGCACAACTGTTGTAAAAATATTAGCATGCAGATGGTCTGGTGTTTTGTTAATGCATTTAATTCAATACAGTATCTTCGTTGTTCTTTTTCTTGTTTCCCCTCCCCCATGAATGTGTATTATGGCATAGAATCTAGCCAGTGTTAGGGAATAAAATTCCTTATATTGTGTTAGTTGTTCACAAAATCTTATACAGGCATTAATATCTGAGTTAGCTGCAGTCTCAAAGGCTTTGTCTAACAAAATTTCCGCAGAATTACAAGGTATTAACACTTCCTCTGCAACTTGACATCTCTACAGTCAGCAAGCCAGTCAGCAAAAAAGCTGCTGAAGTCAAGAAAAAATATCAGAAATGTTGTCAATAAACATTGCCTTTGGCTTCTGAAATCTTAATTGATAGTTACCACTGTAAAAAAGGAAAAGGATCTCTTCTGAGATCAGAATTTCCAGCTATTTTTTTATTCTATTTTTTTCTGCCTTCTATAGATGAACAGACAAAGACTCAAAAGGCAGAGGTCTTCCCCATATTGAAATTCAGAGATGGGATATTGTGTCTTTTGAATGTCTACCTATTAAATTATGTATTATTTCTCTAAAGGAGTATTAGCAGTACTGTTGAGATATCCTTGCAGTGTCTTAAGTTGCTTTTTTACAGATATGAAACAATATCACAAGTAAATAAAGTTTATTTATATCACAAAAGGTTCATTTTATAAAAAGGAATGGTTTCTTGACATAATGAAGAATGGCAAGCATGCTAAAACACTCATGGGCCTAGATCAGGGGTAGGCAACCTTTCCCCTTTAAGGGCCGAGGGACTTCAGCTCCCAGAATCCCAGGAGCTATTGGCCAACATGGGACTATTGGCCAACATGGCTGAGGCTTCTGGGAGCTGAAGACCTTCGGCCCTTAAAGGGGAAAGGTTGCCTACCCCTGGCCTAGATCTTATGGGTTACTCCCAACTAGAGTAAACCCATTGAACCAATTGTTGAATTATGAGTCAACACATAAATTCCATTGATTCTATGAGACAACAGTCAAAAAATGCAAGTGTTCGTGTTGATCTGTTTTTTTAAAAAATATTATCTGTCCCAGGAGTAGGAGAGAGCCAGCACGGCATAGTAGTTTGAGTGTTGGACTGTTACTCCAGAGGCCAGGGTTTGGATCCCTGTTCAGCCATGCAAACCCACTGGGTGACCTTGGGAAAGTCACACTCTCTTAGCCTTAGAAGATGGCAATGGCAAACTCTGTCTCAAGAAATTTGCAAAGAAATAGGTTTACCTTAGAGTCTTCATGAATCAGAAATGACTTGAAGGTACATAACAACCACCACTAGAATCAGGACTTTTGTAAAATTAATAGGTGTTGACTGCTTAAAATCAAATCACTCCAAAATACTTTTGATTACAGCAAGCCAGGTTTGTAACAAGACATTCTTGTTGGGAAAATCCAATTCTCTTCTACCTATTCTGAGGATTGCAACTAAACCCAAAAGGACTAGTGGAGTTCAGGTGTGTGTGTATGTATATTTGTGATAGATTAATCCTTGCTAATCACAAAGGCTTGGGGCTTTAACCTTGTTAACCAATGCATCGCTACACCTCTGCTTGTGCCATCCAAGGACTGCTTTTATAAGGAAGTTTCAGTGAATTGCTTTAGCACAGTCCACCAACAGGATTTCAGACTGGTACAGAAAATAGATTCCTCTCCTTAGAAATGTCCATCTTTCTGTACCGTCAACGTCATGTTTTGTTTTGTTTTGCTTGTTTTTTGTTTTGGGAACTAAATGTGGTTTAAAAATAAATATTGAGATCCATTTAAAACTATTCATTATGTTACCAATTGGAAAAATAACCAGGAAAATGGCTGGATAAATAGATCCAGTTTCAGCTAACAGTGGAAATGTCCAACTGGGAATTTTTAAATTCTCCTTTTCTTTTTCCTTTTCCATATTTTCCATTCCCCCCCCCATAAGTATATTACCATATGTTGAAGTGATTTATCTAACTTGTTTAATTCATAAAAGACAGCACTACCTCTTGATATAAAAATCCCTTATATCTTTAAGCTTAATCTGGCAGTTTTCCCATGGCCATCTCTGTCCCTAGCACAATACATTTATCAGTAACTAACAGCCATGATGGCTAAATAGACCTCCATGATCACTAAATAGATCAGGACAAAAGGAGGAGGCTATCACCTTCATAATCCTGCTGTTAAGTTCTCAGAGGCATCTGGTTGGACATAGTCAGAAAGCAATCTGCTAGAACAGATGGACCTTCTACTATAAAATGCCTCAAACAAAATAAAAATAAAGGAAAAATTGACCACACTGATAGTCAGCTTGCAGGTTCCTGCTTCAATCCATTTTAGACAAGATGGCAGTGACATGGTAAGGCAGCAGGGAGCTCTCCACACGTTTGTGCAGAACTTGAGAAAAGTTACTCTTTAGGCTATAGCTTGGAGAATGATCCAAGCACATAACTGTGGTTATGCTGGCTGGAGCATTCTCAGAATTGTAGTCCCAAAAATATTTTTACCAAGCTGAGCATTGTAGAAGTTATGGGGGGGGGGGGAGGCTATCTTATCATTGAGATGTAAGCTACTGAATGGAAATAATCATGTTATGGCCCACTAAGACTGGACCTAATGTGGAAATGAGTGCTTAAATACATTTGCAGTAGATATGTGGAGCTTCTCACTCCACCAGAAAACTTTTGATAGCAATAGTCCCATTGCTGAAATTTACAAAGCAGTCTAGAATGAAATACACTCCCCACTCAAAACCAAGTTCACCATGTATTTAGTATAGATTTAGTAGATCCATCTTGTTCTCCTGACACAGTGACCAATACCTTTACCATTTATTAGAAATACACCAGTGTGTGGGGGGGATTAAAACATTTCTCCCCCTAAAAATTCTGGACCCAATGAAATTTTCCTTTAGCCCTCAAATTTTTAGCATTGCAGAAACTTAAAACTTAAATTAATCACCCAGAAATAGAGTTTGAGCCTCCAAAGAAAAAGGACAAGCGAATATAGTGTATGGAAGCATTCTAGGTGTAGTTTGAGTATTTTAGTCTCTTCAGTGGTAGAGATTTGATTATTAACAGAATGATCCATACATTTATCTGATCTCCTTCTGTTATAAGTCCTAAAAATTGGTGGGTTTTACAACATTTTTGTGCCAGTGAGCTCTACCCAAAAGGTTTTTCCTTTTGTTTGTCATCATTCTCCAGGTTCATTGAATGAACCTGTTATATGCATCCATATGCATCTGAGGAAGTAGGCTGAAGTCTATGAAACTTCTTTATTTCAGTTAGTCTCAAAAGTGCTACAAGATCTCTCTACATACTGATTCTACAGATTAACACTGCTATATCTTTGATTTTTGTTTTATGCTGTTATAAGATAGTGAGAAAGCATTGTGATCCACTTTCTCTAGATTATATTCAAATTTATGCCTCTGTATCATGTTCAGATACTCACTTGAATTGAATCACTTCCTTGTTATGTTGTAAAACCCCAATGTATTCTACCAATAGCAACTTGCAAAAATTTGTACAGTTAAGAAAACTGCTCATCTATGTTCTGATATGGCCTGTCACTAATACCTGTTTTGCACACATTGTGATGAAAAAGGCAACTAAAATGATCAGGAGGGTTGAGCAACTCCCCTATGAGAACAGCTTAAGAACTTTGGGATTTTTGGTTTAGAAAAATAAGTGAAAAATAAAACCAAAACACTTCTAATCCCAAGCATTTTGGATAAAGGGAGAATCAACCTATATATTCATCAGGAAATACAACTTACAAATAGATTGCTGTTGGGAATCATGGACAGAAGTGCTGAAAAATGGTTGTCCTTCACTATAATTGACTTAACAAGCGAAGTTTTATGGAAATCTTTTAGAGTTCTGCATTGTTTTAAAACAGAGTATACAAAGCATTTAACTTGTTTAAAAATCTTTAAAGAAAATTGGAGTCACACTGAAATGGACATTTACTGTGCAATTATTTCTCATAATTACATCTGATATCAGCAGAATGGGTGAGTTAGAACAGGGGTTGTAAGATTTTGTAAGACTTTGCCAATTCATCATGTTTGATACTTTAATAGAGCCATGTAGAAGACCCATTTGTATGTAAGGCTGTTCTTCCTCAATTTTAGATCATAAAACATTGGCAATGTGTTATAATAGACTCCTACTAAAGGGGTATTTTACCTAGGAACTTTATCTACATTCAGTTTAGTAAAAAAAAACAACACCCATAACAACCTGACTGGGTCTTTCAAGATATATTTAATTCTTGCAAAATTCATGTGGCTACATTGGAACTGGTAGAAGGCAGCTCTGCTTCGACTGCATAGAAACTGTGGACTTTGTGTGAAGCAGCTAACTCAAGGCAAGAGGAAGAAAGCAGCATTGTTCTAGCACTCTGTTTTTGACAGGCCTGTATTCATATCTCATCCTTGTTGTTTGCAGGAGAGGCAGATGTGAACCAGAACAATGGGACCTCCACTAAGAGCACAGCGGTGACAGACTCCAAGGACACAGCAGACCCAAAGAATGCCTGGAAAGAGGCCAACCCAGCTGACACAACTGGTCGCCCCCATTTGGTCCGCCTCTTTTCCCGAGATGCCCCAGGGAGAGAAGACAACACCTTCAAAGACCGGCCCTCCGAATCAGATGAGCTGCAGACCATTCCGGAAGACAGTGCAGCAGCTGCATCTGAGAATTCGGATTTGATGGCTTCACAGAAACGCTCTTCTTTCCGTCACGGATCCAAACTTGCAACTGCAAGTACTATAGACCATGCTAGACATGGCTCCCCAAGAAGATACAGGGAACCAGGTCTACTTGACTCATTGGGCAGATTCTTTGGAGGTGACAAACATGTTCCCAGGAGGGGCAAGGTGAGCTCAGAGGAAAGGAGAACAGAATAGCTTTGATGCAGCCAAGAATTGTAAAAGTAAGGGTGGGTGAAATATCAAGAGAACTGTATAACCTCCAAAGAGCAAGAGTTGGCGTAGCCATGAGAATGGTATTTGTTTTTAACATGGTATTTGGCTATTAAGACTTATTTTAAAAAATAGCTTACTAGAAAATGTTATGACATCCCCCAATTAATATGAATGTCTAATTGCTCTTATTTTTTTTTCAACTGGATGATGGGATTATTATAAGTAGAATGTAGCTGTGACTGTGGTAAGGCTCTACCATGGAGGTTTGTTGTTTATTTGTTGTAAGAATGAGTACATTTGGTGAGGAAATCTTATTTTAAAATTTTCCCTTTCCCACAATGAGTGTTTCAGTGTTTCTGAAAATCTGATTTGGAGGGGAATCATAGAAGTACAATTGTTTACATCAATCCTCTGGAAGCTTTACAAACGCTGGGCTTAGTTGAATGTCTCTTGGTTTTATGTCTGTTTTGACTCTCATTGGCATTCTGTAACAACAGGCTGTGATGTGAAACTAGCATGATTTATTGTGGGAGTCCTAATATTTTTGTTTCTTTTTTCAATAAGAGAAATAAAACAGAGGAAAGTGGGAGTTTTGACATAGTTGGACCACATCTGTATTAAATGTATTACATTGTCTTTTAGATTGACAAGTACTTTGTGTTTTAAATTAAGAAACCTCTTTTTACCAATTTTGTAGAATGTCAGTAGCAAAAGTAATGCATATATATATATATCCACACAGAGAGAGATATGTACTCTTCCCTTATGGGAATGACTATGAAGCAAAGAGAAGCTATTGATATTTGAGGACTATATCAGTTCCTTCACTTGCTCTTTTTCTCTTGTATATCACTGGTGTTTTTGAAGCCATTTGGCTCCTGGCTGTTACATTTTATATTTTTATATGTACCTTTTGGATCTGGCAAATACTGTTGAAGTTTTACAAACTTTGCTGGAGCAGTGACAGGGATTTTTGTTGGGAAGGATCATTGCTCAATGGAAGAGAATATACTTTGCAATGAGAAGTCACAGTTCAGTCCCCAGCAGCGCTAGGCATGACATGAAACCCCAGAGAGCCACTGCTAATTATTCAGCTAACACAGACCTTGCTAATCTGATGCTTAAGTCACCTATGTTTCCACAAGAAAAATCATTTTAACAACTGGTGATGGACTTCATATTGTTTCCTCCACTGTTGGGGCAATGTGCATTAGCACTTAATTTTGAAATGTATCTTTCTGCATGCTCGAGAACTTGGTCCCTAATATAGGCTTCTCATTGCTCTCTGTAGGTAAAATTCACTTTTTCCCTGCTTTTGTAGTTAATAAAAATTTAAGACATTCCAATGCAGCTAAGTTTTACATGTTTACACCTTTGATCAGAGAACATGAAGCTTACTGCACAATTATGTTTAAGTAGTAATTTTTAGTCGGTTGTAGTAACTGTTAAGTAGTGTGGGCCAATAGCTGGTAGTCAACAGTTCTATAATCACTTTTTGAATGTAGAGTTCACTTGATTTATTCTCCAGTCTTATCACTTAACATATAGCTAGCAGTATGAAACACAATGAATTTTTTTTAAAGCAGCTAAGTGTATGAAATGATTGCCTACAGTTCTAAAATTCTCTTTGTAGGATCTATTTCTGAGGGATTCTAAAATTGCTTGTATCATAACAGGGTTGCCCATATTGGTTGACTAGCTCAACTCCTGTTTCATGAAAGATTATAAGGTAAAAAAAACAAACCCTGACAAATATGGTAAACCAATATAAAGCTATTTCTCATAGACAAGGAGAAAAGCATGTTAATAGAAAATAAATCTACACCTACAGTAAGCAGTCAGGTACTATTTAGAACACATAGTGATTAAGAAGCCTTCATTTCAATCTTTTGGTGATAGTGAATTAAATCTGTTTCCAGACTGGATGTCTGTATTTAGTAGTCATTGTGAAATCTGTTTACTTTTTGGGATGGATATGTGTATAGATACACACTTTCATAGGAAATATGATTGTTTTGTGTTGTTGATTCAAAGTACAGTGCTGTTGATTTTCACTGCATTGATTGGTACTTTTAAGTCTGTATAACCTATAACCCAGTGCCTAAAGAACAAAAATAAATGGTAATGGTAATTCCAGGTGCTGGCATAAGACAGAACCTCTGTTTTTTAAATGCTGACTTACAGGTACTTTGGACACAGTGAGTTGAAACTGACTGTGTGTTACTGCACCAATATTACTCTTAGAAATAAAAATGCTGGTACTGAAAAGTGTATCTATCCTAGGAATCATTTCCAGGAGATATTCAATGCTGGAAGTTAATTCAACAAGTGCCATGAACATTTCTTAATGCTAAGTGTGCATGCTTGTTTTCAGGGAAACAGAAAGATATTAGAATAAAGTTACTGTCTTGTTTAACATTGTGGGTGACAGAAAAAAAGATATTTGTTAGTTCATTAATATGTTAAAATACTTGGAAATATAGATTTTCTTGCTATATTGTGTTTAAGGGTGAAATAGTAGTTGTTGTGTTTAACATAAAACAAATGAACACTGATGCACTTTGAAAGCATGGAGAAAAATAAATAGGGAAAAATGAAGAATGAGCCCTGTGGAAATCGTACAGAATTCTACACACGCAGAGTAAATTTTCTGAAAACCAGAATCATAACCATGCAAGGCATGCTGCTAACAGTCTTGCCTTTGGCTACCTTAGCTTTGTTTTTGTTTTTACCACACCTGTCAAAAGCCAACCAGCATGCTTTCTGGAGGATTCTGGGAGCTGTTGTCCGAAAAAGTAATTTCTCCAAGCTTCATTCTGAATGGGGCTTTTGTGATTGTGTAACATGGCAGAGCCCCACCCCAGTTAACAATGATAGTGTCAATTGCTAATGATTCTCAGAATTCCAACAAATTATGTAACTGGAGCTAGTCAGGGCAAGATTCCAATCTCTTCTCCCCCCCCCCCCCCCCCCAAAGTATTGCTCATTCTTATATCTGATCTGCCCACATCAGTTAGTGCCGGAATGCAGCAGACACAACTGCCCTTTTGTCCAGAGAATGTGCTGACATTGATTCAGGGAGTATTATAAATTCCTTGTGGAGGCATATTCTTTGCTTATTAACATCCATAGATGAAAAATACATGCATGAGTAACATTGTCCTTTGTTTAAAGAAAAGAAGAGGGAGGGAAACAAGAATAATGCTTATTTTGTTCCTACCACCTCCTCATCATTCCTTAAGTAACAGGTTCCCTATTACCCTAGCATTTGTGACACATAAAAGGGTGGGAGAAAAATAAAATGTACCAATGTGAATGTTTGAACATGTCTCTCCGGCAAAAAAAAAAATGCAACCGTTTTCCTATATTTGTTCCCATTTTAAGACTTAAACTGACATATCATCCAACTGTACATGATGCATGTACAGCAAGAGAGAGAAAAACTAACAAGTATGTTCATGAAAGAAGGTCTGAAGTCTCAGATTTTTATCAAGTTTTAGGGGGAAAACATGGCTTGACTTGATTTACCCCTATGGCATTTGCAACATTGATTTAACATTGATTTACCAACCAAACTCTGAGTAACAGCCCTGTGGTGTTGCATAGTTTGTACAGTTTTATTTGATAGTGTACCTCTACTGGATCACTTTTTGTTAAAATCAGCACTTCCCAAGTGCTTCAGAATGAGGGAGAGTTGACCATCTCTATTAGCAGTAAGCAAGTGAATTTTGTAACCTTTTATTTTTCTAAATTAACTTGTTTGGAGTGCTGCAGAATATTCAGTAATTTTCTATGTTTGAGCTTCAGAATGAACAGTTAGTGAAAGCACACATGGTTTTCAATTACTACAAATCTATATATTTTCTGATTCATATAAATCAAATCCCTAAACATTATGATTGTAAGAACTGCAAATTCAAGTATTTGTTTGATGTAGTGAAAACCACAGACCTCAGTCCAGCTAGAGTCATCCCATTGAATTGATGGAATTTGTTAAGTCAACATTTATGTGCATCACATTGATTCAATGGGTCACCTCCACTCAGTTAGATTCAGTCTATCATATATCACTAGCTATTTTACTAGATATTTTCTAGAATCCGCCCTACACTGAGAACATCTAATATGATCTGGATACACTGGAATTCAACAAGGATGTTCCTTATTAAATATCTATTCAACAGGTATATGAATACCTAATGCTTTGTTATGTGTGCATCATGCAATAGAGAATGGTTTTGCTTAATAGGGGAGGGTGCTATTTATGTACATTAAGATCATTACTTTCTGCGGTTTTCCCACTGGATATTAATCATAAAAAATAAATAACTATTTAAAAACTTGTTATCAGTTTAACGTCTGACCCAATTTACATGATGGTCCTAAGCATTTCCACTGGTTTAGCTGGGTACACCATCACTGTGATATCTCTGCAGCACTGGCATTATAGTTTGGTGTGTTGCATTGATGCAACTGTTGGTTCTGATTTCAAAGTACATATTATTAATGAATACAATCTGAGCCCATTTCTTAGAAATAAATTTCACATAAGTTAAGCAAAATCTTTTAGGAGACATCTTGAGACAGTCTGTGATGGAGTGAAAAAAAGTCATACCATTCCTAGGTGCTCAGAATTTTACCAGATAATGTTCTGCCCTCACCAAAAGTTCCTAAATTTCCCCATTATTTTCCATTATTCTTCTGTCTGGTGTCAAGTTAAGACTTTCTCTCCAGATTGTTTATCTATGGGGGGATGCAGACCAGGGCGTCGGAGACGCCCTGGTACGGAGCGCTGCCGGAGTTCAGCCTCCGGACCGCGGCGCTCCTGCGGCGCATCTAAAAGGAGCACCAAATTGGCGCTCCTTTTAGATTTCAGGGAAAGTGCGCCCTAAAAGCGGCGGGCGCACTTTCCCTGACTCAAACGGCGCAGCGCATGTGGGCGCTGCGCCGTGAGGTCATCCCCGGTGCGCCAGCTGTGCGGACGGCCGGCGCTTCTGGGGGCGACCTCGGGGAGAGGAAGGGGCGCCGCTCGTGCGGCTGCCCCTCCTCTTCCCTGTCCGGAAGACGGCTCAATTAGCCGTCTGCCGAGGCAGTATGTCTCTTATTGCTTCACTTGCCATCTCACACAGAAAATAAGAAAAGTTCAACAGCTCACCTTGCCTGTCTACTCATAAATAAAACTGTTAAATGGGATCTTGCTTTCAGGTAAGTGTGTATAGGCTATAGCCTGTGCACCCTTTCCTGTGGGGGCTTCCTTCTGCTTAAATATGTATGGGAAAGTATTGTGAAGCTTTCAGAGAGAGTGTAGGCTATATAACTAAACACTTAGGTCAGCCTTTGAATTTACACTTTTGATAAATCAAGTTTCAATCTTATGGTAAGGCTGTAGCACAACTGATTGATGTATTTTAATAAAAAGAAAAATGGGAGTACAAAAAATACAGTAAACAAAGAATTAGAAGTACTCGTGTGGAGAAACCCTGCACAAGTTAGAGCTTTTTAAATAATTTTCTGCAATACTTTTCTTTATAAGGAATGGAAGGTACCTGTGCTTTCAGCTCCTTCTGTAAGCACTGGTTCTATTATTGCAATCATGTACAGTCTGCCTGTGCTCTATAGAGATAGAATTCAATGAAATGCCAGAGTCTGAAAAAGTGAAACTATTGTAACTTTAATGTTGCAACTCATGAGCCACACATTGCTGTGAAATTATTGGTTTTCCCTCAGGTTTTCAGTGTCTTTCAGCAGAGAGATTGCTGCTTCTACATGTTCTGCTTGAGAAGGGAGGGAGGGAGGGAAGAAGGGACGGGGCAAGGAGAACAAACACATACACACACACAAATAAGACAAACTAATTGAAAAATCAAATTGAGGAAAATAATGGTCAGAATCCTCTTAGTGCATCATGACAGCATATGGAAGTGTAGGTGGTGGCAAGAGAAGGGAAATGGCAATAGGTCCAGCAACCATGAAGGAAGTAAGATGTCAGAGAAATAAGTTACTCAGAGTGGCTCAGAGCTGGCAGATCTCTGCCTTTCCTCACCAACCATGGAGTTCAACCTAGGAAAGATGCAGCTATTGGCATAATGCTCCAACAGAATTCTGGTCATAAACTTCACATTGCACAGTGCTTGTTCAATAAGTAATTCATCAGTAACACAATGGACTAGAAAGCAGAGTTTTTCTTCATAAATACTCTGAACTGCTCTTAATAGGAATGAAACATTTCTGAATAACACAGGTTGCATTTAAATTGTCATATCTTCATATTTAGCAGAAGTATGAAAAAACCTTTTGCTTGCCCCTTCTCTCCTGTCTTTGAAACATGAATAAACCTGAAAGTACCTGTTTCATCCAAACTAGACACCTATGATTATCAGCTTCAAAACAAATCGGGCAGTTAAAAACATGTTTGAAGTTGCTTTAAATTTTTGGCTTTTTCTAGAGCTTATAACCATAGTTTCCTTGTTTAAATGAAATGGGAAGTCAGAGGCATAAATTAGAGACATTTTGGTTTAAATTACTCACTAGAGGCTCAGGTGTATCTCAGTTGGATATGCTGAAATGAGATCATCCAAACCAGGCTGCACTGTTTATGTGACATGTTTTGCATATAAAACATTAGAGATCAATGCTAATTTTCACACTTAAAAGAGTCTTTCAATGTGTACATAGTGAGTCTGAAGGAAATTTATATACCATGACCCGTGTTTTTGTTGTGTCTAGGATAATCTTATCTACTGTTTCTGTACAACTGATGTATAAATTACAGTGCTGTAAAATATATAATGAATGGTACTAGATTTCTGGAGTCTGTAAGATAACACGATTTTGTTTCAATGTCTGACCTTTGTCTATGCTTGACCATTGATAATGCATTTATTAAATAGCTTTCTCACTGCACAGTGTGTACCACTTATTTAATTTCCATACATTAACAGCTTAACTGAAATATGTCATGTTTTCCCATTGTAATTTGCTGATAAGAACATGATTAAATTGTTTATCAAGGACATGCAGTGTGGATTATGGAGGGACAGCAAGTGGGAAAAAGACACCAAGATGTAAAATAGTTCACTGTAACAAATTTCTTTAAAAAGCATGATGGCCATGTTTAAGAGAGAGGTATATAAATTCAATTTAAGTATAAGAGGAGTATTAATGGAGAAGAGACTGCTGCTTGTCAGAGTATCTTTATTGTAGGAAGGAAGAAAGTCCTTAAAAATTTGGAACTGCCACAGGAACATTCAAAGCTACATGCTTGATAAACTAGTCATTTGTTGTAATGGGACTGCTACTAAAAAGGCTTGCCTCATGCTGTATTTACCTTCAATTACGTCATCACAAACCAAGCTTGCTCCAATTGTAACCACTAGACTTTGTTCCTAACTATATTTATTGCATGTAAGCCTAACTAAAATAAGTGGAACTATGAACTTTCCTTACTGGTTGAAGTTGCCGTTGGTCTTTGTTGACTAAAAACAAAAAAATATCTGAATTCTAAAGTGTAAAGCAAGTGTAGATTCTAAATTTTAAAGTGTAGATGGGGAAAATGCTAAATATCATGCTGACATATTCTTTCCTTCAGCTAGTCTCAAAGGTGCTACAAGATTTCTTTATATACTGATTGTACAGACTAACATGGCTATACCGTTGAATTCTAACCTTGATGTAGTGAGATGTTAAAGGAGATGCCCATGTCTGTAGTTCCAAAGTGTAAATTTCAAAAACCCACTGCAAGTTCAGATCTCTGATCAGTATCATGAACAAAATCATTATTGATAGAGATCTCAACCTAGTGATAGCTTTCCTCATAGCAGGTTATAGGGTGAAGATGAACAACATGGGGGGGGGGGAGAAAGGGTGGCAGAAAGAGAAAAGCAATGGTGTGTATTTTAGCGGTGGACCAGCCCAACATTGACTTGAACTCCACCAGAAATGTGACAGCAGAGAGGGAAAAAATGTTCCTCATTTCTGCTCAATAATAACTTGTAATCCAGCCAAAATGTTGAGATCAGCAGGACAGTTAAGGGCATACATAATTTCTACACCAAGTGAAATGTTAAGTAGCTTGATTATGCCCAAAATTATAATAATAAGCATGAAAATTAATCCCCAATCTGCCAAGGGATTCATTTTAGCTGTGGGGCAAGAGTAATTCAGCTTTCTGTGAATAACATCTATCTCTGACAATTATTACTTTTGAACTGACATATATTTCCTATAGCTTTGAGGGGAGAAAAATTCAACACCAGAGGGCATAAATCTGATTACAGTCTGACCTAACTCCATTTGCTAGTTCCAGGTGAACCAGTTGCTAAATGGTAAATTACATAAATCCCATTGACTTAATCTAATTGGGACTAGCAATTGGATTTAGGTCATTGTTGGCTCAAAAACAGCAAAAAAAGGTTACTAATTTTAAGGGGAAGCTATGTCACTAATTGAATTTGGTCTTCCTCTATGAGAACTCTCATTACCTTTGATTTTATATAACTGTAAACAAACTACGACAAGATGCTAAAAGGCTAATTAAGGTACAGTACTAAAGGTGTTTTCTTGCCCCAGATGAGAGGAATATGAAATTTTACATTAATTTTCTCAGAAATACACTGAAGCAAAATCTTTGACCTTAATTATTGCAAAGTAGCAATTGAGGCTGTGTAATCTTTCTTTTGAAATAAAACATTAGTTCAGAAAGTATCACTTAAAGCTGTAACTTGTTAATTGTGAAAATATATGGCACTGAATTGTTCAGGCCACTAGCCAGAAAGTTATTCCTTGATGTATAAAATGAAGTTTCTGTTTTAAAAAGAGATCCACATCAATATAATATACCTGCAAGATGAAGGGAATGAAACCTGGCTGTTTGCAACACAGCAGAACCTTTTCATTGTCAGCTTTGACCTTCTTTTAAAATAAAGTATTTCTTCACACATACTTCATTAATCTCACTGTCCACAAGAAATCACGCTTGTGGCTGTCTTAGGGTGCATCTACACTGTAGAAATAATGCAGGTTGACACCACTTTATGTTGTAGCTCCAACCTATGGAAGCCTGAGATTTGTAGTTTTACATGGGCTTTAGCCTTCTCTGCCAAAGAGTGCTGGTGACTACAAAACTACAAAGCCAATAAAAAAGGTAAGTAAAAACAAAATCGTTATTCTAGGAGTCTCTATTTAGGAGGGCTATAGTTTTTAATGGTCTTAATTTGATTATTGTTTTACATAGCTTTAAATTTAATTTATTCTTAAGGGGGGGAGGGTTTATATTGTGTATATTTTATGTATTTGTATTTGCATTTTAAATTGTAATTGCCGCCCAGATTGGATTACCAAATGGGCGGGGTATAAATAAATTTTATTATTATTATTATTTATTAAAATCCTACAAATCCCAGGATTCTGCAAGATGGAACCATGGCAGTTAAAGTGGTATCAAACTGCATTATTTCTACAGCGTAGATGCACCCTTAGATAGATGTGAAAGAGATTCAACACACCCATGGAATATAGGTTGGTAGTCATTATGATTTTACAGAAACTCCAGACTTGGAAACAGCATGTCATTCACTACAAGCTGCTGCAATGAGTTTGCATTTGTTGCCTTTACATCCACTTCTAGAATTTCAGGAAGCAACGTGTTGTCAGGATGCTAGACTAGACAGACCTTTAGGCTGGATCTGCATTGGCAAAAAAGTAAAAAATCCGTAATCAGCTTAATTCCACAGCTGTTGGAACGCAAGACGTATGACCACTTTCACAGTGAAAGTCCTTCTTTTAGGCTTTAATGCAATTTAGGAAAATTCACTTTTTACTCAACAGTTTCTGTGTTCTATGGCACCCTTCATCGAGCAAGTGTTTTGCCATTTTTTGCTCTTTTACAGTGTTCCGCTCAAGGAACAAATCCAGCCCCTGTTCAGTTCAAATTGAAAGTTTGTTTCCATCTCACATCAGAGCCCAGGGCTTGCTTTCCTTGCTTCTGAAAAGTCCTGGCTGTCCGAATGACTTTGAAAGGGAAGGATGGGAAATGGAAGAGGGTGGGAGAAGTAGTACCAACCAAACATCACACCAAGAAGAAGGACTTTGATCTATAAACACCAATCTTAATTCAGTTAAAAACTTGGAGTGGAAAAGGAAGTGACACAAGAAACATTTTATATTTTTCTTTCTCCTCCTTGGGGCTGCCTGTGTTGGGATACATTTAACATTTCCTCACTTACTCATTAGGGCATGAAAAGGAGAAGGGGATCAGATGGGGGAGCCATCCTATGAGAGTGCAAGGTGGGTGGTAAGATTGAGAGAATAACAAAAAAAGGCTTTTGATTGATAGTTTTAGGCATGCTGGGAAGGAAAAAAAGTAAATTGGAAGGAATGCCCTTTTGTACTGATTTGAATTTTGCTGCAGAAATGTATGGTCATCGATCCAATTTGACTCTGCATTTGACACATCAGTGTGGTGTAAACAGGATGGAACCTGGGCAAAATACTTCACATGGAATCTGGATCATTTTGCTGGTTTGAATTTAGCCTTAATCTCATATACCAGGGCTGGTTGTTGACTTCCATGGGAGGCATGAAAATTCAGATAGAAAATTAACTGGAAATCTTCCAAATTGGTCCTATCTAAATCAGTCTGTTTTCTGAATTGTCACATCAGGTCCCAAAATAATTCTTATGATAGGCAAACATTTAACTGTTCTTAGCTGAATAATGATTTGCCTTTTCTCAATGCTTCAAAAAATTCAACACTTGATTAGGTCTCCTACTTCTTTCTTAACAAACATCTGATAAGTGAGATTTGAGCTGTATGTTTTTTCAATGGAATTTACAGGTGTTCTCCTATCTGAACCATGCATGCTGTGTTAAATAAATAATCCTTAAAACATAATACTTGTCCATAACTGAGGGAAGAAAAGAAAAAAACAAGAATGGGAGAGCGTAAGTGGAGGAAAGAGGAATTTATTGTTATGTGACCTGTATTAGCTGCATATAGTAGGGGTAGGCAACCTTTCCCCTTTAAGGGCCGAGGGACTTCAGCTCCCAGAAGTCTCAGCCATGTTGGCCAATAGTCCCATGTTGGCCAATAGCTCCTGGGATTCTGGGAGCTGAAGTCCCTCGGCCCTTAAAGGGGAAAGGTTGCCTACCACTGGCATAAAGAAAGAGGGATGATAGAGAGGATTATTTCATCATGAAAAATTCTGAGTTATGCTTTTGTGGAACAGAGGCTAAAAGACTTGGAACTGGTATATTGCCTACATTACCTAGGGCTACCTAATGAGTCATGTCAACTTGGAAATAGTGGCTTTTGTTTATTATGCAACAAAAGCTGACCTTAGTCATAGGTTGCTGGTGTAATGTGGTTGTCACCTCCCTGTGGTTTTGATAAAGTAATGAAGTGGCATAGGCAATCACAACTACTGCATCTGGTCTATGGCATGGTGTGCTAACAGAGGAGTTTATCACATGGCGAGGGGGGGAATTAGGGGAAAATCAGGTTGATTATCCCATGAAAACTGTGTGATCGTGATTAAGATTTTCACACACATCACAATTAAAGCATCATTATTCAGGGAATAACCAGCAACAAATTAATCATTGGCTTTCCCCATTAATGATTTGTTACTGGTTATTCCTGCTTATTCCTGGGATAATGATGCTTTAATCGTGACGTCATGTGGAAATCATAATCGCGATTGTGTGATTTTCACAGGATAATCACTGATTAAACCAGGGGTAGGCAACCTGTCCCCTTTAAGGGCTGAGGGACTTCAGCTCCCAGAATCCCAGGAGCTATTGGCCAGCATGGGACTATTGGCCAACATGGCTGAGGCTTCTGGGAGCTGAAGTCCCTCGGTCCTTAAAGGGGACAGGTTGCCTACCCCTGGTTTAAACCCTCAATTTCCCCGTGTCATAAAGTCCAGACACATTTTCCATACTATCAACTTATTCCATCTGTGTAAGACTCCTTACTGAATGACAAGATAATTGGATTGATTTTAAATTATTTGACTTTGGTCACCTTTAGGTACATCTTCAAGTACTTCCATACAATAAAAAGTCACTAGAAATGTTAAATCCTATTTTGCCATTATCCTTCTGATATCTGCCTCCATCATTAGAAAAAGACATACCATCTTAGAATATCAAAATATGCAAAAGTTTTAAAAACTAGAATCTGTAACAACTATGAACATATTTGCTCAGTCAAGAAACAGTACTGAGGATCAGTCCTTATAATGACGAATTTAAGAGTTAAAGGTATCCAACTGACAAGATACTTTTCATCAGAGTATGTAAACTTAGCAGACGGGCAGGACAACATTCCTGACTAGTTAACAGTGAACTGAAGTCCTGAAAACATTAAAACAAGCCTGCTTCAAATACACCCAACACAGATATGCATACAATTTCCACATAGAGTGTCACATGTGGTGTAAGTCAGCTGCAACTCAAACATGTTCATAGCTGTGGCTTGGGAAAAGAAATGAAACCTCAAAGACAAATCTGCCCCCCTCCCCTGGAAAATAAACTAGGAAACAATACCTACAGACAAGAAATTCAAAAAAATGTATAGATATTAAAATGGCAAAAATGAATGTTGTCTCAAATTTATTGTAGATTCCAGTCTACAATATTACATCACAATGTAAATAAAATCACAGTGTTACATGCCTATGTATAAAATTAGTGTGACAGTATCATGCACCTGCATGTACATGTGTTTAATGTAATCCAAGATAGTGTGACACCCTGCAAAAATGTTGTTGTTATTTGCCGTCCAGTCGAGCCCAGGTTATCATTTGCCATACTCGGGTCTTGAAAACTCAGGGCTATGGCTTCCACGAATGAATCAGTGCAATTTCCCTCTTTTCCTAATGCTTCCACTTCACCAAGCATTATCCTCTTTCCCAATAAGTCACATGATAGCATATTATGTCCAACATTTAGTCATCTTCACTTCTGAGAGAGTTCGTGCTTACCATGCTCATGTTCACTGATCAAGAATGAAATAATAACTCAGAATTGATTTCATGTGGTCAAAGATATTGTTCTAGAACTGGGATTCATTTGGGAAACCTCACTCACCAGATCTTGGATAGTAACTCCCACCATCCATTGCCATGTGTTATGCTGACATGGGTTGATGGGTATTACAATTCAATATCATTTGGAAGGTCACTTGTTCAACAGCCCTAGTGTGGCTGGAGTGACAGACAAGGACCTATATTAAGATTTGCAAGGAGAAGACAATACAGAAGGAAAACTGAGGATAGCCTCCAATCCTATGCATGCCTATTTGTGGACAAGTTCCACTGAAATCAGGGTAATTTACTTCTTCAAAAAAATAGGGTGTTTTTTTTTTCATGTGAATAGAACCATTTCAAGTACCCTAGCAGAAGCTGGAGTAATAAGACCATGGCAGCTGCTCTTAAGGTCAGAGCAACTCCTGCTGTTTTCCTGGAAAGTCATAACTGTGAGTTTTACAGAATCACCAATTTCTTTCTAGTCAAATGTAAAGCTTACACTTCCAAGTGAAAGTATGGAAATCTTGTCCTTTACTGGTTGTAACTGCACACTAGATATGCAGTAGTTTGGAAAGCAGAATCTAAGAGAGAATACTGTTTAATTTTTATAAAAATCTTCTCATTTCAGCAGTCAATTTCAGTATTATTGGCTCCTTGGGAATACTATCAAGAAGTGCTTACCTATTCCAGCATCCCCTAAGAACTTCACTTTCAGAACGTTCTTAGCCAGTTCATGAATTGGGATAGCACTAGGATTCTACCTTAACTTCCATGGCTGCATTCTATGAAATCCTGGGATTTGTAGATTATTTTTAAGCACTAGAGCTCTCTGGCTGAAAATTCTAAATACCCATCCCTAAAATGCAATACCAGGATTTTGTAAGATGTTGCCATGACAGTCAAAGTGGAATCATAGTGCTATCACTGTCTGATGTGAAAGGGACCCAGGTATATATGTTGGATGATACTACATTACATTATACTATGGGACATCATAATTTAAATACTTATAATTCACTGCAAAACCATTTTTGGTAGAAGGAAATGTTTTTTGGCAACCTCCAAAGGAAGTTTGAACAAAGTCAGCTTTTGTATCTAAGAGAAGCATAGAGATAGGGCAGCAACATAATAACCTGCTGAAGAAGTAGTGTCAAGAATGCAGACATGTTTACTGTTGAGGTTAATATGAGTGTTTTCATGATTTTTTGAAAAACCACTGTGAAATTCTACTGTGTGCTAGTGCCCATATGGGCTGATGAATTATAACAAAAGGCTCTAACTTCTTTCCCAAAGAGTCTATAATGAAATTAATATATGAAAATCAATCTGATGGGAAGGACCTACCCTGATACCTTGCTGAGGGATCCCAAATTGTTTTGTGTTCCCCACATGTTCTGACTTTATTTCTTATCAGCCCCAATGGTCAAGGATGTTATGGGATTTTTGACCAAAACTTTAGGAGGGCACAAGGATAGGGTCAGGTGGAGTCTATGAGCATTGCCACATTGCAAACAAACCTTGCAAGCAGCAAAAGAAAGCCTCACAATATCAAAACACATTTGTTCTCTTCCAATTGTAAAAGCATGGGAAGGGTCATAAATGTGTCCCTTTTGGCAAACTAGAAAAATCTGTTTGGCAAAAACGACACTTTGACAACCTTTTCTTATGCTTTTATGACCAGAAAAGAACAAAGGTGCTTTGATATCATGCAGGGACAGAAACAAACAAACAAACAAAAGCTGCCTGCTGGATTTGTTTGCAATGAGATATGGCTCTATAATCTTTCATTCCACATGAAATCTTCATGAAAATAGAAAGAGAGATTGTGAATTCTTATCTTAGGGCCTTTACAGACTGCCAGAAATAGTGCAGCATGAGGCCACTTTAACTGTCCTGGCTCAATGCTAAAGAATCATGGGAACTGTAGTTTATTGTGGCACCAGAGCTCTCTGACATAGAAGGCTCGATGTCCCAGAAAAAAAAAAAATACAATTCCCATGATTCCCTAGCATTGACCCAGGACAGTTAAAGTGACCTCAATCTGCATTATTTCTGGCAGTCGTAAAGGCCCCTGTTTTTATAATACACAGATAGAAATACTGATTGGGACTCTATCCTAGGTTATTAGGATACTATCCACCTGACACTGAGTCTCTCTTTCTGCAAAACCTTCCCATTTTAATAGGTGTAGTATTAGAGTTATGGACTAAGGTTACCCAATTCTAGTCCCCGCTGAGCCGTGAAGCTCACTGGATGACCTTCTCTCTCAGCCTGGTCTACCTTACAGGTAAATTGATGGAAAGTGTTAATAAGGATAAAAATTGTCAACCATATAGAAGGGCAAGCCCTGCTGAAAAGGAGTCTACATGGCCTCTGCAAAGGTAAGTCCTGTCACACTAGCCTTTAAGACTTCTTTGCAAGTGCTGATAAACACATGAACAGGAGTTATCTGGTAGTTATCATCTATTTGGCTTTCCAATGGAGCCCACAAACTTCCCAGCCAGTGAAGCAGTCATGGGATAAGAAGAGAAGTTCTTTTATGGAGTGAAAACTGGCTAAAGAACAGAAAACAGAGAGTAGGAACAAATGGTCACTTCTCACAGTGAGGTGATGTGAAGTGACCAAGTTGCCAGTGATAATTATTTAGGGTGGCGAGAACAACAACAAATTCAGAAGTGGTCCAAAAGATTTCACCAAACTGGGAGAATGGGCAGGAAAATGGCAAAGCAAATTCACAGTATGCAAGTTGAAACAAAAATCCCACCTTCATATGCACACTGATGGGGATCTGAGGTGACAGTGACTAACCAAGAAAGTATCTATCACAACAAAAAATGCTTTCTCTTTCTACTTATGCCTAA
>CM034706.1:81616748-81631713 GCA_020142125.1 Phrynosoma platyrhinos | reverse complement strand
TTATGGGGGATGGGGCAATGAATGACTATTTGATCAGGATGGCTATATGTCACCTCTATGAGTTGCTGGAGAGCACAAGAAGGAAGATGTCATTGTATTCAAGTCCTACTGCTGGGTTGCCAGGTCAATGGACTTGCTACTGTGAACACAATATTGGCTTTTATTGTAAGGAGAAACTGATGAGGGGAAGATCCATGTATACCTCTCTGGGCCCACTGTAAACAAGTGGGAAATAAATATAACACAATTTTAGTATTTTGGAGAGTCAGTGTGAAAGCTTCTGTGTCTTTAAAAGTTGGGTCATGTAAAAGGCAGGACTTTGGTAGATGCATGTTATAAGCATGCTATTAGGAAAAGAAAGTGGAACCAACTGATACTCCATTTTCTGTACAATCACAATCTCAGATTATGGTGGAGGTGATTATATTTATTTATATCCCACTTTCCCCCTGAAATTGGGTCTCAAAGCAGCTTACAATTTGAAAGCACAGTACAATTAAAAACGTACAAAAGTGACCAGATCTTCAGCACAGTTAAAGGTTGTACCTCCATAAGACATGTGGATCGTTGGTAAGTGTCACTATAGATTAAAGGTGGGGAAAGAATGGAATTCTAACCATGTTACAGAACCAAGACACTGAACTGAAGGAGAGACTTCAAACTTCATTATTGGCATCCCTGCTTGACATGTAAACCCTGCTTCAGCCCTGGGAAAGCCCTGGTTCTTTTGATGTCTCAATCCATCCAGCAGAAGAATAACAGCCTTTTTTAAATTCTGAGCTTACTCAGCAGTTCTCAAAAGAAAAAAAAAATACCTGTAGGACTCTGGTTCTACAAGATGGGAGGAAAGAAGGTACAAGGAAAAGCAACAAAGGTTTGTAGCACCTACTCTTTTCCCAAGTCCGGCGGTCCCTTCCTTTAGCTTGATGAATGACATTTTGTAATAGCACTTGAATTTGGATTCATTTCACCACTCACTTTCACCTAGCCACCAGCTTTCATCCACCTGAGCCTGCTTGGTTGCCGTGGTAATACTTGTTGCCTAGTTACCAGAGCTAGGGCTAGGGATGACCCCATTTCTGATGTATTTCCACAGACCTTGTTTTCTGGGAGATTTGGGAATGGCAAGAACTTTCCCAATACAGATACGACAGATACAAGCATACCATTCTCATTGAAATTTTTATTTTATTTTATTTTATTTTATTTTATTTTATCTTATTTCATTTTAAAAGCACAAATAGTAAATCTGAGCCTGCTGCCACACTGCAGAATTAATGCAGTTTTGACTCTGCTTTAACTGTCATGACTCCCTCCTATGGGATCCTAAGATTTCTACAAATCATTTCTGGAACAAGAACTTTCTACAAAATTCCATAGCATTGAGCCAGAGCAATTAAAGTGGTGACAAATGACATTCATTGTACAATGCAACCTGAGACTACAGGCTTATCTACTACACCCTGAGTCCATGGGTTACTATGGCCCATGACAACAGGAGCTTCTTTCCCATGAAACGTCTAATCCAGAAGTGAGGACAGTGGAGAAAACTATCTGCATGTAACCCCCAAGGATTTTTGAGACTCCCAAAGGCCTCCAACCTTGCTATTAAACATATATATGTTCACTAGGTAAACCCAAATCTAAGTAAAAGTCTTTCCTGGGATTAAAACAAATAGCAGGGTTCAAAAACACGTCAAAATCATTCCTTTAAAGAGAGGAATGTTCAAAGACTAGAAGGATCTTGGAAACAAACCAACAAAATGTCTAACTGAAAGAAAGAAGCTGATAGCCTGAGTTTTCATAGACTTGAGTCTACTTGCTCAGATGCATGGAAGTAGGCTCAAATCTTTAAAAGCTCATGCTAGCAGCTTCTTTCTTTCATTTCATGTCCAAGGTGCTACAAGACCCCTTTGCATACTGATTTTCCAGACTAACATGGCTAGGTCTTTGAAAAGAAGTCTAGGCAGGCTGCACTTAATTTTCACTGGGGATTAGGATGCAGTTTTAAGAAAGCATTCTTGGTGTGCTGGTGAAAAAGGAGCATAGAAATCCTACTGATGCAGAAGTCCCAGAAATTTAAATGGGAACTCATTTAATAGGACCTTACTCAGTGGTAGGTGTCAGTCAGTAAGTAGTCTCTCTAAGATTTAGGAAAGCTACAGTTAAGCATATATATATATATATATATATATATATATATATATATATATATTTGTTATATCCCAAACTGTGTTTCTTTCACTGGCAGTTCTCATTAAGTATACATGCATATAGCTATTCCTTGTTTCTTGTCCTCTCTAGCAATAATGATGTGCCTAAAGGATAATATATCCCAGAGGGGCTATTTCAGTGCTTTGTGGCTTTGTAAACATTCTGACACTCCCTACTCTGAGCATCCTAGCCACCAAATGAATCTTCAGGTTGAAACATAAGATTTTTTTTTCCTTACACAGCCACATATCACACTACCAGTTTGGTTTATTTTGGTATGTGAGTCCAAGGGTAAAGCAATTTTGGTTTAAATCTTAAGCTTCCTAAAAATTGTGACAATGATCAGAACAATTCTAAATCCTGAGAGTGTTGGTTGAGGAAGAATGATCTCAAACAGCAATAATACCTACTAAGTCCATTATGTTTTATGTTAACAAAACAAGTGGTAATGGGAACAAGACAGTAGGTATGCTTGTAGTAGCTCAGGACTGGTGAAGAGCATCTGGACACTGTCCTCCACTAACTAAAATATAGGCCCAAAATAAGACTAGTATTTGCAGACAGATCAGCAATCTATGCACAATCTAAGTACAACCAAACCTTTACTGGAAAAAAAATATATATATTACATATCATTAGGGATGTTTCAGATCTAGATTTTTGTGTTCATGTAATTCTGAACCATCACATGTGTCAAAAAGTATCAGTTTGTATACTTTTAAACTGCATTGGTTTAGTCTCTCCCAGATCAAACGCTTCTCACTTACAAATTATAAAGAATGTGGCCTAGCACAAAAAAATTAAATGCAAATAAATCAATAGATGATGCAAACTCTCTACATAAATGAACAGAAAAACAAAAAATACAACTGTGGTATGGCATCCCACACCCCTTTGTAAATAGGCTGTTAATGAAGTGCTACTCAAAGTGGAGATCTGTGGACCAGTGCCAGTCCATGAGCCATTGCCTGCAGGTCCATGGCAAGTTTCCACGAAAGAAAGAAAAAACAGTTGTAGTGGATGGTCTAAATGTGGTATCAGTCCCTGACACATGGGAAGGGGGGATTTTCAGTCCCCTGCATGTTATAGCCTGAGAAACACTGTTATAATACTGCTATATGATACAACTATTACTTTCCCAAGTTGCAAGTGATGTTGAATAGCAAATGTTGAATAGCAATCAGCTTGTTAAAAATGACTAGCAACAGAAGCAAATATGAGACATTCAGATGCTGTGCTAAACATTTTACATTACTTTGGAACAGAATGTTAAGTATATGTATATTTTCTGCTGACAACAAGAACATAAGATTGATATTCCATATATTAAATACAGTGCTCATTAAACCTTATTTTACCTAGTCTCACAGTATCTTTGAAAGGCATGAGAGCACTCACAAGACTTCCCTTGGTCTAGGACGCTGGGAGCTTTCAAGTTACACAGCTTGCAAGTTAAACTTCTTCAGGTGGAATGGAAAAGTAGCTAAGTCTCAGGTATATAGAGGGCAAATTAGTTACAAATACATACATTAAGAGATGCAAGCTAAGATATTCAGTACACTTTAACACACTTAACTTCCTTTGAATTGTGCTCTTATAGTCACCTTTAGAAAAGGGAGGCTAAATTAGGAGAGCACCATACCATGCAATAAACCAAATATGATTTGAACTGATTCATCACCATACATATGTACTAATAGTAACTCCATTCTTTAAGTCATGGCACCTATGTAGATAAAATGGCATCATCCCTATAGTGGAAGGAGATACTAGAAATCTTGTGGTGCATGCTAAATAGGGACAGAACAAGACCAGTAGCCATGGAATATGATTGGAAGTTGGAAGAAGAGAAAACAACATAGCTGGCTGGCTGGAACAGTCAACAGGACCATTCCATACTACAGCTTTCCATTTCCAAAATTGAAGCATGAGTGCCACTGCTTCTGTAAACAAAATGGCCCCTGCTACACACATACCTATGTATGGGAGTCTTCAGTAAGTTCAAACACTGGTTTTACTGAAATACAGAAGTATCTATTTTTTTAAAAAAAAATAACACATGAAGTTTGAACATGCTCAGCACCTATGTAATGCTGACTGACATTTAAAAGGGAAATGACAAGCCAGGAAAGGTGGATGAAACAGAATGGAGTATGACAAACAGAAACACTCTGAACATCAATATTATGTTGCAAGTCCCACTTTAATTAGCATATCTTTCCAAAATGAGTTCCTGTTAATCTAGGCCGAGATCCTGTTCACTGGTTGCACAGTGTAAATTTATGTCAATATAGCTAAACCAGAACTAGCTGATGACATTTTTGTACAACCAACTGCATGATGAGCAGTACAGTTGTTCTCTCTTCCACTGTGTAACAGTTGACCCAATTCCCCATCCACCATTAAGATCCACACTTACAGAAGCTCCTAGACAAAGTGAAACAGCTTATAGTAGTGTAAAAGAGTTTGTGCAACCCTTGCACTACCTCTGAGAAAGCAAAACTACTCATATAACAATATTTATGCCGATTCAAAATTGCAACAGGATTCTGGCTATAATGTCCAGTATCTTTTCTTTCACCTATTTTTATTCACATCAGAAAGGCCCATTGAAAGTAGAGGCCATTTGTGCATACAAAAATGTACCTTCCTTTCCTAGCTGACCATTTTCCATGTATCCTGTTGACTTTTCTGCTAACTGGTTGTGTGAGGGAAACCTGTCTGAAAATATTTGTAGCCTGGACAGCCCAATTTTTATTTAGATACATTTGGGATAAAGAATATTTAGCCTCATTTGGTTAACATCAGCCATGGCATGTAACTTCATAATTAATTTCATTTTTTAAAAAAATATGTATTCTAAAGCATTAATGCCTAAAGAACATTTATCTGTAACTTGAAAGCATCTAGATTTGTAGTGTAACTTCGTCCAATGTTTTGTTTGCTTTTTGCCTTGTTTTCTTCTCATATTCCAACATCCTTACTAAGACTCTTGGTGGATACAGATTATCATTTACCACAAGCTGGCAATGTGTCAACAAACATAGAAACATAGAAAGCTGCCGTATACTGAGTCAGACCATTGGTCCATCTAGCCCAGTATTGTCAACTCTGACTGGCAGCGGCTCTCTGGGGTTTTAGGCAGGAGTCTTTCCTAGCCATACCTGGAGATCCCTGGTATTTCCTGGTGGTCTTTACATCCAAGTACTAAACAGGTGCTGCTTAGTTTCCAAAATCAGACAAGATTGATATGTTCAGGGAGGTATGGTAGTACTGGGACCTCCTCTAGACAGCATATGGTCCAATTTTTAGTTTTTTTTAAATGGATTTACTGCAGCCACAGCTGAATACTGGTAACCTGTTCCTTGAATGGCTGTAGTGTGGTGAGTTTACAAAAAAGCCATCACATGCTAAATGGCTTTCTGTATCCACCCTCAGTTCCAAAGGACAGAGTAGCCTAATCTCTTCTAAATAGTTCCACTTCCTAAGTATCTAAATTATTGACCAACTGGGACTGTCAGAAACAAAGACCTCTGTTCAACCTCTCCTTTTTATTTGCCAAAAGATAAATGCATACTTAGATCCCAGGCTATAAGTCAGTGACAATACTACATGACCTGCATGCAGAAAGACTTGAGTTCCCAGCATCTACACCCAGGAAGAATCTGTGGTTGCAAGACATGGAAAGGCCCTCTGTCTAAAATCTTAAAGGGCCACTGTCAGTCAGAGCACAGAGCATTGCACTGGACTGACCAGGTGTCTGACTCAGCTTCATACTTTATTATCAATAAATAGCAGAATACCCATGCCCATGTTTTAAAGGTGCTGTGCAAGAGGACTAGGGGTTCAAGAAGAAGTGGTGATAACAGGATAGATACTCATTCACAAAGAAAGCACTGATCTCTGAAAATGTAATGTTTCATCAGACATATTAACCATAAAGTGTTTCACTGCCATGGAATTCCTTTTGTAATGCAACAGAACACAAAGGATTGCATATGATGGGTAGGTCTATTACTGGCCCTTAGCCAGCTGAAAATGGAATATCCATATTCAGGAGCAGTGTACCTCTGAATACCAGGTAGAAAGCTGTTGCCTTTGTGCCCTGCTTCTGGGCTTCCTGCTAGCATTTGGCTGGCCACTGTTGGTAGACTATGCTGGACTGGATGAGCCCTTCGGTCTGATCTACTGGGTTTCTTATGCTCTTCTGTATCCAATCTCTCTTTCCATTCTTTTCATCTCCTTTTTATTTAAGAATTATGTGATTGATGCAGATTGGCTTTCCAAAGGGGAGCATGTTTTTCTTTCAGGTTGCATATAAACATAACCTATCCTGTATTTCAGGACTATCACCATGCTGCCAGAGCTAGCCACGTAGCTTCCCTGCCTCATCAAAGGTCTCAGCGTGGGCATTATGTGGATGACAACCCAGTAGTCCACTTCTTCAAGAGCATTGTAAGTTTGCCTTCCATTTTAGTCATTTTTGGCTGAAAAGAAATCCCTTTAAAAAACTAGCACAGTAGTTACCTAATAGTACCCAGCAGTGATATAGCAGAATAGATTACTGACAGGATAATCAAATGTATGTGCCATTTAATTTTGAAAGTCAGACAAAATTTTGAATATTTTGAAATATATCCACAGCTCCATATGCATGCCAATAGATGTACAAATGTGCTTCACTTAGAGCATGCTGTATACTCTTCAACAGAAGTATTAACATCTCCTGCAAGTCTTGTGAGGAGGGATCCTATATGCATATTGGAGTTTTATAACACCATAACCATAAATTGTCCAGATTGGGATGGGACTATAATCCTCTCCTGTCCCTCTTTTCTGCTGCTTTTAAAATGTCACAGTTTTCCTCTTCTCCTCCTTTTCTGCTTTGTCTTCAGCAAAAGTAATTTGCAGAGGGAGAGGAAGAGGAGATCTTGCCCTTCTCAGTAGGCTTAGGCAACAGCAAACTTCTGCAGTCCCTCCTAGTTTGTGTATTCTTCCTTATTAATAATTTTGACCACCTTGACTACACTCTGATGCTGCTTGGCCACATGTGTCCAGTTTAAATCTGTGAAATGCTGGAGGGCATGTAGCACATCACTATATTAGAGCCATAATATAACACTACCATCTTATATACACTTACTTGGGAGAATGTCCCAATGAACTCCCATCCGTAGGACTAGACTATAAATCATGCATTTTCAATCACAGAATTTTAAATACTTGTTTGAGTTACAGTGTTGTCTATTTCCAGCCTACCTTATAAGACACCAGTCTGTTACCTTTATTTGCTTTAAATTTAATGTTCTGCTCTTGGTTTCCCATGTTAGTTTTTTAAAATAGACTTGAGTTTCAAAGATGACTCTTTGAACAAACAAACAAATAAAACTGTGAGGGGGGAAATAAGCTAGTTCTGCTTGTGTATTTGAGAACTAATTTTTGAAAAGTAGAAAAAGTTCCCTGTTTTTGAAACAGAAGCATGTGGAAAATATCAAAGAGACTAGCTAGGGAGATATTTTCCCTCCCTTCCTATTTAAAAAATATGGAAAATAGCATACATATTAATGCTGGTCCTGTGGTGGCTGGGTTCTTAGGTGACAGTCTTTCCTGAGAGGGGTGACCTTATCTTTAAAGACATTATGATGATTGTAGTGGTTTTTCTTTCATTTGGAAAGGAAAAAAAAAGAGTGCTCATTTCTAATTTTATACAGATTGCTTCATGGGAATAATGGTTCAAAGGGCCCTTGGTATTTGCTGGGGTTTGGTTCCAGGACTCCCTGTGGATACCAAAATCCATGGATGTTCAAGTCCCATTATATATAATGTCATAGTGAAATGCCAATTCCATTAAAACATTACCAAAGAAAGGGTTTTTTTAATGCACTTGCAGATAATATATTCTGGCTTAAATTCTTCTCACATCAGCTCTACAGCAAACATTACTGACATGAATATTTATATGAATCCCCTGAGAATTGATATAGGATGAAGGTAAGTTGTGGCTCACCTTTTGTGGAAAGTAGAGAGTGCTTTTGGTCCTCAAAGATTATACTGTCAAGGAACTGTGATATAACCTTTGTATAAAACACTGAGCTGTAAAAATGAAAATTTACCAGGCTCATAAGTGCTGAGGGACTCCCCTGCTTGTCAAGCTGTGTTTAATTTGTGACAGCTCTATTTAGAGATTTCTCCCAATTTTATTTTTTCAGTCTGATAAAACATTTCTAGTTTGTTGTGATTGTGAACAGCTTTGGAAATCCCTCAGGCTCATCCCTGTAAACCAGGCTGAACAGCTACATAAAGAATGTGTCTGAAAATTTTGCTTTTCATGAGAGATTCCCTCCCCTGCCACTGCCAACACTCCCTGAACTTCTGAAAATGGGGAAAATCCGACTAATAATGAGCTTTTTACAACTAACCAAAGACAGTCCATTGCATGTAGACATTACTAAAGATGCAGGATGACTGCTGGAAACAGGTGCTATGCCTCTGTTGCCTCTTTTCTTTCTTCAGTCACGTATAATGAAAGAAAATGTATGCTGCTGTCATGCCATTTCCACTTCCTGCTCCAATTAATGGGTCGCTACGTGTGGATGTCAAGGATCCCACGTCAAATGGGAAGATATTTGTACTTGTTATGCTGCAAATTATCAGAGGAAAGAAGAAATTATGTAAGGCTGATAATATAGCTCTTACAGCATTCAGTTCTTTCCTAGGACCTACAAAACTCGGCTACAAAACAATACATTTACTGGGCAGAGTTGAACCAAAATGAGAGGAACCTATTTAGTAAAATTGTTGTGGGAACTAGAATGGAGCTTGCAATTGAGCTGGCATCTCAAAAGGGTTCTATGACTAATAAAAATCATTGATTCTCTTCATTGTGATCATTTTTATTCTGAGAAATCTTAACACAGTTTTCAGATCACACTAGAGTTCAATCTAGAGATATTTCCTCTAGAAACATGCTGGAATGTGTTTCAGATATCTTTGAACAATGAAGAACAAAAAGTTGTTCTTAATGATATCTGAAACAATAAGGTCCAGTAAAGAGCTTGTTCAGTGTTTAGTACATCATCATCATCATCCTACTCTCACTTTTTAATGTTCACCTCATATCATTATTTATGTAGCCAAAATGGCATTATCCACAAGAAAACAAACTATTATTATTATTATTATTATTATTATTATTATTATTATTATTATTTGCATATAGAGTAGTGCAGCATATCACATTAGAAAATATTGTGATTAAGACTGCAGTCCTCTGTGCCCTTACTCACAAACTGTGCTCTTTGCTCCACAAAGTCATGTGCATAGGATTCAACTATGAATCTAGTGTGAATCATATGACTTTAAAGAGTAGTGATGCTGAATGACTGAGCAGATTCAGTAGCTATAATGTGGAAGGTAGAAAATGTGGAATTGGAGCATGGAATAGCTAGAATTATGAAGCAACATTCTATTCTGCAGCATTTTGCTTCAGATAGGATCAGCTGAAGGCATTTGGCTGCCTGAAATGGACAAGTGTATAAACCTCACCCATAGAAACAGAAATATCAATTATGCATCCAAAACAGCATCACTCACAGATATATGGGAGCTAGCAAGGTCAGAGGAACCCCTACATTTTCAGTAGAAAATATTTAGAAATGGAAGAAAAACTTTGGGGTACCCATACATCTCAAGTAAGGACAGAGTATATTTCTTAAGTGCTGGAATTGGGTATGAGGGACTATAGAATGGAATATCCTCAAAAAGGCACAAACACTCCAGAATACAAGACTTTTTAGAATGAGATATTGTTAAAAAGGTAGAATTCAGAGACATAGCTGTGTCTCAAAGGTGCTACAACATCCCTTTGCATATTTTAGTTATTCTAACTCTTAACTTCTTTTTCAGGTGTCACCCAGGTCAACACCTCCCCTGCAGGCAAAGGTAAGCATCATGTGAACATTTAACAAGAATTTGTACTAGGGGTCTTCAGCATATAGAGAGGCAGTTAGAATTGCAGGTAATCTACCTACTTTTCCCAGAAAGCTGCCATGTGAGCTACACACCACCTTATTTTATCCACACTGCTATTTTAAAGCAGCTGCATGCTGATCAGTGAAAAGGTCCTTCTCATCTGGTAGGGTAGGTCTTCATTTCCTCACCTAGCTTCAAACTAAAGGTAGCATAGGGCTTGCAACACTGAGATTGATGTTTGTCTTCATCTTGTCTCCTGAACATTGTGAGAGTAGCCATAGACGCATAGCCCAAAATAGGAGTGCAATACATCTTAACCAAGTTGGAGAAAGGGTGACCTATGTGCCCTCTTTGTCTGCACTCTAGGTGCTGTTGATGTGCAACTTCAAGGTCCTGGCTGCTCTTTCTTCTTACTAGTCACTATTTTTAATCCAAACTTGGATGGGATTGCCCTTTAAAGAGAGGACATCCCCAAACAATGTTGTCATTTGACATCCTTTCAAATAGAGGCCACACGGCCATCCATAAACAAGGGTCATGTTTAAGAGGCCATAGTTGCTCAATACCAGATCTTAAGATAATTTCTGTCAAAAAACAAACAAAACCATTCCCCATTTCTCTCCATACTTCATTACAATCCCCAGATTAGGGAGGCAAGTTCTGCTTCTCTTCCTCTGCTTATGAATCTCTGCACAGCTTCCAGACATAGGAGCAGGTTCCTGCCTGTATTGCTCCTTCACACTCCAACTTCTCCCTCCAGCAGCCAAACTCCCTACCTTGTGGTATAGCTTATTTCCTCACCCTAGAAATTCATGTCCTCACCTCTGAGGACCCAAATGTATATTAGATCTACATGTGTGTGTGTATACATGCACACACACACACACACATCCAATGGTGCTCTTTCACTGTAGAATACATTCATTCATTTATATACCCTTTAATAGAATAAAATCTGTAAGCAGTTTACAGGGGGAAAGCCCCATACAATACAAAAAGGCAATACAAAAGATTTTTAAAACAGTTTAAAAATTTAAAGCAGTGATCATACAAATGGAACATAACTGGCCAGGGAAGGCATGTGTAAATAAGCATACTTGGCATTTAATACCCAGTATTGTTTCTGCCTCTCAAATTAAATGGAGGAGTGTTCCAAATGGTGGATGCCTCTGCTGAAAGGTCCTACCTTTTTTAAAAGTTATGCAACAGCTCTCTATTTGTTGTAGAATGGTGAAGATCTTGGGGATATACTGGCCACACATATGGAATGATGGTACCCTAGATAAGCTGGCTCTGAGTTGCTTATGGATTTATATGTCAACACAAATATCACAAATATGGCTTGGTGGTTAATAGGCAGACAGTATAGTTCGCTCAGTGCAGATGCATTGTTCATCAATCTGCTAAGCATCCTAGCTACTCTGTTCTGCACTAGCGACAGCTTCCAATCCAGCTCCACAAGGACAGCTCCATAAAAAGTTCATTATAGTTATAATGGCAACAGTGTATGAATCACAGTAGCAAGGCTATACCTGTCTGACAATGGATGGAGGTGACATATCAATCAAACCTGATAATGGATACTCCAAATTACTGCAATCCCCTGCACACCCAGAGGCAGAGGGAGATCTAGAAGAATCTTCCAGTGATACAGCTGTTTCTTTAGAGGGAGTGTAGCACCATCCAGAAGAGGTAAGCAACATAATATCCAGACCTTGGATCCAATGACCCACAGATTTTGTCTCATCGGGACTCAGATTCAGTCTGTTATCCCTCTTTATTGCACATAGTTTGTGAAGGAAGACAAATGCTCCAAGCTTTTTCTAAGACCCAAAGTATCAGTTTGTAATAATAATAATAATAATAATAATAATAATAATAATAATAATAATAATAATAATAATAATATACCGCCCTTTGGTAATCCAATCCAGGCGGTTTACAGCATAAAATAACATACAGCATAAAACAGACATTTTCCCTCCCCCCTTAAGACATTATTAAAAACTACATTATAATTAAAACCAATTGACAATTTAAAACAAGAAATTAAAATTGATACGATATTGTATTAATAATTGCCAGTGGGCCTTACTTTAAAGAACACTGTTTTATCTAGAGAACCACCGCATTCTAGTCAGTTCTTCTGATTGCATTACATGTACTAAATGTTATGGTATACCACAGAATACAAAAATACAATAGTATGAAACAGGGGAGTAGTTTAGCAGTACTCTAAAATGTTGATGGGAAAACTGGTCTTGAACTAATTCTCAGCCAGAGATCTTTGCAAATTTTGTCAACTAAACAATTAGAGGCTGTGCCCAGATGTGATGAACCTGCATCATCATGGATAAAAATGTGTCCTTTACATTTATAACATAGAATGATCTGCATTACTTTTTTTTTTTTTACAGAGGCACATTTTAATATTCAAATCAAATTACATGGAAATACTAATAATGGCTAATTTTTTTTTACTTCTGTAGGCAATTGGCAACCTAAAAATCTGTACGAATTCAGTTCTCTAATCATTTGTCAGTAACTTTTCTCAAGAAGAAGGATTTTGATGAACTGAATTTTTTCTATTATTATTACTGTTTATTAGTTCCTCTTAAATAGTAACATAGCGACAGTGTCTCTATTTGGAATATGGTTCTGGAGACCAGGCTTCAAATCCCCCACTTTGACACTGGGTGACAAAGGAAGGCAATGGCAAACCCCTTCTGAACAAATCTTGCCAAGAAAACTCCTTGCCTTAGGGTTGCCATAAGTCAGAAATGACTCGAAGACACACAATAAAGCTACATTTAAATTCCTTTCCTCCACTGAGCTCATGGTTTCTCTCCTCCTCTATTTTACTTTTAAGGTAGGTCAGGCTGAGAGGAATCACTGGGCCAAGGGCAACCAATGAGTTGCATGGTTTAGTGGGAATTAGAATCTGCAGCTTCCAAATCCAAGACCAACACTCAAACCACTACACCCATAGCCTACTGAAGTAACATTGTAAGCCCCTTTACCACCTCAAAATGGTAGCATCCAAATCTCTCTTTGTTTTTGAAACTTTGATCCTAGTCAACAAAGAAACTCTCTTCCAGTGAGGATTCTTCTCCTGTACACTTTCAGTGGTCTATTGTTCCACGATGGTCACCATGTCACTGTTTCTGTTTCTTGTATGTGCAGGGGAGAGGATCACCCTTCAGCAGATTTAGCTGGGTAGGTGGAAAATGCTTTTACTTGTAGACATGTTGCTTTCCCCAGGCGCAAATAGCATTTGTTTAATCTGCTTTGCCTTTCTAGCTGCTGCAGAATCTTGCCATTCATGTTTTTGACTTCAGCTACTTTGCTTGTTCTTTCTGATCCGTTCGCAGCTCCGAAGCACTTTCTTTATGTCTGTGGTTTTGTTGCTTGCTTTTATTCAGAATCTCACCAGACTTAAAATGTTATTAAAATCCTTTTTGCCTGAGCACAAAGCATGGCATCTCTTTCCTTTAAGGCTACTTAGAAGTTCTACTGATCTCTGTGTGTTTTGTGGGGTGAGGTGGTGATGTGATATTTTTTTTTTAAAAAAAGGATTATTTGAAATAGCAAACCACATGTCATGCCATTTATGTACAAAATCAAAATATAAGCTATTGGATAAGGAATAATATTTTGCATTCCACTGTAGCATAACATGGAAATGCATTGAAATGGCAAAAAAGAAGACATATTTTTTTTATTCTTCATGGTAGGCTGAATTAAATAAATGAAACCACTATGCAGAACATTGCTAAGTTGCATTCACTATTTGAATATTGTGATGCAACAGAACATTGAAGAACATATTAAGTGGGGGGGAAAATAATTATCACCATAAGGATTTAAACTTTCTCCAGTAAAAAAAAGACCTCTTCATTATCTCCCAAATAACTACCCTGCCCCTGTCTTGTTGAAACCTTGCTGCTTTTAGACAACCTCTAGAAAAGAACAAAATGCTTTACAGAATAGCTCTTAGAATTATATTTGTCAATTATGTAGTTCATCAAGAGTGGAAAGCAGTGAAGGGATACAGGTTTAAAGATTGGAGGGGGGGGGAATTCTGCTGCAAGTGAAACATCCTCATCCCAGCTCCTCTTTCTACCTTTAACTGGTACTGGAGATGCATTTATTTCATTCCCCCATGCAAGAATGAATAAATTTGCCAATTTACTCCCTACTGCATTAGAATTTGGTGTTTTGGTGTTCACTTTTCAACCACTATTTGCATTTCTGGACAGTGGGGAAGATGAATTAACCGTACAAAAAACAGTAAGTCCTGGAGGGAGGATACTGATCCCCCCCACACACTTACAGAAAGGCATATTTACTGTACAAGAGAGCTATATATGGTTTTTCTGGATATGATTGTGTTTTATGCAAAATACACTGTCTCCTGTACAACAATTTTGGCTTCCTTGCAGGATAACTATATGCATCTTTGCTCAAACAAAATTTCCCCCAACAAAGTAACAATGGGAAAAGGATCTCGTAGTTGTTCTCTCCTCTCTCCTTTAAAATCAAGGATGCAAATACAAACAAGCATTCTTCACATCCCTTGTACTCGTGAATGTTAATAAATAAAGACATGAAAATCTCAGAACCAGGACACTGAGTGGTCTTGATTACCTTGCCAGGCGTGAGAGGGAAAGGATTGTCAATACACAAAAGGCTGCAAGGCCTCTTCTGGACAGAGTATATGCCACAGTTCAAAGCTTAGTTTTTAGCACTCAGGATTACTCAACACTCACTCCAAAAGAAT
>CM034706.1:81556266-81587397 GCA_020142125.1 Phrynosoma platyrhinos | reverse complement strand
CTGATGACAAATCAGGTAAATGCGACAGTCAGGAGCGCCTCTTATCAGCTCCAGCTGATTCGCCAGTTGCGCCCTTGGTCCAAAACATGGCAGCCAGGCTCATTTCCAGAACATCTAGGAGGGGCCACATCACTCCGATTTTGAGGTCCCTCTACTGGCTGCCTATCAGCTTCCACGCCCAGTACAAGGTGTTGGTTATCACCTTTAAAGCCCTAAATGGCTTGGGTCCAAGCTATTTCAGGGACCGTCTCCTTCCATACAATCCTTCCCGCGCTCTTTGGTCCTCTGGGAGGAATTTGCTGCAGCCTCAAAAATCAAGGCTTGCGGCGACTTCCCAGAGGGCTTTTTTCTGTTGTCACCCAGAAACTCTGGAACGACCTGCCGGACGAGATCTGTCAGTTGACATCACTAGACAGCTTTAAAAAAGCTGTCAAGACGGATCTCTTCCGGCAGGCCTTTCTGCATTAATTATCCCGGCCAGGGCTCTTTACTCCTGCGTTCCTTTCGTGGCCCCATCCTCTGTTGATGGATAAGGAATGCAGTAGAGGTTGTTTAGGGCTCTGTAATCTGTCCTTGATATGGTTTATTTTAATATGTTTATATTGTTTACGTTTTAACTATCTGTTATTTAACACTGTTTTAAGGGGGGGGTTGATCCAGGGATATGCTGTATGGTTTTTATTGTGAGCCGCTTAGATTGCTGTCAAGAAACGGGATATAAATAAACATCATTATTATTATTATTAGAACAAGTACAGTAAGCAGCACTGAAAAAGTTGATCAGTAAAAGTCTTCCTAAGAAAGATAGTCATAGGCATCCTCTGGCATACAGAGCTGCAAGTAGCCACCTTGTCTTAAAAGGCTTAAGAGCCAACTCAGATCCAGTACTTCATGCCTCATTGGAAGAGTATTCTAAAAGAAGGAATAGCTTGGTCATTCACCTCTTAAATATGAGCAGTAGTTTGGAATCCCAATATCTAGGGGAAATCCAGGTGAGTATAATTTTTAGGCATCCTCACTCATTTTTAAGTTAAAACCATAATTTTAAAATGTATTAAAATAGAGAGTAAGAGCAATATTTACTTTCAGCAAACAATATCCATTCTGATGAATCAGATTTTCACAATTAAATTAAATAATAATGTCATTTTCAAGGAATTCAGACAAATGTTCATTATAATTGTATTTCATACCTTAAGATGTGTTGCTCTCTTGAACGCTTTATTACAAATATGACAAACATGGATTCTTTCCTTTCCATGAACTTCCTTACTGTGTTGCATTAGCATTGCAGTTGAAGAAAATGTCTGACTACATTCAAAACACTGGTGCACACGGGCCTCTTTCTCAGCTTGGATGCCTTTAGAAAGATTTGGAGAAACTTCACTCACCTGCAACAGTAACAAAATATACATATATACAGACAAATAATTATGGGAAGTAAACCCATACAACAACCTTGAAATTACATAACTATTAATCTATTTAGTATGAACTAATCATGCTTGGAAGAATGTATAATTACTGAACATGGATATTGACTGAGATATGCCATGCAACATTTAGTCAAGCACTTCAGTAATATAAAGGAACTTATTTTAAGACACTCTGGTCTTGTTAACACCTGTCATTATGAGGCAATGTAATCTTTTTAAACATCTGCTTCCATTAAGTTCCTTAATTTAAAAACCTTTATCTTTTTAGAGGAATGACAAGAGATTAAAAGAAGCACAATATATTTTTATTCATGTTTACAAAGCTAAGAAATTTTTCTGTAAATTTTTGTGACTTTGAGTGGCAGGAAGTTATTCCAATTTTGGGAATGCCCCTTCCAGATGGACCAAAAAAGCAGGCCCAACTGGGTGACTCATTACAGGAAATGTTTCACCCTCTCCCCAGAGAGACATGTCAATTTAAAAAAAGTTTTAAAATGCAACTAATTAGAGCAAGTAACAAATAATAAGAGAGAAAAAACAAAACACACAACAAATAGGTTTTTCTGGGTTCCACAGAACCCATACATATATGGATGTGTCAGTGTTAATAGTAAGCAAAGGTCAGAACACTGTTCTAACACTTAATGGAAGGGAAATCTATCGCTAAGACATTCCTTCTATCTCTGTCAATGGCAAGAATGTATTCATTTAATCAGAACGTACTACTGCGGCAGCGTGCTTTTTCTTCAATGTCAGCTTGTTCACTGGGACCCTATTAAGTAACCTCTTTATGAAGTTAGGCATTGCTAAGATAAATATTTCCGCTGAAGATACATACAAATGCCACCTTGTACAGTGGGACCTTGGTATCCATGGACTTGCCATCCTTGGATTTGAGCATATGCAGATGGCAAGCCTGCGCTGTCCCTAACGGATTACAGTCAGGCCTCCATATCCACAAATTCAACCATCCTCCGCTTGAAAATATTCCAAAACATACATTCCAAAAGAAAAACTTTGATTTTGCCATTTTATATAAGGGACATTTTATTATGCCATTGTATTTAAAAGCACTTGAGCTTTTGCACATTTTGTGGTTTTACCAAAACCACAGTGGGTCCTGGAACCAAATTCCAGCAGATACCAAGGGCTCACTGTACTTTAGCCATCGTTCATTATCTTTGTAAGCAAAAGAACTGAGAAAAGATTCTTCAGCTATTCTCCAAACAGAAATCTATATCCTTTATTTATTATTCTGGGAACATAGAGAAGAACCAACTGACATGCTATCTATTATTTTCTAGTGCCTGCCCATACGTGATCATATCAGCGTAGACATTTTTCTATTTAATCATAATCTGTCAGTTCAACAGTTTCCCTGGTTATACAGCTTTATGTTTGTTTTCTTTCTGTTCTTGTTTGTATCTTGTTTGTGCTATTATTCCACAGTCTCAGAGAGGAAACAACATGGCATTGCATCTCCTTGTCTATTTATGCTTTGCACATTGCATTATCTATGTATATTACAAAATGCATTGGACTTAGGCTAGAGAGAATAAAGGAAAGGGAATCAAATTTCTTTTCTCAGCTGTCAGTTTCTGTCTGTGCATTTATGAGCATATATACACAGTGGAAGCTTTGAGTTTGTTGTTGTGTGTCTTCAAGTTCTTTCCAACTTATGGCAACCCTAAAGCGAACCTATCACAGGGTTTCCTTGGCAAGATTTCTGCAAGGGGGTTTGCCATTGCCACCCTCTGGGGCTGAGAGAGTGTGGCTTGCCCAGAGTCACCCAATGAGTTTCATGCCTGAGCAGGAGCTTCCATCTCCCTCATTCCAGTGGGAGATTAGAAGCATCTGCTTACGTTTTATAACAAAGTGCAGTCTACAAGTATCCAAATTCAGCAAACTATAGTTTGAAATAAAACCAGAAATTGAAGCTATTCCAAATGTTGAGGAAGTGGAAAGGGGGACCCATGTGCACAAGCTAAAACACTCAGGATCATTTGTATTTATAACTGAATACAGTCACTTAGAAACTATATAGCATTTTCTACAAAAATTATAATTGCTAAGCTGCTACTGCCTGGTACAAGATTACATATCCTTGGAGGGCTATAGCTCTTGATAGGAACATGAGTTTGTGCAATAAGCCCTAGCTGAAATGAACCACTCATTCTGAGTAAATTACAGAAATAATTACAGCTCCAGATGGGTGTACTAATACTGCAAGATTAAAGTGGTTTGATAGTACTTTAACTGCCATTGTTCTAGCCTACAGAATCTTAACGTTTGTAGTTTGGTGAGGTACTTAGAATTCTCTGCTAGAAAGTTCTAGTGCCTTCTCCTGAACTACAGCATTTTTGGAGTACTACTATAAATCTAAGATTTCCATAAGATGGACTCGGGACTAAAGTGCTATAACTGTATAATGGAGGTGCATGTCATGACTATCTTGGAGTAAATTATACATACAATTCTAATTCTTCTAATGCTGCTATGATCTTTGTCCCAGTTTAGGGTTAGAACACAAGCCATGGAAGATAATGGTTTTTATTCCTGAAATCATCATATCCAGGAAGTTTAGACAAGGTTGCCAGTTCTTTCTCTGTGTTACTCAGGATAATATTTTCTGAATTTAAAAATTCAATTTCCTACTGCTCAGTGATTAATATCTTATTTCATGTATTCATGATAAGTCATAGGGTCTTTATAGACAGCCAGAAATAATGCAGCTTGAGTCCACTTTAACTGCCTTGGTTCAATGTTAGGGAATCATGGGAACTGTAGTTTTTTCTGAGACATTGAGCCTTCTATGTCAGAGAGCTCTGGTGCCACAATAAACTACAGTTCCCATGATTCCCTAGCACTGAGCCAAGTGGACTCAAGCTGCATTATTTCTGGCAGTCTGTAAAGGCCCATAGTTGATCTGGAAGAAAAAGGAGTATGAGAGATCAACCTAAGTGGGGCTGCTAATAATGTGGCAAGATTTTGAATAAAATCATAGCTCAGCATCAGTCTACCTATATGCTCTCAAGACATAAACTATCTGGAAGCTGGGAGATTCCATCTTCCAGAATAATTTATATTAGGACCTGCTTTCTGGTCCAAGAGGGAGAACAGAACACTCTCTTTCTACTCTCCAAGAATCACTCAAACAGACCGTGTCCAAATGACAAAATGGGAAGATAGAAAGATAGACAGATGAAGGTTAAAAGGACAAATGCTTTCCAGATGTAAGCAAACCTTTGAATACAGAAATGTTCTTACCTGATAATTTTCCTAAGACTTATGTCTCCATCAATCCATCTTTCTGAATACTCCCACTCTGTGAGCAAAGACCAGAGGCAATTCAAGCACTGTAGCTGAAAGCTCCAGGCTTAAACCCTTAAACTCAGTAACAGATTTTCACTAGAGCATTATTTCCAAAGCCACTGACATATTTAACCATAGTGAAGTATGATTTTTATATATATCTAATATTGCATTGTTCTTGGAATAGCAAATATTTTTAAAAGCTACGTATAATATGTTGTTTGACTGAAGTAAATCCAGATTGAAAGAGACATTAACCACCACCCCAAAATTAAAAAAAAATAATCATCAGGTAAGACCATTTGTATAATAGTGATTAATTTGTTATTGTGGATGCAGGAAAAAAGAAATGCCAAGCAAAGGAACAGGCTTAACTGACAAACATTTAAAGCAGCATATGAAACTGAAGAAGTGGAAATAGCTACAAACAAAATTTGGCAAGTTAAGAATAAAGAAAGAGTAGAGGGAATAGTCAAGAATAATATTTTCATAGAAACAGAAATATAAAAATTCTAAAAATGGCTAAATGTTTATTAATGTGTACTCTATCGCAGGGATAAGAACTATGGAGACTAATAAACAAATTAAGACTTTATATAAATAACAACAAACAAAACCTGTATGTAAAGAATACAAGCAGGAAACCAGTTACAGAGACAACTGGGTTATTTGATGTAAAGAGGTGCAACTGAATAACTGAAGGAAAACAAGGAAGCTGCTAAGAAATGGAAGAAAATGTTTGTTCCACTCTTTACTGCGTACATACACAAGCACCTTTGGCCCACTGTTCCAGGCAGTACATCTGGAAAACTATGTCAAAAAGAGGTAATGGAGAGCAAATTGCAATGAACAAGAATTTTAACAAAAAAGTTCTTAAAATCAACCTTCTTAACAAGACTCACAAGTTAATGAACAAAGCAGAGGGGTTTTTTTTTTTAAAAAAAGTGCAAGTAGAAGTGACTAAAGAGTTAGGGAGAAAAGATCTAATTGTAAAATTATGAATACAATAAAAGAGAGAGAAATTTTATCTGACCCCCCCCCCCCGCCAGGAAGTCATTCAGGAAAGGCAGCCCCCCACTTTTATTTTGTAATATACTACATTTTGTGATGTCCTACATTCTGCAGTGCCTTGTCCTCCTTTTGTGTTACTTTATCCTCCTTTCTGGTTATTACATCTGGTCACTCTGGATATATGCACTGTTGATCTCATTAATATGTACAAAAACAATACTGAAATAATGTTAGGTGGAAAATACTATTTTTCTTCTACAGCACTGCCTCAAATTTCTCCTAAAAGGGTAAAGTTAATTAAGATATATTAACTACTTCTGTGCCCCCCCCCATGACAGAACATAAATTGAACATATACTCTGCCTTAATGCGAAGTAGGTTTGTAAAAGTCATTTACCTGATATGCCAATTCATCCTGGTTTGCAGTTATTGGATGTGGAGTATGACTCACTAGTATAACTTGCTGTGAACTGGAACTGCTCTGTCCAGAGAGACTTGAGTCTGTTAGTAAAGCAGGGAATTGCTGGCCCTGCCAAAATAAATTTTTGAATAAATTATTTAGAGTAAAATGTCATTGAAATATTCAGTCAAGGGCTATAGGCTTGAGCATGTTTATTATGATCTATATATTATACAGCTTGGGTCCAGGTAATGATAGGAACTAAATCACTAAATCCAATTAAAATGAATCAAATTGAACATTTGCCAACAAAGAGGGCAGCTTAATTATGGTATATTTATTTTTAATGAAAGTGAGTGGCTTAAGTTTGAGTTCCTGCCTCAGCATCCCTCCAGAATAAAGTTACTAAGTTGTTTGTTAATTAAATGAATCACACTGATGCAAATTTTATATTACTCAGTTCATTCTTTACTCAAATCCTAGTTCTCTGATATTTCTGAAAATTTACTTCTTGCTTTTGTTAGTTCCTCAGGGTGGGAGAATTCAAGGGTTGAGTCATAAAACTGGAGCTACTTACCCAAGAATACTTCCAGTGCAATGAATTAGGTCAGGGGTAGGCAACCTTTCCCCTTTAAGGGCCGAGGGACTTCAGCTCCCAGAATCCCAGGAGCTATTGGCAAACATGGGACTATTGGCCAACATGGCTGAGGCTTCTGGGAGCTGAAGTCCCTCAGCCCTTAAAGAGGAAAGGTTGCCTACCCCTGAATTACGCTATGGGGATTTGGACATTAGCAGTCTTAATAACTGATCTTCTCCTACCTCTACTCCAATTCTAGATTAATAAAGGATCAATATTACTAAAATCAACTATTTCTTTACAACAAAGGCTGTAAAAACACTTGAAATCCATGTAAAGCTAAAAAGGAAAAAAATACAAAACCGCCAAACCAACAACCCTTAACAATATGACAACCTTTTCCCCTCTCTGCTTTCCTTTTGCCAGCAAGCAAATAACTTTTTGTTTAAGCAGGCTTTTAATTTGTAAGCAGGGGGACTTTTTAGTGAGATGTTTCATTTATCTTTTAAAACTTTTGTATGTCTTTTAAAGTGGCCTAAATACTTTAAAAGCACCCGATCCTATCTGATCTTGGAAGCTAAGTAGTGTCAGCCCTGGATGGGATACTGCCAATGAATACCAGATGCTGTTGACTATGTTTCAGAGGAAGGAACTGGGAAACTCACCTCTGAGCATTCCTTGCCTAAGAAAGTCTTATGCAATTCATGGGGCCACTTTAAGTCAACAGGTGACTTGAAGGTACACACACAAACAATGTTTTTAGATGGTTTTATATTGTTTTATGTGGTTACTTTTTTAAAAAAAATACTGTGAAGGTTTTTTAATTGATTCTGGGAGCCGCCTTGGGTCCAACCTTGGGAGAAAGGCAGCATACAAATAAACAAATAAATACTTTACAAAACACTTTTTTTCCTCAAATACACATCTATTCAAGCTTTCTAAGTCACAAAAAATAATATTGTATATACAAGAGTATTTTGAGCTTTCACAAAGTTGAAGACAATATTTACTGAGATGCATGTGTATGAAGGTATTAAGGTCTGTTTAGTTTCAATTATCCTGGAAAATTGCAAGAAAAAGAAGGAACTATCACAAACTACATATATTAAACCATAGGACAGATGGTAATGAAAAGTTAAACTGTTTTTCAGTACAACACATAGAGAGGAAATCCATGAGGACATGGAATATGGGAAAGAAGGGAGTTTGGAAGAGTACACAGATGACTTCTTAAAGCATCACAATTAGGAAAGAATCAATTACATTTTTGTTTCTGAGATGTATATAAATATATACCGGTATATACTAAGATTGCTGGACTGGAGTTTGAGAAATTCAAACAACTCTCCTCAGAGCCATGAGACTCACTGGGTGGCCTTTCTCATAGCTTGATCTTCTCTATAGGACTGTTGTGAGCATAAAGTGGGGAAGAGGAAAACCATGTGTGTCACCTTGAGTTCCTTGGAGAAAATGGGATATGAATGTCTCATATACATTTTCTCCAAAGAATACCAGGTGGCTTATTCATAGCTAGTTCTTTGAGTGGTTATCTGAGAATTCACATGGATTTTGTGCCTGTGTAAAGCCACAATCAGGACATTCTAGGGCTGAGTAATTTTGGTGGCAACCCTGCTCTCATCTCCACAGTACATATTTATGTATTCTTCAGCACCTTTTCCTCAGTTTCCTGTCTATCATGTAATGAGGAAATTCAGATGGACACAGAAAATGGATTGGAAGGCAAGTGGTGTGAATTCGTATATGGCCATTCAAAGAATCACAGTTACAAGTAAGCAATGTATTCTTCTTCTTTTTGGTCCCTAGTTTCTCACATACAAGCAACTAATGAGCTAGCTTACTGGGGACAGGCTTTGCATCAAGCCAGAACAGAGGAGAGAACTGCAGAGCAGAACAAAGCATCACTTTTGGCTCTGTTGTCAAGATGGTAAAGGGAGATGAACATGGAAGGTTGAAAAACATGTCAGCTCTAAAGAGATTTTAACAGTGAAATTGCCTTCCATAAGGCTTCTGTAAAAAGTCACTAGTACTCTAGCAGAATGAACACTTAGCCAAATGGCAATATGGAAGTACATGGCATTGAAAGCAGTCATAATGAATCGGTTCTCTTAATGACTTGTCTGTTAATATCCAAAATAGATCCAAACTAGATCCAAAATCTGTTGTGAGATCCAAAATAGGTATGAGTCCATCATGCCACACTGGGACTTGTCTGTTAGCATCTGTGAGATCCAAAATAGGCCTGAGTCCATCATGCCACACTGGGATTGTGAAATACTAGAAGCCAGGATTCCATCAGGGGACTGATGCAGCAACTGATCAGAATGAGGCATCCAAGCACAGGTGTGGGTGGAAATAGAAGATGTGATATGACAAGGAACTGAACTGAAATAGGAGCAAGATTGATACTGATGTCAGTGAGGCCAAAGATGAGGCAGTTGTTATGTTGAAAAGGAAGGGATATTGAATGGGGATGCAAGAAATAGATGCTGACTGGGAAGCAGAAAGGATAATCTCATTATTATTACTTAAATTTTAACCAAATGGGCATCCCATCATAAAACAAGCAACGAAAATAGAAAAATATATGTAAAGTGGCTAAAAGTGTATATTGGTGACTAAGGGCCTTTGCAGACTGCCAGAAATAGTGCAAATTGAGTCCATTTTAACTATCCTACTTAGAGCTAAGGAATCATGGGAACTGTAGTTTATTGTGGCACCAGACCACTCTGACAGACAAGGCTCAATGTCTCAGAAAAAAATACAGGCAGATTCCAGATGGTAATGCTAGGAGACAGTTGCTCTTCTAAAAGAGAGCTAAAATCTGGCATCCCCCAGGGCGCCATCCTCTCTCCCATGCTATTTAACATTTACATGAAGTCGCTGGGTGATATCATCTGGAAACATGGGGTGGGCAGGGTGTTATCAATTTGCTGATGGCACCCAAATATATTTCTCTATGTCTCGGACTGATGCAGTTAACTAAGGATGGCATCTCTCCCCTGAATGATTTTCTTGGGGCGGTAATTGACTGGATGAGGGAAAACAAACTCAAACTGAATCCAGAGGTACTTGCTATAGGGACCGCCAACCAGGGAATGGAGATATGTCAGCCAGTTCTGGATGGGGTCACACTTTCCCTGAAGGACTCTGTCTGCAGTCTGGGGGTGTTCTTAGTTTCTCTGCTTCACCTGAACACTCAGGTGGATGCGACGGTGAGGAGCACCTGTCATCAGCTTCGGCTGATTCACCAGCTGCGACCCTTCCTGGAGTCAGGTGACCTAGAAATAGTGATACACGCGCTGGTAACTTCTCGACTTGACTTCTGCAATGCGCTCTACATGGGGCTACCCTCGTGCCAAGTTCGGAAACTTCAATTGGTACAGAATATGGCAGCCAGACTGGTCACAGGGACATCTAGAACTGACCACATAACACTTGTTTTAAAATCTCTACATTGGTTGCCAATTAGTTTCCAGGCAGGGTACAAAGTGTTGGTCATAACCTTTAAGGCCCTACATGGCTTGGGTTCTGGCTACCTGCGGGAACGCCTTCTCCCACACAATCCACCCTGCACACTAAGGTCCTCTGGGAAAAATCTTCTGCAGGCTAAAAAATCTAGATTGGCCGCAGTAACCCAGAGGGCCTTTTTGACTGCACCCCCAGGTTGTGGAATGACCTGCCGGAGGAGATCCACCAATAGCCCTCCCCCGTGTATTTGGTTTTTATGCAACTTCTATATTAGGGCTAGAAATAATAGTACTTATTATTTACAGTCAACCAATCAGGCAGCACACTAACTCGAGTTTTTTTCTGGGATCCATATGGGATTCAATAAACCAAAGAAAGAGGAAGAAGGAAGGAGATTTCTGTATTTCTAGGCAATTCTTATGGCAGTTTTAGGTTTGCCTGATATTAGGAAATGTATAGTTTAAAAAGTTTTTTGCTGGGATGAATGCAATGTGCTAGCTGACTTATTATCTAGACTTTTCCTTTTCTGGTGTCTTCCTGTTCCAAAGTGTTTATTTTGGTGTAGAATCATGATGATGGAAAGGCCACCCACTATTATATTCTAGTACAGTACAACTCCCGTATGCATGGAACCGGTACCCATGATTTCACTTCCCTATGTGTGACAAGGTATGGTCTCTAGGAATCTGAAGGTCCTCCTCTATGGTCAACCTTCTCTGGAAATATAGGGTTTGACATTATCTACAATTTCCACTATCCATGGTAACCCTGAGGATGTATCCTCAGAGAATATGGGGCTTGTACTGTACTGGACAGGACATAATATTTCCCCAGCAAAAAAATACAAACCTGTGATGTGATGTTAAGTGTCACTGCATCAAGACCAGCAGATAACATACTCTGAGTATCAGCCAAAGTCAATGTGACACTACCATCTCCTCCTACTCCTGGTGATGACATTACTAAATTTTGAGAAGGCTGTGACAGGGGTGGTGTTGAAGGAAGGTTCCCACTTGATGTATTAAGTTCTGTAAAAAGTATAGCATTGTTAAAGCCTAAATTTGTATCATATATAGTTGACAGTTGTGTAAAAGTTGTGGATTTCAAGGTTTATTAAATAGTTTGAAGAGATAATGTATTTTGAAGCCTATGAGCAGCTTGCATACTTACAAGCTCCCACCTTGTCAATTTTAGCAGAAAGAATCTCTATACTATTTAATAATCTGGGGAGGAAACCCACCCTATACATCCTACTTATTATACCCATTTTCTTAGCATATTTACTAATTACTATAAATAGAATTTGCCCAGAGACTGTGATAACACCATTTTTTAACAAGACCTTGGAAAAAAGAATAAAGTGCAGTGAAATGACTGTGCAAGATTGATATAAATATAAAAGACATGGAGCTATTATTTACTCAAGTTGAGTTACTGAAAACTTACCTGAAGCACTGCTCAGTGTTGGGCTTTGAGGGAGGAGCTGATCATTACTTATAGTTAATGTAGTACCTGTTGACTGATTGTTGATAGTTGGTGTTGCCAGCTGTAAATTTCCATTCAGTTCATTACTTCCAGGGGGATTATGCTGAATAAGGTCTTGACCTACAAGAAAAGTGGAATTGATGTTTCGGTGTTTCTGTATTGTTGTTGTTTTTTGAATAACGATGCTCTTAGTTTATGATCATAAAATAATTGTACTGTTATGGAAATATAAAATCACAAAAAAAACCAAAAAAAAAAACTGACAAGCTGCCAACATTAAAAAAATTAGACTTTATATATATATATATATATATAAAACCCCTTAAAGTTATTCCATTAAAATGGCACAATATATAAATAAGAATTAGCTTACTAAGGAAAACAAATATTGGAACCAATGGAATTATGCCATGTTTTAAAGTGAAATCACCACTCCTAAAAGAGTAAATTACCTGAAATAGCTATTTTTTTCACCACTGTTTTTGTTAAATGTGAGGATCAGAAAGGGGTGCATGGAGTACCAAAGGGGAGAAAAAAAAAGAGGACAGGGGGTGGGTATACACAGCATGTGGACCTCAGAGATCCCAGCCCTGGTGTAAAGATGCCTATGGGATAGAAAATGTCTTATCTTTTACAAAAAGAAAAAAATGAAGATTACTTAATAGAAAGAGTTAAATTCTACACTGAAAATGCTTTTACAGTAGACTTCCCCAACATTACCCTCTAAGTGTGTTTAACTACAATTCCAGTTACACCATTCTGCATTGCCACTGTCTATGTTGGCTGAGGATGAAGGAACTGTGGTCCAACACAGGTGGAATATGCTGAGGTAAGGAACTGCTGTCTTGTAGAAAACAATAATTTCCATGTTGATTTGCAATGGTAGGCTCCCTACAGATTGGGCAATGATTAAATACCAGGGAATTAACCAATTGTAAGAGAAGGGTTGGAGCACAGTGTGTATAACAAGGCTAATGCACTGAAACAAGGAAAGTGATTTCAAATGTCCATCTAACTCTGTACATTTAATATTGACAAAATTAAGCATATTAAATCTTATAGCATTCAGAGTGCTTAAATATGGATTATTTAACAGTATGAATTGCACATGCATTTATAAAGCTAAGGCTTTTAAAATTAGTTTTGTGTCCACACTTCTTTCAATTAAAGAAACAGACTGCAATGTATGTAATTTTTGTCTATCCTGGACCAATATGCCTCTTAAGTTTAAATAATTCAGTCACTGCTACATTCTGTTAATGTTAAATGAAAATGATTGCACAATACTAAACTAAAAACAATGTGAGAATTAAGCTACAGGAATGCAATGCAAGCTGCAGGAAAAGAGATTCCACCTCAACATTAGGAGGAACTTCCTGACAGTGAGAGCTGTTCGACAGTGCAACACACTTCCTCGAAGCGTGGTAGAGTCTCCTTCTTTGGAGGTCTTTAAACAGAGGCTGGATGGCCATCTGTCAGGGATGCTTTGATTTTGAGTTCCTGCATAGCAGGGGGTTGGACTGGATGGCCCTTGTGATCTCTTCCAACCCTGTGATTCTATGAATTTCAGCAAAAGCTATATTTTGCAGAAAGAAAGGTCTTCTGTTTACATTGAACAAGTAAACACATATTACTGAGAAGAGGTACTGTATACAAATTGGAGTGGCTTTATAAAGAAGGAGAAATTAGTATACTTGCCAGATATAGTAAGGGTAATTTCTTGCGGTGTTCCTGATGAATTTGTAGTTGTTGAATTAGAGGCATGAGCTAACACATGACTAAGGCTTGAATTATTTATTGTCAGTGTAATCTCATGCTGACCATTTGAGGTTGATACCACACCCTGTGAAGTCATGACCTGCGAGAGATCCTGCGAACCTAAACATTAACAAGGAAAATTAAACATTAAGTACCAATTATTATTTAATATTATTGTGATATCTATGACATGAATGAGGGAAAATAAAAGAATAAGTAGTAAGAGTCACATATAGCAATATGGACAATCTGTATTTTCTGTAAGCAAATGGTCATTCTGTCCAGGCTATTGAGTTCTAAGGAAAAGTTATACTTTGATATGTTTTGTCCCTTGAACTGAGAAGAGGTATGAAGTGTTATCTGTTGTAGCTGTTATTTCACTTGTGGAGGAGACACTACTGAGTTTTGACATTCTAGTTTAACTTTGTTGACTGGGTTGCTGTATATGATATAATTTATGACTAAATCCTATGGTATCTTACCAAATTGATTCTGAATCTGGCTGAAATTAACAATCCACTGCGGGGGGAAACTGACTTTAAAAACATCAACAAGGGAGACATTTTTGGAGGTCAAGAACTATTTCTTGGACTACAAATAAAAACTCCAACTGGTGCAATTATGCAGAGGAGTACCCAGCACAGTGCAATAGTTTGAATGATGGACTAGAACAAATCCTCTGGGAGACCAAGATTCAGCCATGGAAACCCACTGATTGACCTTAAGTCACACACTCTCAGCCTTACAGGAAGACAATAGCAAATCTCCTTCGAATAAATTTAGCCAAGGAAACTGTATGATAGGGTCACCATGAATCAGAAATGATTTATGTTACATGACAACAACAACAACAAATAAAAGTAGCAGTCTGATGTTGGGTGATGATTTGGACTAGTAGCACTGTCTTTATAGCAATAGATGAGACAGACCATTTGCCCAAGGGTCAGTCATAATGAATGAATTGCAATTCCAATATTTAAGAAAGGTGATAAGCATGATCCTGTAAATTACAGACTATTGCCCTAATCCAAGTGATAAGTAAGTTACAGTTGGCCCGCCATTTTCATGTACTCCAAGTCTGCGTCCCTCGCCCATTTGTGGGCGGGAAAGAGGGAGATAAAATGGGGGGGCATGCCCCCATTCAAGCCTATGGGGCTTGAATATTTGCAGTTTTCTGTTTTCACCGGGGGGGGGGGGGGGAGATCCAGAACAGAACGGATCCTCCACAAAAACAGAGGTGCAACATATATGCAAAGTATTTGCCAATAAGGTTGAAATACTGGATAAAATAGCCAAATATTCAGGCCCAGGAACAAACAGGATTCCAAGAAGGGAATTAAACATGCGGTTGTTGTTCTTGTTGTTGTTGTGTGCATTCAAGTCGTTTCTGACTTATGGCAACCCTATGGTGAACCTACAACAGGGTTTTCTTGGCAAGATTTGTCCAAAGGGGTTTTGCCATTGTCTTTCCAAGGCTGAGAGAGTGTGACTTGTCCAAGGTCACCCAGTGGGTTTCATGGCCAAGCTGGGAATCAAAACTGGTCTCCAGAGTCATAGTCCAACATTCAAACCACTACGCCAGAGGTAGGCAACCTTTTTGAGCCGGGGACCGGGTTGCTGTCCCTCAGACAATTGGGGGGCTGAAGCACCAATATATATATATATATATATCCATGCACACTGTCTCAGCCCCAGAAAAGCCATGGCAAAACCCCTGTGGAAATTTTGCCAAGAAAACCCCAAGAACAAGTAATAATAACAATAATCAATATCATCATGGCGGGGGGGGGGAGGTGGTGGCAGGTCCGGCCTGGGGTTGGTCCAAAGGCCTCAGGGGGCCGCATCCGGCCCCTGGCCTTAGGTTGCCTACCCCTGCACTACACCATGCTGGGTCCTCAAATAGATGGTATTTTCTGTAATTTGTCAAGTGGTCCACAAGTATGTTAAGAGTTCAACATTATTCCTTCTATTTTGCATTTGTTGATTTGAAGCCTACATTTAATCTGATTAGCAGGTAACATTTCTGGCAGAAATTGTACTAAAATAGTATTAGTGCAACATTACTTTAACTAATCATAAGGCTCACATATAAACTTTATTGTTAAAGATTTTGATAGGATATTTTGGAGAATTACCAAATAATATTTTCACTTCTAGAATGGTCTCACAAGGTTGTGTTTTGTGGCCCCACAAATGTCTGATTTATGTTAACAATTTCCTTACTACTCTTTCCAGTGCTGCTTAGAGTTCAGTGTATATGAGGGATAAACCAATTCTCTCTTGCACTATGCTGATGATACAGTTCTTGTGCCTTCCTCCCAAGTGGGAATCATCATCATCATCATCATCATAAATGTCAGTAGTCATTGTAAATCCAAATTGCTAAATATTAACTATAATAACATACATATTATATTTACTAAGAAATGATTAAAAAACATTATAGATAGATTATGAATGGACATCAAATCACACGTGTTAAACAATTCAAATGCCTAGATATTGTTTTTACCAGCTCAAGATCCTTAAAGGCCATGAAGAGTTAGCTAGAGAAAAGGCTGGTTGAATTAATGGTATGGATGAATTGATTTTATTATAGCAAGATACCAACTAATTCAGCCTGCTCCTAAAGTCAGTCAGACTCTATGGAACAAAGCTCTGGAATAATACTGATTTGCAAAATCTTGAATCTGTTCAAAATCAGTATATCAGAATAGAATTTCAACTATTGAACAGTATACCTCTATCCTTGTAAAGTGAAGTTAATATACTAAAATTAACTTCAGTAATACAGTCATCTCTCCACATTCGTGGGGGTTAGGGGCACATGACCCCTATGAAAGTGGGAAAATTGCGAATAAACCTCCCCCCACAAGGAAGCCAGTTAAAGGAACGAGTCGGTGGGGCAAGAGGAGCACGTACGCATGCTCCTCTCCTTCCTCTGCCCTCCCATCCCTTTAACTGGTTTTCTATTCTTTTCCCAGTGGGATAGCTGTCTTCCCCAGGCAACTATCCCACTGGGAAAGGTGTGGGGGGACTGATCTTCCTCACCCTTTTCCCAGTGGGATAGGTGACTTGGGAAGGCAGCTATTCCACTGGGAAAGGGGCAGGGTTGGTGCGCGCACTCTTTCTGGCCTGTCCCTTTTGGGCTTCCCCCCAGGGGAAAAGCCCAGAAGAGAGAAAGAGGAAAAGTACGTGCACACATGGCCTTGACCTCATGAATAATCAAAATCATGAGCGTCAAAGCTGCAAATGTAGAATGACTTTTTTTTTGATTACGCTGTTCCATACAGTGATCTAAAAAGATACCAAGCTAACACTCATGAGTGTTACTCTAGATCAGTGATTTCAAACTCTGTTTTGGACTTCAGCTCCCCAAATTCTAACCATTGGCCAAGATGGCTGAGGCTTCTGGGACCTAGAGTCCAAAACTCCTGGAGGACCAGAGTTTGGGAATCACTATTGTAGATAGTGGAGGGGCCAAATCAGTTCATAAACTCATAGCAGAAATCAAGTATTCGTCTGACTTTTAGTGATGCAAGGACAAAAGAAAGTAATTGAACTAATAAAGGAACATATTTTGGATAAGGATTTCCAATCACTGTTGGCTGAGACCAAGACAAGAAGGACATCTCCTTTTTATCCAATACTAAATATTAGGAGTTCTCCTCCACTGTTTGTAGCAAAACATACATACCCAAACTGCTAGGCACTTTCTTAGGAATTAATAGTTTTTCCTCTGAAATAACTATTCTTTTCTCCCAGTAAGCAGCTACCAACAGTATATAAAAACATTCATAGTTTATCAGTCCTTTGGAAAGCTGCAGAATGTTTTTGATTATTAAAGCACCAAGATATTAAACAGTAATTCATAAGGTAGAGACTGTCACTATCTTTATTCCTATCTAGCCTCATCTGCCTGAGGATGGGGATCTGAATGTGTGATGTTTATAGCCCCTAGGACTGCTCTGAAGCATTTTCCCTTCAAATGACTAGTGCTGTCAGCCATTCCAGCACTCTAACCTTTCTTCCCCCCCCACCTAAAATGCTACATCAATTTTTAAATGATTTAAACAGATATTCAAGTAACTAAAAGATAAAAACGGCTCCTCAACTGATGAGCATATTTAATCAAAGCTTATGTTTAATAAATCTTTTTTAACAAAAATATGTAGTATATACAAATCTGTATATCAGTATATGCAAATGTCAGTATTATAATTGATTATAATTGTTATTAAAATTCAAATTATTATTTAAATAACTTTTAGAAGATATTTAAAAAGCAGTGATCATTTATTTTTAAACTGCTCAGTTCAGGAAATTTTACCCAACTAGAAGAGAGCATTTCCTTATTGTACCTACCAGTAGCACTAGTAGTCATTACAGATTCCTGCTCAGACATAGGTCCTATTGTCATATTGGCTGAAGAGGTAACAGTAGGCTGTAAAGATAAGCTGGACAAAGGCTGTATGACCACATTTGCAGGCACTGAACTGTCTACTGTCTGGAGGGAGGTGTTCTGAGAAGGCAAACTAGGATCACCGGTTAGCTGCTGGGTAAGTACATTACCCTGTTGCAGTGTTTGCTGTAAAAGACTAGGATCAATCTGAAAAGAAAACACAGGCAAACACATCTATATGAGACTCCTTCACATACTACAGTTTGTCATAAACAAAAATTCCAAGCTGACTAGTTTAAAGAAACTTTATGTATGGAACAGTAAACCGAGTCCATGCAGACTGTCATCAACAATAACTTACTAGATACAGGAAAAGCTGGATAATTTTTATTTATTATTAAAATGCTGCACTGCCTTTATGTTTCTAATACTGGCTAATAACCATCAAGCATCAAAATAATCACTAATTTCAGACAAAATTGTAACTCTTTATGTTGTGTTCCTTCATTGTTTCACACTTATGACAATCCTAAGGCAAAACTATCACAGGATTTTCCTGGAAAGATTTGTTTAGCAGGTGTTTGCCTTTGCCTTCCTCTAAACCTAAGAGAATGTGCTTTGTCCAAGAACACTTAGTGGGTTTCCATAGCCAAGTGGGGATTCCAAACTTGGTCTCTACAGTCATACCCAACGCTCACACCACTACACCACACTGGTTTTTAAAAATAAAAGAAAAATCTAATTATAGGTTATTATCTTCATCTGGATAATTTCGATTTTGTTAAGTATTAGACTTCATTTATATCAAGACTAGGGGAAGTGAACTGTGGCCCTTCCAGATGTTATAGTACTCATCACCTTGGCTATGTTAATTAGAACTGATGGGAGGTTCAGTCCAAGAACATCTGCCCACCCCTGGTCTTGGCACTCCTCCCCACAAAGGAGTGACTGAAAATGAACTACAGGGTGGAAGAGCTTCAGCCTTATTGAAAAGTGATCACTTTTAATTAGTTTCTGAATAAAGTGAGAATGAGCAAATATCAAATGGGCCTGGAAGAGTCACATGGTTAAGATTCACACTTTTATAAGCAGATATTGGTTGAAAATCTTTGTTGCACAGTTCCCTTTCCAGATATAGCAGCAGCAGCACAATTACTGAAAGTTAAAGACATTTATGTATCTGAACAGCTCATTTTGTGGTAACATCCTGAAATAGTATCATGACTAGTACTGCAAAGATCCAGTGAGATCTAGCTGTTATTCTCTTTAAATTTCAATAATTTTGTTGTTGTGTCTTCAAGTCTTTTCCAAACTTTTCAACTCTACAATGAATCTGTCATGGGATTTATTATTATCTTCCTCTGAGGCTGAGAGACTAAGACCTGATCAGAGCACTACACTGTGTTAGACACTTCTCTGCATAGCTGCTTCAGATAGAGTTTTAATAAAACTTGATTACTGCAAAGAATGTTGGAAGTTCCATCACCTACAGAGACTACTCTTGATAAGTGAATGGTGGTAATTGAATGCTGGGTAATTCCCCACCTGCAGCCATAGAGTGAACATTCTGAAATTATATTCTATAATAGCAATTATGAGAAGATCATAAAATGGTCATGCTAAGACTCATCTAATCTTCTTTCCAAAAGAGCAAATGAATAAAAAGGAAAAAAATTAAAACAAGGTAAAACCCAACAAGAGGTATTTGCTGTTTTGTCTTGGGGCAAGAAAAATGGTTTGGTACCTATAACAAAGTATCATTCCAACTGTTATGAATAAGCACAATACACATGTATCCACAATGTAATATTTAGAGTTTGAGGAGCTTCAAATAACTGAAGTTGGTATGTTACTCAATACACGCAGAGGAGAACAGGAAAAACACCACAGGAAGTACTTCCTGAATTATTTATGAAGAATAGTACAGGACAAACACACCTGTAATGTAATGTTGTTAATGGTTGTAGGATCTATTCCAGAAATCTGAACATTTGGTCCAACCAAGTTGGCTGCAAGCTGTAACTGTATTCCTTCAAGAGTTGCCAAACTGCCATCTGTCAAGGATACAGTTAAATCACCTCCAGCTACCAAAGAGAAAAGTCATAATGTAAACTTGTTTTTCTTATTATATTTCTCATTTTCAAGGAGCTAATCTAACAATATCTAGATTCCATGACTAAGCATAAACTTGTAATATTCTAGGACTGTAGATACAGCATTTCTTTATGTTATTAATCATATCAGCAAACAATATTGTAACAATCTTTGGTTAAACTGTTAACAAATGTCACACTAAGGTTGCAGTCCAAAGCACACTTATTTGGGGGTTTGCTTCAGTGAAAAGTGGGACTTGCTTTTAAATAAATATGCAAAATATGATTGCATTGTGTATAAACAATGGATATCTTTAATAAAACTATAATTAGTAGTACAGGCACAGTAATGCTTCAATGCCAGTGTGTAACATGGATTAAATAATTTACAGTCTTCAAGCCCAACTTGCTGCCTTTATTAAAAATATACACATTTTTATACTGATATCATGCTTGAAAATGAACAAGTCACAAAATTCTATATTTGTTTCCTATTGTTCCAGAGCTTATGCAATTAATCTGCTGGCCATTACAGTTTTTAGTAATTTTGCTATTGGTTTTTATATGTTTATGCTTTCAGTTTATTGCTAATCTTATAATATATTTGATGATCTGAAGTCATTACAGTTATTTTAGGCACCTTGGTAAACTTATTGACAAAAAGTGGGACAAAAATGCTCAGTCATACAAAATAGGACTGAAAATATTCTTATTCAATCCAAGTAATGCAAAGCTCCTTTCCTCTCAAAATACAAGTGTAATAGTGGATTTGACTATATTTTTTACAATTTGGACAGCTTGGAAATAACTTAATCAAAAATGAAAAGATTCAATAAAGCATTTAGTGCAGTCCCTTTTCAGAGGGTCAAAACAGAACTGATGTTACTCCCCTTATGCCATTTCCAGATAAAAATTGTCCCTTCCCCCACTCTCACTACAAGTAACTATTTTCTACAAAAAGCAGCTGAAGCCAGCAATCTAGACATATGATCTCATACTTGGTGGATAGGATCTCAGATGATATGGTGGACAGAAATTTTCTTTCTCAGATGGTGTGTAGCAGAATACAAGATGGCCTCCACCACTCTCATCTGATGGCTTAGGGACCAGAGGGCCATCAGAAAGCGGAATTGGCTAAAAAGTGGAACCCAGGTTTTTTAGCTTGCAAATACATTTTGGCCAGGGAAAGTTAAATACACTACATATATAGAAAAGTGCAGGCAAATGGTCCCAAGCGAGCATTGTAGGCGAGAAGAATGGATGAAAAAACAGAACCCCTATTAAATTAATGGAAGATGTCTGAAAATTGCAAGTGTTGAAAGAGTGAGGCACTGGAAAGCAAGGCGTCAAAAGCCTTTACAGGATCTGATACTTCTGTAATCTAAACCCCAAATAAAAAGCAAGGTTGTTTTTACCTGACATAGAAGCAGGAAGTATAGCCTGACCAACAAGACCTTGCTGCAGCAAATTCTGATCAAACTGGCCTGTTAGAACAGAGTTATTCATGATGAAAACATTTGGATCTGTTGAGGATGAATTAAGAAGATTTACTGGTTGTAGGCCCTCAGTTGTTGTACGAGACACAGGCTTCCTAACCTTCTTGGCATCTGGTTTAAAGTGACATTGTATGTGTGTCTTCCTCCGTCCAGATGTTCGAAACCTTAAGTCACAGTGAGGACATTTAAAGGGCTTTGCTCCAGTATGTAGGCGCATATGAACTTTCAGACTACCTTTTGTAGAAAATGAATTGCTGCATACATGGCAACTAAAGAGTTTCTGACCTGGAAGGTAAGAAAACAGTATGAGATAGAATCATTTCTTTTGAGTTAAGAATCACTAAAGGATTCCTAACCCTTAGATTCCTTGATTGAAAGCTTGCTTGGAGGAGACTACCCCCCAAAACTACTAAAGAAAATTAGGAGTGAGTTGGCATATGGTCCTTTCCCACTCTTTTACTATAGAGGTAAACAAATAACCGCCCCCCCAAAAAAAATATTTCATTTTTGTAGACAAAAGCAATAATCACAAATTGGTTTTTCACAATGAGAACATGACAGAACAAAGTGAGTCAATTAACCTAAGCATATTTTAACTACTCTTTTTAAAGACACATCCATAAGACAAACCAAGGAAGTGGGAAGGTATTCCATTTAATAATATCAAGCAAAAACATCCCTAATGCTGGCTTAATAGATTGAAATGCTGTTTGTTTGTTTGTTTGTTTTTTTTGTTTGTTTATATCCCGCCATTGTTACAAAGTGGGACCAAAATGCTAACTAGTAAACATTTGTAGTAATTCATTAAAACTCAAACCTCCCTGACCATAGTCGGGAGTTGCATACAATTTTACATACCTGTATGTGTTTTTACATGACAATCCAAAGTAGACTTTACAGTAAAACTCTTTCCACATTCATCACATTTGTAAGGCTTTTCTCCTGTATGAATACGCACATGCCTAGCCAAAAATAATTGTTCTTCAATTACTATAAGCTTTCTGAGTTTAAAGGAATCAAACATACCAATTATAGTCAAATGGCCTTTGGTCCAAGCATTAATGAATGAGTACCAATTATAGTATTTAACAAACTTTTAAAATATCTAAGCCTCAAAGTTTGTAAAGAAGCAAAATGCAGTTTGCTGAGCAAGCTTACATACATAACAAAAACAACAACTGGAAACATTTTCCATTTTCAGGCAGATTTTCAAGTGTAAGGCATATAATGTATTAATAAGCCTCCTGCAAGACTACATCAAAGTTTGCAGCAGCTGACTTCCATCCATACAAGTGGGCTTCTCTCTTTCCTGCATCTTCCAGTTCTGCTCTGGAGGGTCTTCCAGCCCTCCAGGGCAAATCTAGGAGGCACAAAGGAGGCTGCAGGCAGGAACAAGAATCTGCTCTCTCAGCAATGCAAGAAACAGACTCAATGCAAAGAATTAGAACTTGTTCTTGTTGTTGCTGTATGTTTTCGAGTCATTTCTGGCTACCCTAAGGTGAAACTATCACAGGTTTCTTATCAAGATTTGTTCAAAGGGGGTTTGTCTTTGGCTCCCTCTGAGGTCAAGAGAGTGTGACCTGCCTAAGATCATACAATGGATTTCCATGGCTGAGTGACATCCAAACCCTGGTCTCCAGAGCCCTAGACCAACACTCAAACCACTACACCATGCTGGCTCTGAATTTTAACAAGGCAAACAGCTATAAAATAGAAGATGGTGACAATCAGAAACAAGTCTTTCATTTTTAGACACTGCAAAATGGTTACGCCTGACATTGACACTAAGAAACCTGAAGAAGGATCTGTTCCACAACTTCACATTTTTGTTGTCAAACAAGAATTTTGGCAATGTCACAAGTTTCATAATTACTAGTGGTTTGTGTGTGCTTGTGATAGAGACAGAGAAAAAGAGAGAGATTTATAACATTAAAATCTCAATTGCCTGTGCTCATGCTTGATGAACGTATTTCTGTAGAACCAAGCCACTGATTTCCAGTGACAATTTTCTACAAGACACTTAGGTACTCATTAGGACTTTGGATATTTTCAATTTGAATGAACAGCTTCAATTTCTTTCAGAAGTTCTCTTGAATTTTAAAAGTAGCCCCAATATTCACTTACTAGCACCCAATGAAATATGACCAAAAATAAATCAATGAGCTATAGAGCATATAGTTTCATGGTTCTCCAGACTCTGGTAACTGTGACTGTAACAGAGCTGTAAAGATAACATTCTTCATAATGTTTTTTTTTTTTTTTCAGTTTTTAGATCTAACGTCTTCTTACCTTACTAAGTCACTAGGTTTTTTAAAGCTTTTGGGGCAGTAAGTACAACAGTTGGCATATTTTGGCTCAGCTTCCATTTCTGCTTGCTTGTCTTTGATTTCACTAATTCTGTCTTTTTCTGCAGCAGACTGGACAAGAACCTTTTCAGAGACAGTTGCACTTTCTTGGGGTCTGATTTTTGCAAGTTCAGCTGTTTCTTCTTCTGTGAAAGTGATGACACCAGGCCTAGATTTTCTAGAAGTAGACCTTTCAGAGGCCTCATCTTCTTCTTCTACATATTTAAACAGACAGCAATTAATTTCATAGAATACATTTAGAAACCTATTGAGAACATCACACAAACTTATTCAATATTAATTTAAAAAATCCAAGTCACTATTTACAAATGTTTTAAAAACACACAAATATTTCAGTGTTGAAATGAGGAATATGTAGGTTCTCACAGTCATACTCCACATGCTCTATCATGCTACAAGTACAAATAATGGGGTTTAAGTCTACGTCCCATATTTACATTACAAAACACAGCTATTATGAAGGCATAATAATCTTATTATGATGATAAAAAGGAAAAATGATCCAAAAAATATTATTAGGGTCTAACCAGCAAGCAGTGCTCACCTCCTGCTGCTGATTCTCCAGCTGATGCTGCTGTTGAAGACACAGTTTGATGTTTTTTCATGTGCTTCTTACAGTGAACTGTCGTTCTGAAACTTTCATCACAAAATGGGCACTTATATGGTTTCATGCTCATATGTGTTGCCATATGTCTAGTAAGACTTCCATTCGTAGTGAAGGATGTGTTGCAAATGCTGCAACTAAATGCTTTAACTCCTGAAGTAATAAAAGTGAATAAAAATGTAAGGGTTTTGGTTGACTAGATCATTTATACAGAAAATAATGCAAACCTGAGTCAAATATAAACTGCAGTGCTATGCACACCACAATTGCTTTCAACTGTTTCACAAATGTGCTGATGGCTACCGGTTATTTTTATTTAAAATAAAAGGGGAAGAAAAGCAAAGTGACTTCAGCTAGCACTTGTATGCTCTGGCTGAACCTCCATGGTGGTATTAGGCAGAATGTCCCCAAAACTTCTACAAATTGGATTCTGACCCTGCATGAACCAGATTAGGCCTACATGCCAGAAATTCCTTTCCTTGACTGTTGCTTCAGACTTCACAGCTTTACAATGGGTATAATTCAAAATAGATACCAGGGACTCAATGGTCCCTGGTATCATCCAACAAAGTAACCAATGCATTGTCATGTTCAAGTAAGAATGTCTAGGACCCAGAATAATTACAAGGCTGAAATTATTTTTCAGAGAAGCCAAGTATTACCAATGTTTTATCACCTGTATGTGTCTTCTCATGAGATTTAAGAACTCCAGAAGAAACAAATCCTCGACCACACAATTGACATTTATAAGGCTTCTCCCCAGTGTGCGAACGTACATGCTGCTTCAAGTGGCTGGATTTCTTGAAACCTTTATTACAATATTCACATCTATTAAAAGAAAAGTTCATTTTGAGTAAAACAGCAGGACCTGGTAAATAAGTGCAAAACTTTGTTATTGCTTCTAGTATAGTGAAAGCGAAAACTGGTATTATTACACCAAACTACACTTTGCCTTAAATATTTCGCAGTAACAAATGCACAATTTATAAATGGACTGACAATACAGTCCTATGTTTATTCAAAAATAAATAAAAGTGTTGAATGAATTTTCTTTACCTCAAGTTCCTCATTTCACCCCACTTCATTTACACACACCATTTGTCTGCCTTCATTGTTTTATTTTATTTGAAAATCTTATATTGGAACAGGACAAAGAGAATATCAGAAACTGAGCAGATAAGTGTATAAAGTGTGTTTACAAGTCATTTGTCGCATCCATTTGAAAATTCCATTGTGCTCTGTAATATATGTGCAATATCATAAATAAAAACTGCTTCCTATTTTCTGTCCTCCAGGACTTTTATTAGGCTGATGATCATTCCAAAACAGATTACACTTTTTTACCATACCTGATTACTTTAAAATATAATGCTAAAAATCACTGATCTGTGTCTTAGAATGGCAGAAAGCCAGAAAGAGACTTAAGTCAGAAAATTAGAAAAGAAAAGGTTGATAACCTGTTTAAGTCATTATGCTTAGCAAAGAATGATAAAAATCTCTCCACCTAATAAATACATCTTGCTCTACAGCAAAACCCAGCTCAGCTTGTACAAAAGATGTAAAATATCATTTTGGCATTAGGAATGTTTGCTGGCAGTGTATCATTGCTGTTAGAACAAAAAGGAACAGCCTGATCAGCTTGTTTTCCTTCTAATCTTGAGGCAAACCAATCCTACCACTGTTGCAAATACAGGGATCTTCAAGGAAGTGATCTTTTCTTAAGAGGATATACATAAAAAATGGATAATCCAAAGTTCAACAGACCTGTAAGAACGCTTGCTCTGATCTTCATTATCTTCCAGAAACTGGGAGCGTTCAGTATGCAACTCGAGTTCATGAGACTGATCTTGGATTAAGCGGGTAGTCTAGGAATCAACCAATAATCTTATCCTTATGAGTCCAATATTAAGACTGAACTATGTAAATATTTATGAAGCGATGTAACAAGTAGGACTGTGTGGCAACAAAAACTGAAAAAATTGTTCTTAAATTTTATGGCTACATTCACAGGTAGCAAATGGGGGAGTCAATTTCTCTGATTTGGTTGATCCTTCACTGTCATGAGAGAGGCTTAACTCTTAATGCTGCTGCCCAGCCACCACTTTCTACCCAAATGCCCTGGAAACCATACTGTTTCAGTATCATTAGCAAAGATCTTTCCCAGGCAGAGATAGCTTGCTCACATCAATGTTCTAATAAAATGTAGGATGGTCTATTATAATACATTATATGCATTTCTCTTCTGAAAACTGTTTGGAAACTGCACTTAGTCAAAAATAAAGCTGCTAGACTGATGACTGGGAACAACAGATCAGAACATAATTTACTGACAACTTTCTAAACACAATTCAAGGTATTAGTGCTAACCCTTATAGTCATATACTAAGCTGTAACTAACAACGCTAATACCTAAAGGAACAATACATCCTACACTGATGGGCTGAGATCATATTGGGAGGGGTTCCTCCAGGTTCCTCAACTCCCTATCTCCTGATCTGAAATAAGATGGGAGGCAACCTAAAAGAAAGCCTGTCAGGCATCAATGCTGTTACCTCATATACTTTCAGAATCTTCAGTGTACTGTAATGTGCACTATTCCTATTTATATATTTATTTTGTAATTTATTCTTTTTTAAAAAACTGCCTGGGAAGCCTTGTTCAAAGGCAATACAGACATTTTTAAACAAGCAAGTACACACACACCCCACCCAAATTTATTTGGTGAAGTGGCAAAATCCTCTCTCAGTATTAACAGAAAAACAACTGTGTATTTCTCAAAACAAAATAAACCACATATAAGTAGAAAAAGTGAATTAAAACTTTTCAGTAACTACTTACTACATTAATAGCATCTGGTGCAGGAACCTGAAGAAGATTTGGTTGATGGTAACTTGTTGAAAGAGCCTGGGATTCAAGGGTGCTTGAATCCTGAAGTTGTTGTACTGCTGGAAACTGATTTGTCTGACTGTAGCCATCATTAACTGTAAAACCTGCCACAAGAAATATTGGAAGCCCTTATATTTTTATCGTGTACATGACTCAGGCTTACCTATAGTACTGCAATATATTTTTTGAACAATTAAAGAGCTTTATTTGAGAGCTCTTAAGTGCTCTTAAGCAGGGATATAAGAAAAATGTCTTCCCCATCATAGATCTAAAACTGCACGAGCGGTACTGTCCTTTGCAGCTCAGGTAAATTCTAAAATTCCCCTCCTCCTTGAAATGCAACGTTGGAGATTTGCAGTCTTGCCACTTAAAGCCCATGCCAGTAGTACAGCTGGCCCTCTGTAATGGTGGGCTAGCCATCTATAGATCAGAATATCTGTGGATGGCCCCAAAATCGTCAATGGTGGTGCAAGCACGTGGCCATGCCAACATGGTCACATGCATGTCATGCATCCATTGACAATAATGAGACTTGAGGTCCCATGCTTTTTAGTATTGGGGAGGGGAGATGTCACTGCCAATATGGAGGGCCGACAGTATGACAATTTTCTGGAATTTATAGAACCTAATCTTAAAGCCCATGCCAGTAGTACGGCAATTTGCTGGAATTTATAGAACTTAATTTTGTGTATTGCTGTAGCAATAAAGTAGTGTATGTAGCATGAAGAACAAATGTAACAGTGACTTAGAGAAATTAAAAATAATTTCCTCTTCACCTGGAAGAAAACAACAAAAGTAGAAAGATTCCAAATATTTACAATATCCACAGTAAAAAAAGTCACTTACCCTCAATTTGCTTTTTTAAACAAAGATTTCCACAGAAGGCATTTTGAAGCTTCCTTTAAAATTTAGCTCAGAGCCATTCAAATTCTGAATTTGTTTTATGCATGCATGTGTCTAAGAGGTGGACCCAACTCCCTTTATCTACACTGGTATCAGAGACATATAAAGGGAAGCAGGAAGAATACCAGGCCATATAACGTGTTGGTCTATGTGTGGGTTTACTATATAACAATCATTCCCAACTCATTCATACTCTCTGCTAAACATTCAATTTCCTAAGTGCTTGTAATATTATTTAAATAAAAGATACACTTCTATGTGTATAAAGAAGACAAACTAACAATACCGCTTACCCTGTTTGCACTCTACCAGAACAACAGCTCCCTGTAAATTTTAGATGCCTGAAAGGAGAAAGAAGACCCTAGCTTCCAATATGAGAAACTGCATCAGAGTGCTCAGGTTAACCTGGAGGTTTTCACCATCACAAATGCTCAGTTTGACAACTACATAATTAATTGCTTAATAAGAACAGTTGGCTCTCTGTGTCCACGGATTCAGTGCTTGAAAATAATAATAATAATAAAGAAAACATTCCAAAAAGCAAACCTTAATTTTGCCACTTTATATAAGGGACACCATTTTACTATGCCTCTGTATATGATGGGAATTGAGCGTCCATGGATTTTGTTATCCACATGGCATCCTGGAACCAAATTTCAGCGGACACCAAGGACCCACTGTAAGGCATGAATTTAAAGTACCCAGATGCATTTCCCTTTGAAATCTCTTTGCTCCTTCCTTTACAAAAGCAGAACAAACCAGGAAGCTGCAAGTCTGCACACTATGACTGCTGTTTTTGTCGTGTGCCTTCAAGTCATTTCCAACTTACAGTGACCCTATGGTTAAACTATCATGGGGTTTTCTTGGCAAGATTTGTTCAGAGGAGATTTTCCATTGCCTTTCCCTGAAGCTGAGAGCATGTGACTTGTCCAAGGACACCCAGTGGGTTCCATGGCCAAACAGGCAATCGAACCTTGGTCTCCAGCATCGTAGCCCAACACTCAAACCACTACATCATGCTGGGTCTTTATGATTAAAGGATTCTAAATAAATCAGGAGATGGCACCACTGTTGTTTAGAAACCATTAAACACAGCTCCAAGTTTTAAAAAAAAAATGATTCTAGGTTTAAGTCTAAGTAGTCCAATGCTTTTAGCCTTTAAATCAGGGTTTCTCGATGAGGGTTTCCTGGACCCCTAGGATACTAAAAGTGGTTGCTAGGGGTTCTGTGAAAGATTATGCTTGGGAAAAAATGACCCCTTTTAAACATAATAATCCTTGAAACTTGAAAATTATTTCAAGGGTTCCTTAAGGTAAAAAGATTGAGAATGGCTGCTTTAAAATATTTTATTTAAAACTGTTTTGAACTGTTCAAACTGGTTTTATTGTACACAAGCCCAAGCTCTATGGATATAGGGTTGGGTATATATATTTTAAAAAATAAACAAATATACAAATGCCAGCATAAAGAAATATTCTAAGACTGAAGAACATCAAAAGAGACTCTGATCAGATGGTAAGGCATGTTCTTCCTCTAGTGATTGATATCCCTGTAATAACTGAAAACAATGAATGAGGTGGGAGGGGAAAGGAGGAAGGGTTTAGCAGGATGGTAGCAGGAAAGCCCTAACTGAATGCACAAGCCAATAAGGTATCACATAAAGCTTTAATATTAAATCAACCAAGAACAATCATGCCTAAAAAAATTCTAGTCCATAAGTACAAAAAATTATAAAGGAAATGTCAGCAGCTTTCATTTTCCTGCCTCACTGTACAAAAGAAAACGGTAAGTGTAAAGCACATATGAAGACAGAGGGAGAGGGTCTGCCATTTTAAACACCTGTATGCCTATATATACCTACCTGAAATTCTAAATATCTGAAGAGCTCCAAGAACTCCAATAAAACTTCAAAGTATGGAAAATCTGTAGAGGGCATTCCAAGTAGAACAGGCATCTTGTACAATATAGGTTTAAACCATGTTTTGTCTAGCATTACTGAGTAACTTACATTTCTATGAGATGAATACCCTATGATAAAAAAGAAATGTTTTCTAGAAAAGTATAATTAAAATTTGTTTTGTAGTTAAGGAGGAGGTAAGCTGCACCAATGATGCAGGTAACAGAAATGTTGATTCGAACTTGGACTACAAGGAGTTCTGCTAGTGATAAAGGGGTGGGTGGATTTCACCAGTGCCCCTTCCTTCGACACCCCCTGTGGTTCTTCCCACTCTGTTCCAAAAGAATCCTGGTTTCTTCTGCAGCCAGAAAAAAGCCCCTTTGAATCTTGGTCCAATCCTATGATAATATAAACCTAAGCCCATGGTTACACATTATGCTAAGAAAATATAATTGACTGAAACTTTCTTCCTTGGACATGACATTTTAGAATGGCAACCACTGTATGTCTATATGGTAATTTCACAGCAATATAAACTCGTATGTATATTTTTGCTAACCTTGCGACAAAGCTTGCTGATCAAATGATTGCTGTGCTATGGTTTGCTGTTCAAACTGATTTATATTCTCTTGAAGTGTATGCTGGGATGTCACAAATCTGTCTGAAATTAGAAATATAAAGGCACAGAAAGCAAATTACATTAAAATTAATTTAACAAATTTAGAAAGGTGATTAATTTTAAAACAATTTTTAAAAATCTGGTTGTTAACACAATAATTGTAATAATACTTTAAAATATCTTTCTAGGGCTTCATTTTACTTTGTATAGAGGTCTTTCACATGTTTATAATTTTATTTCATTCAACATACTATTTCTTAATGAGTTTATTTTATTTTATATGCAAGTTAATATCAGGCAGCAGTGCATGCACAGCCTTTGTACCTCTTTGGTTCCTGTCTTGTTTATACTTATACAGTGGTACCTCTACTTACGAAATTAATCTGTTCCACAGCCC
>CM034706.1:81529629-81542930 GCA_020142125.1 Phrynosoma platyrhinos | reverse complement strand
TATTATTATTATTATCATCTTCCTATTCATATTTTACTAGCTCTGAGAGAGCTAAATTGGGCTAGAGGCAGCCCCCCTTTCCAAGTAAACCAGTACTGTCAAAGGTGGCCATATTCATTTCTTCATAATTACTATACATATTGAATCACCCCAGGCACATGTAAATTACTGAATCAGGGCAGTTCTCTGCTCCTGGAAACTGTAAAAAAGTAACTTTTACTGGATGACAGTAATAGGATCCCAAACTAGCAAAACCCAGCACAAAGGTTTCTAACTGTCTATTAAATAATTACATATCCTTAACACAACACAAAGATGTGGAAAGTTCTCTGACATATCAATGACACAATTAAGTTAATAATAAGAATACTCACATTCTTCCATTTATTATCAACAGGCTGCAACAAATTAACTGTTGATAATGTCAGAGGCTGAGCCACACTATCCTATGGAGAAAAAGCAGGCATGAAAGTATAAGATGTTACAGAGCTAATTACAGAATGCATTCATCAGTGTGCACAGGCACATGGTAAGAGAAGGGGTGTTTCTTATATTTTCCTGATCAGCAACCCCCTACCCATTCCACATCAGCCATTGGCTGAGCGCACTTTTGAAAAATTCCAATGTGTCCACGGGCAGAAAATTAATCGCTGATTTAAGTAAGTAGAACTTCTACGGTTAGAGGGATCTATGGACAAGGAACACAGGTTTGGTCTTGCCAAACCATTCATATCAGTGGGCTCTAAAGGAAATAAATCTCTGGTGGAATTTACCCTACCTAGTTACTGTATATAGTTAACTATAAGTGAACCTCATGTATAAGTCGAGGGCAGGTTTTGGGGCCAAAATGATGGATTTTGATCTGACTCATGGATAAGTCAAGGGTAAAACTTAGGGGCATGTTACAAAGGATGTAAAGGATGAAGCAAAGGAAAACGATGCCAAAGAGAGTTGGGGAACATAATTTTGAAAAGGTGTGCAAGGAATAGTAGAGGTGGCTTGACCTGAAGGGATTTCGCTGGGATTCGGAGAGACATAGTCCAAAATCTTAACTTTGGACTATGGCCCAGGAGACATGGCAGGCATAACTGTTTGTGTTCACTCTAAAAGCTAGATGGATGAGAAGTAAAGGGGAGTCAGCGCCGCTTTTAGGTGCTCCCAGGACAGACTAAGCTTTTGCCTTTTGCCACTCTACTCAGAGAATAGGATGGTCCCTTTTTTACATACATATACACTTATATAGAAGTGCTTATGTACTTATATACATTGATACGTCAATAAGTCAACCCAGTTTTTTGGGGTCAATTTTTGACTAAAATTTCTAGACATCAGTATATACAATAAATTAAATTTTGCAAGTGTGATGTTGTGGTTTGACTATTGGACTATGTCTCTGGAGACCAAAGTTCAAATCCTTGCTTGGCCATGGAAACCCTCTGGGTGATCTTGGGTGAGTGACATTCTCTCAGACTCAGAGACAAACAAAGGCAAACCTTGGCTGAATGGATCATGCCAAGAAAACCCCGTGACAGGCTTGCTTCAGATCTCCATAAATTGGAGACTTGAAGGCACATAACAAGTTAAAACAGAGATTGCAGATCCCAAACCCAATCTCATACCTTAGGGGAAGGGGCAGATTATATACAAGGGGATAAAGGTACTTCAACTTCCTTCTACAAAAAGAAATAAAAGTGCAAATGGTACCGTTGTAATATGCGATGTTTCCGTTGTAGAGCTTGTTATGTTTTGTGTGCTACTCATATGCATCTTGCTGATATGAGTGTTTAAGCTGCCTAGGCTTTTGAAGATACAACTGCACTCTGTACAGTTATATGTAGGACCATTCTTCACCTTCAGGAACATAAGAAATGGGAGATGCTCAGTCTTAAAATTCTATATTCTATAAACTATAATACTGTATCTAATATTAACTTAAAGCCACTTTTATTTTATTTTTACAGCCATTTTTATTTTATTTTACAGACAAAAAAGCCATCCAAGTTGCTTTATAAATGAACTCAAAAGGAAAACCATTTGAAAGTTTCCAGCCATATCCACAAGCATGTTAATATGACAAATCCCAGGGGCTTTTGTGCTTGACAGTTGAATTTAAATAAATTAAATCAATTAAGCTGTCTTAAAAACACTGTTATTGTTAAGAACAAAACATACAGAAAAGCATTGGATTAATAAGCTGGAACCCCAGGAGACTATGGGCCTTTGCAGACTGCCAGAAATAGTGCACATTAAATTGAGGCACTGCCCTGGCTCAGTGCTAGAGAATCATGGGAACTGTAATTTATTGTGGCACCAGAGCTCTCTGACAGAGAAGGCTCAATGTCTCACAAAAAAATACAATTCCCATGACTCCCTAGCACTGAGCCAGGGCAGTGCCTCAATTTAATGTGCACTATTTCTGGCAGTCTGCAAAGGCCCTATAACAGCATTATACACAAAGAGAAATTACACCACAAATCCAAATATGACAGGCATTTTTTGACTCTCAATGAAACTTTCTATGCTTAAATAATAGTAGGTGTCTTACTCCCAGTTTATGTCAGATTAGCTCAGAAAATAAGGTGAGGAACATCCACAATTCAAAAAGGATGTTGAGAAGCTAGAACATGTTGAGGGTGACCAAAATAGTAAAAGGTATGGAAACCATGCATGCCTATGTGGAGCAATTTAAGGTATGTCTAGCCTGGAGAAGAGAAGGTTAAGGGGTGATATGCTAGCCTTGTTTAAATATTTTAAAGGATGTCATACTGAACATGGAGTAAGGGGCAAAGCAGACGGCTCACAGGCTCCATGCCACCCCTTTGCTCCTCGGATCAGGGCCGCAGCAACCACACACTGTGGCCCTGATCCAGTGTTTTTCTTATGTTTCTTCAGTGCAGCATGTTTGAACACTGCGCTGCAGAAATGCCATGGATCCACCCGCCATCTGGTCAGCCGGGCAGCTCCCTGACAGCTTCGGGGTGGAGTTGGGCAGGCAGCTGGCAGATGCCATGCCCCCACTCCACCCCAATGCCGGTGTTTGTTGCCGGTCTGTATAGCCCCTAAGTTTGCTTCCCGCAGCTCCTGAGAATAGGAGCCAGAGCAATGGATTCAAATGACAGGAAAAGAGATTCCACCTCAACATTAGGAAACACTTCCTCACAGTAAGAGCTGTTCAACAATACACTCCCCTGAAGTGTAGTGGAGCCTTTTTCTTTGGAGGTTTCTAACAGAAGCTGGATGGCCATTTCTCAGGGATGCTTTGATTGTGTATTCCTGCATGGCAGGGGATTGGGCTGGATGGCTCCTGAGATCTCTTCCAACTCTATGATCCTATAATTCTCCTAACCAAAAATAACTCCTTATTTTTTAAGCTAATTATAGAATCTTGAATAGAATCTTGAAGGATCACAAAGGCCATTTAATCTAACTTTGAAATTCAGAATGTTCCAAAGACCACAGTGTTTCTTCCAGTTTGGCATACCACCACAGTGCTGGAGAAAAGATTCAGAAGATCATTTGCCTTCCCTCTTCTGCCAAAACCAGTGAAGAATATTTAAACCAGGAATTCTTTTCTAACTTAAATTTTCATGTAAACATAAGAAGAATGCAAAGACTTTTTAATGCTGAGCTCTCTTCTGAGAGGAATATTATAAGCTCCTGAAACTATCGCTGAGGCTCAAACCTGATGGATTTTGCAGACTCTTGTAGTTTTAATCTACATAGGGAGACACTGGTTTAATGAAAATCTGCTTGCACCTGCTATAAAATAATTGCAAATATTATGACTTGTTAAATTTTACACATGGCAGATTTTGATAGCCTCCTTCTTTTCAGATATTTTTTACTCTTAAATCTCCCATTATTGTACCCTTGCTTCCTTGGACATCCTCCTCCCCATTTTCTCATGGAACTGTATCCCATTATTACTATGACTTTGCTTTGTCCTGTTGCATCTGCTGAACCTCTTGTTAAACTTTGCCCATTGACAGTGGGATGGGACATGGAAGCAGTGTTACAACAGCTCCATTTCTGGAGGAGAGAGCACAGCTGATGGTGCTCAGGGATTCCTGTCAATCCCTTGGGCACTGGTCTATTTTTTCCCCATACTATTGAACATATAAAAGGAACTGATGGTGGAGACCGGGCCTCTGCAGACCGGCCCAAAGGGCCAGCAGGGAGGTAGAGATGGGGTGGGGCAGCCACCCCAAAACTTAATTCAGACAAAAATACCCTTACTGCAATTATGAAACTGCTGTATGATACTGGTATGATTCCCTGAAGAACATTCCTTTTATCCCATCTGGCATCAGATCATAATATGAATGATTCATAAAATGTGGAAACGCTGCCTATTGATAACAATATGATATAAAGTATGTTGTCTCAGAAATGAACTCCTGATACTTACTTCTGAATGTACTCTCTGAACATGTGACTGAAGATTGCCTTTCTGAGAAAAGGCTGCAGGACAAAAGGCACAGGCATGGGGTTTTTCACCAGTATGTTTAATCATATGAGTTTGTAAAGCTCCCTTCTGATTAAATGCTTTCCCACATTCACTACATTTAAATGGCCTTTCACCTAAAAAAATTAAATACAGAGAGAAAAGTTCTCATTAATAACTAACTCTAAAATAATGAACATTTTCCATTTTTCTATACAAAGTCTACACAGACATAAGAATGACCCCAAATATTACAATTGTCCTTTATACTGCTCTTTACTATGCATGCATGAAAATAAAAGCTAGCAGATATACTGCTGTAAGAATGCTTATCTGAGCATTACTAATATGAAATCACACGACATTTTTGGATATGTGAAGAGCAAGGCACAGAGACTTCTGTGCACAAGGAGAGCTCTACAGAATGCCCTCTTACCCAAACCCACCAATATAAGTTTCCTGGACACCAAAATGGCCAAGAATGACAGGCCTTGGAAGTAGCAATGGGGATCCCTACACAGCTAGCTCCACTAAACCTGGCTGTGAAGTCTAAGCACATAACTCACTTGTAGTTGGACAGGACTAAAACTAGGTGGACAGGAAGAATGATATAAATAATTACTCACATTCCTGGTTAATAATCACGATTATACTCTTATTAAAGAACTAAACCACAAATAAGATTCAGATTGTACTTCCACCTTAAGTAGAATGACCTACAGAATAAAACAGACTTAACAAGAAACTATCTTTCCTCCATTCAGTGTAACAGTAAAAGGTGTTGGTTGAAGATAAAGACAAAGTTTTCCAGAATCCTATCTAGAAAATAAGCTCCCATATAAGAAGGCCCATTCATCCTACAAGATGTGCAGCAGTTTTCCCACTGACATCCTTTCTAAGCAAGTCATGTACAAACTGACAGATGCTAGGTTTTGAATATGGTTGAGAAGAGATAGAGAATGTGGATTAACCTTGGTCTGGAGATATAGCTTGGGTCATTTCTGAGCCAATCTGGAATATGTTGGGAGAGAACACCCATCCTTGTTGTTATTTTGAACTTTCAAATCCTTTCTGACTTATGACAACCCTAAAGTGAACTAATTAAGGGGAAATCTGGGACTGAAAGTGTGTGACTTGCCTAAGGTTGCCCAGTGGATTTTCATGGCTGAGCAGGAAATCAAACCCTGGTCTCCTCAGTCATAGGCTAACACTCAAACCATTATATTATGCTGGTTCTCCCATCCATCCTTAGCACTGGTTAAAAAATCTCTAATTGTTCAAGATATAAACAAGAGGTGCTGAAAATCAAATATATTTTATTTCGGGGTATAAAATTGGGAAAGACTGAACTCTTGTGTTTACATTTTGCATTTCACATATATATTTCATTTTATGAAGTTGGATTCTGTGATATATCTTAATATGAGTTTTAAGTTGAAATGTGTTTTGTGTTCCAATAAAACTAAGCAATAGACAGGAGTCATCACAATTAAACTGTTCATTTTTTAATGGAATATAATGGACTGAAGTGAAACAAATTTTGATTACCAACAGCATACTAGATAGAATATATATAGAATTTGTTTACAACTGAGCTGATACACACACACACACACATTTGTACTTCCTAGACATTATTGTATGAGCTTGTATGCCAACACATTTCACAGGCCAGCATAAATGATACACTGGGAATTTCAAAACAAAAGTATTAATTCCTTGTGTGACACCACAATATTGCATTGCAACCTGAAATCTAAGTATAAAAGGCCAACAAAACTCAAGTGGCAGCTTTATCCAGAAGCAATTGTCAGTTCCATACAAAATGAAGGTGAAGCTGTTAAGTCTAATTTTTAAAAGACTGTGCAATTAAAAATTTGCACCATAAACACCTTTGAGTTATTTAGTTTACTCAGCCCAGAAAATGATATATATTATGGGGTGGTGGGGGGGTGGCAGTATCATGTGCAATATAATTGTATTTGATACAATTATCATATTTCTCATGTAGCAAAGGACAACAGTGACTCCTGAAAGCATCTGTTGTTGTTGTTGTTTTTACTCATCCCACTGCACACAGAACATTTAGTGTGAACTGGGGCATATAGAGAATTGCATGTGTACAATTTGTGCCTACCTGTGCAACCATTTATAATGCTCTCTCTTAAAGTGCCACATAAATGTATAAAACAAATTATGAGCTGCTTAAGTCCCAGATTAAAGATTCTAAAGGCCTAAGCAGACTGCCAGAAATAGTGCACATTAAATTGAGGCACTGCCCTGGCTCAGTGCTAGGGAGTCATGGGAATTGTATTATTTTCTGGGACAATGAGCCTTCTCTGGCAGAGAGCTCTGGTGTCACAATAAATTACAGTTCCCATGATTCCCTAGCACTGAGCCAGGGCAGTGCCTCAATTTAATGTGCACTATTTCTGGCAGTCTGCTTAGGCCCTAAGAGAAATTGAAAGGAGGTAGGGCTTATTCTATCACCTATTGTTTCTTTCTGATGCAGGTTGGGACAATGTGTACTTTACATGTGTGATATTAATAACAGTATTTACTAAAGTGCATCCAATGCCACTTTTCTGCCTCTTTTTAATCATATTACATTATATTGCCACTCTGTTAACAGGAGTCAATGATTGTGAGAAATACAATTATATTTACCTAAAAATTTTGTATGTGGAAACAAAATAGAAAAGTCTATGTCACTTAGGAAAAATTAGATTCTGATACAGCCACACATATGTTCAGAATCACTGTCTTTGGATTTAACCATCTCACCTGTGTGTATTCGAACATGTCGTGTTAACTGACTTGGTTTCTGGAAAGTCTTCCCACAGTGTGGACATGAATATGTAAACCCACTTCTGTCAATATTTCTGTTGTATGATCTGTTATTTGATACCCTGTGGATATATATTAAGCATTGAAATGTTACTGCAAATTCCATTCTTCAGTCATCACTTCTTAAAGGCCATCATCCCAACTAGGTTTTGGACCTATTATGAACTGCAGATAGAAATAATGGTCATATATGCAATACAGTAGGTGCCTTCCTGGTTAACATTCTAGTCGCAATTACATCATCTAACATTTTATTCTAATGAATATTACAAGCTGAATTCATGTCAAATAAAGAATACACAAAAATCAGGTGCCCCACGATTGGTGCCAAAACCACAGCAGTTTGTGGTCTTCTGAGGTATTTATCGAGTAATAGCCTTCTTCCTTTACCTCTGCTGCAGATGCCAGTTATTTAGGAGATGGACTGAAATTAGAACAATAAAAAACTAAAATTCTAATCAATTAGATAACGATCTCCTAACTAATCAAGAAGCAAATCTGCAAATAAATAAATGTAATTAAAGTCCCTGTGAAAAGTATAGATGGCAGGCACCATCTTAACAGAAACATTCTCCCTTCTTCTCACGCTGGAGGGTTACAATGATGCCTGCTACAGATGTACTTTATCAAAAATAAAAACATATGCAAATTGAATCAAGAGATCAGAAGATTATGAAATTAAAATTCAGATGATCAATCAGTACAAAGTCTTTAATGATGGAGCAGTCTGTGCTGAAATGCATGTGGAATGCTTCAACCATAGACTCAAAAAGTAAGTGAATGCTGATATAGAAAAACTTCATGGAAATGTAAGACTGTCTCTGACCCAAATTTCATATACACAGAATAAAAAAAATATGTTAAGGGCAGGGGAGATTACATGAAACAAGCCACTGGGCATATTAATATTTTGTGTTCCTATGTCTGTTGTAGAAAAGGGATGTGTGCTGCATCTCTGACACACAAGTTGGTATGCTGCCTCAGCAAGTGCATAAACGGTGCTGAAAAGCTCTACATAAGAGATCTAAATTGTAACTGATGTTGTTGAAAACTTTCGGTTTCTTAATGTCACATTACACTGACTTTAGTGGAATCCCCAGATCAGCCACTTGAAAAACAAACTACCTGACACAAATAGTTCAAGCAACAGCACAGAAAGTCACTTGAATAAATGGAGAATGCGTTCATGATATCATACCAACTTCAATCTTAATTAATTATTATGGCTTCCCAGTAACGCTGTCAAGGCAAAAACTTCTGTCAAGGTTGTTACTTAATAACAACAACCCAATTTAACTGTGAAATCTGTTTTTGTTCATTCATGTTTAGTCATCCCAGAATGTTCCTGAGAATGACAAGCACATTGTTTGAGCCAGGGGTAGGCAACCTTTCCCCTTTAAGGGCCGAGGGACTTCAGCTCCCAGAAGCCTCAACCATGTTGGCCAATAGTCCCATGTTCGCCAATAGCTGCTGTGATTCTGGGAGCTGAAGTCCCTCGGCCCTTAAAGGGGAAAGGTTGCCTACCCCTGGTTTGAGCCATCAAACACTTATGAAAATGTTTTAAAAATATACAACAATTCTCACCTTATTTTATAATGTGTTTTCATATGCTCCTTTAGCTGCAAAGAAGTTTCAACCTCTTTCTTACAGGTTTTACAGATATAGGTTTTACTTCCGGACAACTCTTGACGATGTTCTTCCATATGCACAGCCAACTGGCTCTGCAAAGTAAATTCATCTCCACACTCAGAACAGATAAGATTCTGTGAAGAGAGCAGAAAGTTGTTTGAGTCTTTTCTCCAACTGCATAAAGAAATGTTATTTGATGTTTTTGTGTGTACATGCGTGTGGGCACACATTTTCAAATATAGCAAGGAATGCAAATATCTTAAGGGCATATCTTAAATGCTTCTGAAATTAAGGTAATCTAACCAGTAGTCTATACTGAATATAGTGAATTCAACATTTCATCATCTGATGCTTCACTAGTGAAGTGTGTCTTCACTAGAGACAGGCTTTTGTTTTCCTGACTGCCAATTTTTTGTTTTCCTGCAAACAATTTTTTCACAGATCTGAAGAAGCAATCTGAAAATAGTGGAAAAACAGTCTCTTCAAACCTATGTATCCTATGAGTGCTTCAAAAATGAATAAAATTACCTCTTCCTTTTCATGAAGCATAATATGAGCTTTAAGGCTTGCCACTCTGGAAAATTTTTTGTTGCATACAGGACAAGTAGGATCTTCTCCATTGTGAGTGCATTTATGCAGTGTGAGGTTGAACTCAACATTAAACGACATTGGGCACTGGTCACATCGATGAGGCTAAAACAAACCAGGTGATAGGTTTAATATTTCCAATGAGAAGGCAACTGGCCTTTCTGCCAATGCATTGTGCCACGTATCTTTGAAATAGGAGACAGACACATTTTTGCTTTAAGACAGAAAACCAAACCTGAACATTTATTTCCCTGGAAAACAACTACAATATTCTCTTCCAATGATTCCATTTACAATACAGCCTTTACAACCAAAGAGATTCACTACATTTGTAATACCATGATACTGTTCCATGAACAATGGAAAATTTCTGCAAGTGGAGAAAGTTTTCTGAACAATGTTTGAGCATCCATAGTAATGTACCATATTTTCATCAATGTTTACACATTCAGTGGGTCAAACAAAGTATAGCCAATTAATGCTGAGCTGGGAACAGTGAAACAGCCATAAAAATAAAGTTTACTTGTTACCTTTCTGGATACATATGAGACCAGGGAAAGAAGAACATTTTGTTTACTACAGCCTTCCAAAATATAATTTTCAAAGAATCCTGGAATTTGATTCATGAGGAAATAAAATGGAGATTTGTGCAAACTTTCCAACTCAATCATTCTGTCCTAAAACCACCAGACTTACTAAGATACATACCTTGTTATTTCGCTCATGATCCCTCATGTGGTGTTAAAACTGTGTGTCTTTTAAAGACGACAGAAAACAAATTTCAAAAGTTTGGTACTTGCTGGATATAGCTATGGTTCTCTATTTTCAGTGTTAGAACACCATCTACAAAATAAGCATGACAGATTTTTGAATGAAATGTATCTGCTCAAACTGATGCATGTTCATTTCAAGGTATCAAGATGATACATGTACATTATTTTGTGCTTTTTTCATTAAAATACACACACACACACACTTTCACAGAGATGTAGACTTCCCAGAAATTTTGACATGATAGCAAAAAAAAAAAAAAAATCCATCAAAAATATAAATTTGTAGGGAAATTGAACTATATACAATTGCAATACATATAATACTTATTTCCATAACAAACCATAACTTTGTTAGTATATGACTTTGTTATTTGGCATATTTATAAATTTGAAAATATAAAGCTCTGTGTGTGTGTGTGTGCGTGCGCGCGCGCGTTTGTATGTGCTGTGTACCTTCAAGTCGGTTCCAACTTATGGAGACCCTAACGCGAACCTATCATGGGTTTTCTTGACAAAATCTATTCAGAGGAGGTTTGTCATTGCCTTCATCTGAGGCTGAGAGCATATGACTTGCCCAAGGTCACCCAGCGGGTTTCATGGCCAAGCAGAAATCGAACCTTGGTCTCCAAAGTCATAGTCCAACATTCAAACCACTATGCCACGCTGGCTTTCTAGTTATGGGTACACCCTATATCAGAGTTTCTCAACCAGGGTTCCACAGAACTTAGGTTCCCATGAGAGTTTACTAGAGATTCCATCAGAGATTGTGATTTATTTTTGATATTTTTTTATGCTGGGGTTCCCTGAGATCTGGAAATTATTTCAAAAATTAATCCAAGGTAAAAATGTTGAGAAAGGCTGCCTTATACTAGAGACAGCAGTAAATTACTGCTTCATATATCACCTAAATATATGTGCCTGGCATCCTATTCTTTATTCACATTTATGATTGTTAATGACCAAATGTGACTCCAAAAACTTACCTCCTAAACCAAGCAGTGCCCCAACCAAAAAAATTCTAAGTGCTGCAGATCAGGGCACGACGAAATAATGACAGCAGTGTTCTCTCAGTCATGGAGTGGGCTGAGGCAACAGCCTGCCTCCAAAATATGACCAGGATAGTGCTGCTGTTGTCATTTGCCTGCACCACAATCTGCAGCCCTTTGGAAAACTCTCATTTGGGTTGCTGCCTGGCTTAGGAGGTAGATGAGGGGAAAGCATTCACAGAAGTAACTATAACAATAGGGTTTTGTCATCATAGCTAAATCAGCTAACGCAGTATTTTGCCCATATATTTTAGTTCTGGCCATCAGTAGTCATTCCAAGCAATGAATGAGACTACCTCATATGCTCCCATCATGAGATGGCAGCACCCCCTAGGTACAGAAATACATCTTGGATTCGGGTGTTTTACATATGTACACAAATTATTATTTAATTCCATAAACTGTCTTACATATAGATCTCCATACTATGTAGTCCCTTGCAATCTGAGTGTGTATATTTTTTTCTTAAACATATCTCACATAAAATAAGTCATTGGAGGTTAACTACTTATGTTCTTCAAAATTTCTAGCTTTGCTCCTAGAAAACTGAAGATTTATCCCAAGGAAAAACTGTTCCACCCTTCAATTTTTCTGGGCTTTTTGGGGGGAACAGTTCTTCACATCCCTATATTTATACCATTTAATGCAATCTCGATAGCATATTAGGTACAATGATACAGAGATCTGAAGACCCAATGACATGGAGGACTGAAACATTTGGGAAAGAGAAGGTTTTCCTCAATTTTTCCAGCTAAAATACTGAAATTCATGGAAATACTAGAAAAAAAATCCTATGCAATACATTAGCTTGAATTAATGAAATGCTTTTTAAAACAATATTTTACTTTAAAATCAAATATTTTTATTTGATTGTTGTTTAAAAGTAAATATGTTGCAGCTATAGTAGATGTGTTGTATGCATTCAAGTCATCACCCATTGGGTTTCCACAATTGAGCAGGGATTCCAACTCTGGTCTCACAGTTCAAAACACATGCACTAATTATTACTTCTGTATAATGCTTGAAGTTTACTGCAAAATGGTTACCACCTTTTATTTTTCCATATTCTCAGATGACATACTATGCTTATTCTTGTTATTAACTGTCCTTGAGTCTGCCACACTCATGACAACCCTGTGGATGAGACATCTCCAAGCCCCCCTATCCTCTACTGCTCTGCTTAGGTTCCGCAAATTCACACCCATAATCTCCCTGACAGTCTATCCATTTGGTGTGCAGTCTTCCTCTCTTTCTGCTACCCTCCACCTTCCATAGCATTATTAGTGAGTCATGCCTGTTCATGATGTGACCAAAGTTCAATAGCCTGTTTCATCTTCTTGGCTTCCAAGGAGAATTCAGGCTTGATCTGTTCCAGAAACTATTTGTTTGTCTTTTTGGGTATCCATGGTATTCTTCTCCAGCACAACATCTCAAATGAGTTTATCTTCTTTCTGTTGGCTCTCTTCACTATCCAGCTGTCACTTCTTTACATGGTGATGGGGAATATGATGACTTGGATGGTTATAACTTTAGTGTTTAGTTGTACAACTTTGCAAGTTCTTCCATGGCTGCCCTTCCTATTCCTAGCCTTCTATTTTTTTACTGCAGTCTCCATTCTGATCAATGTTTGATCCAAGGTACGGGATATCTTTAACTATTTTGATTTCTTCCTTATCTAGACTGAATTTATATATACCCTGTGATCATTATTTTTGTTTTCTTTATGTTCGGCAGTAATCCTACCTTTGCACTTTCTTCCTTGACCTTTCTTAGTAATTGTTCCAAGTCTATGATCTTTTCCGCTAGTAATATGGTGTCATCTGCATACCTTAAGACTGTTGATGCCTGTAATTCTCTCTATTCAGTTGAGTATATTTGAAGTTTTCACCTTTAAACACCTTTCCAACTTAGCTTATTTCAACACTTCTACATTCTAGACCAGGGGTAGGCAACCTTTTTGAGCTGGGGGCCGGG
>CM034706.1:81499743-81511019 GCA_020142125.1 Phrynosoma platyrhinos | reverse complement strand
CTAAATAGCTATAGTTATTTATTTGAATGTAAAGAAGCCAGATAATCAGACTATGTAATTGGTGAGTTATTGTGTGGGGTAAACATCCAGTTTCTAGAAAATTAATAAGACAAAGCAGTGAGTAATAAATTTTAACATTCAATGCATTCATCATGGGATTGCTGCTCTGAGATTCATCCATATTATCAAAAAACATGGTTGATGAAGTGAAAGTGCCCACTAGAGTTCCCTTCTGTGTCCAGTCCAGGGGAATCTGTTTTAATCACACTGGTTTGTTAAATGATACAAAAGACCTCTGGGGTGATGCAAGAGAGGAGATCCTCAGTGAAACTGGTATATCAGGCAGCGTGTGTGTGTGCATGGGGATGTGGGCATGGGCTTTAATGTGCAATATAGATTGGTTGTACCATGTGGAAGTACTGATGTCAAAAGGACTTGTTGACTAATCCACACAGTGTGTCCATCACTAGTTGGCACTCATGGTGTTTTATAAAAAAATAAAATAAAATGTAAATAACACTTTCCTAATATACTAAGGAAGTCCCAGGGGAGTGAACAGCCCTGTGACAGCAATGGTGAATTTTATTTCCTTTGAACACAAAAGAACTGCAATGCACATGGTGTCTTTGCAAAATAAGTTCCTTTTGAAACATTTGTTTATTTACACACGGAGACACACACAGAGAAAGAATACTCTAGAATAGATTCCTAGAAGTACAACTGACAATCCTACAATTGCAGGCATAATTTTAGTCAAATACAGCCTTAACAAATATTCTGTCATCCTCTGTTTCTCTCAGTATCCAAATTCCAACTGCTAATTATTTTTACTTGGCACCTAAGATTAACTGCAGGGTATCACCATGGAAGGGCATCTCCAACCCTCCCACAACAATGGTGTTCTTTTGCTAATCCTTTAACTATTCATTCATTGCTCAGTAATAGGCCATTTGAAGGAAGCTAATCCAATAGTCCTGTCCTTCTCAGGCAACCCAATGGGTTAAATAACTGGCATTTTCTTTCCCCCACCCATCAATGTGGCAGGGACTGGTATTCACATTTGTATCATTGGCTACAACTGTTTTGTTCCTTCCTCAAAACTCTTTGCAGACCATTAAGCTGAAATTTTGTAGCCTGACACTGACCAGGGAAAGATATACTTTGAATAGCATTGTACTAGTCGAAATGATAACATCTTTTTTAAAAGGACTATCACCTCTAAATCCCTAAAAGTGCCTGAGAAACTTTTCAGGTCCATTTGACTACCTGATGAAATGAGTTCCATGCTGTAGGTGTGTGTATGCAAGTATGTGTGCATAATGCAGGCATACCACACCTTAGAAAAGTTACCCTTTAAACTATAATCCCCAGAATCCCGCAGCCAGAATAGCCACTGATTGGTTAAGAATTCCAGGAGTTGTAGTTCCAAAAGTAACTTTCCTGAGCTCTGGTATACGCACATGTGTTGGCACACACATGTTTGCACACACACATGTACACACAAATACGAATAAATATGGAAATACCTTTGCCTTGAGGCAAAACTGTATGGTGCCAAAACAAAAAGTGTTGTCTGAATGTAGGTAGATTCCAGGTAGGTATTATCTATCTATTATTGTACTTATATTCCATAAATGGGATCTAAGGTGGCTTACAATACTTTTTAAACTAAAACATTAATTTACAAAAGTTCAAAAGGAATTAAACATGAACATTAATAAAAACATGGTTAAAAACAACTAAAAGTCATATTTAAAACAAACTTTCAATACAAGTTTGAAAAATACACACACACACATACATAGCACACACTTCACACACTGCAACTCCATAATTAAAATTCAAAAGCCTGCCTAAATAAAAATGTGTTCACCTGCTGGCAGAAAGACAGGAGGGAAGGGTTCAAGCAGACCTCCCATGGAAGGGAATTCCACAGCTTTGAAGGAAGGGTCTCTCTCAAGTCCTCACCAACTGTGCCTGTGAAGGTGATGGGACTGTGAGAAAGCACTTGGTGCACACTCTGATAAGGAGATATATAAGCTTATTGCACGGCACTTAAGGAACGGGAATGGAATGGAATGCAAGGGAACGGAATGGAACAAAAAAACATTTTACTGCATGAGAGAATGCCACCGATGCTGCCAGGAGTCCCCGATCCATTCCCCAGCCATTCCTAGCAGCTGATTTTTGAAGGACAATTTTGAATAGTCCTTCAAAAATGAGCTGCCAGGAATGGCTGAGGAACAGATCGGGGACTCCCGGAGGCATCAGTGGCGTTCTCCCATGCAGTAAAATGTGTTTTTGCTCCGTTTCCTTGCGTTCCGTTCCATTCCTGTTCTTCGAAGTGCGATAAGCTTAACAGTCTTTCAAATACTCTGGACCCAAGCTGTGTAGGACTTTAAAGATGATAACTAGCACTTTCAATTCAACCTGAAAACAAACCAGTATCTAATGCAGCTGTTTCAATAGGAGAGTCACACGATTCCTGGGCCACACATCAAATGCCAGGATAAAATCCCAGGGCCACATCTTATGTGCCCTTAAACAAGGTGCATATATATTCCCCACCATAAGTCCTAGATAAGACCTGGAAATGAATAGAGGATTTAAGGAAAAGGCTGGCTACAAATTATGTGCAGAACAGACACATACAGAGGGAATGGGCAATGTCACCAGCTCTTAGTCACAGTTCATTTAAGTTTAGCCTTCGGGCCACCACTTGGCAGATGCAACACAACCGACTCAAAAGAGACTGCTAAATAAATCCTAGAGCCTCTTGACAGCATGCTTCCCAGGCTGAACTCTTGGTCTTCCTTTGTTCCATTATGTCCAACACAATGAGGGTGAAGAAGGCAGTGGTAAAGGAGAGTGTCAAGACTCACAGAAGACAAGCTAACATCACCACCCAGGTGACAGCTGAAAATGACTACCCTGCATTGGGAAAGATCCTCCCATTATGGAAATGCCTGACAGTGTATATGAAATGTATCAAAATACAGCAGAATACAATAAAGACAAGTCATTGTAGTGGAAAGAGAGATGAAAAAGATCAATTTAAATCAGAGCTTGAGAAGCTAATTTTTTTCAGTAAGAACACTCAGGATGCTGTAAACACACTGCCTTGAGCTGTCTATGAGATTCTGGGAGCTGCAGTTCAAAAAAAAAAAAAAAAAAAGAAAAGAAAAGAAAGAAAATTTCTGACCTCTGTTTAAAACTTTGTTTAAGCACCAGCAATGACTCAGGTCTCAACGACAGCAAATTAGTGCTTCCAAAGCCTGAGTATGTCAGAACAAGAGTTGATAAGACAAGAAACCTGGCCATGATTTCATGGAATGTCCCTCAGACTTTAGTCATCTGCAAAAGGGGGCAGTCAAAAATAGGTCTTGCCATGGTCATATTGGATTCATTTCAATCGTTTGCCTTTTTTTAAGCCTCTTTACTACTCTGCATCTGTACTGGAAAATTTTGAAGTGCAAGCCATCAGCAGGACAATATAGAAACAATCCCATGACACAGACAGTCCAAAAGTGCAAGTCTCTGTTGATCTAAAATAAGTTATATCCATTTTTCTGTCTACCAAGAAGAGATCTTTTGTAAAGCCCCTGCTTTAGCTCCTCACAATACATTGTGAGGAAAATTCATTTCCCCTGCAGCTGCTATGGAAATTGCAACTAAACTCAGAGACAACAGAGAAATCTGAGAGGGATGGCAGATAATATCATAGGGTGCATCTACACTGTCGAAATAATACAGTTTGGCACCACTTTAATTGCCATGGCTCCATCCTACAGAATCCTGGAATTTGTAACACTTTAGCAGAGAAGGCTAAAGACCTTCTAAAACTACAAATCCCAGGATTACACAGGATGAAGCTACAGTACTTAAAGTGGTGTCAAACTGAATTATTTCTACAGTGCAGCTGCACTTGATGAGCCAATGTGGTGCAGTGGTTGAATGTTGGACTGTGACTCTGGAGATCAGGGTTCAAATCTCAGCTTAGCCATGTACACCCACTGGGTGACCTTGGGTATCACACTCTCAGCTTCTGTGAATAATAATGGCAAAACCTCTCTGAAGAAACTTGCCAAGAACACCCTGTGGTAGATTTGCTTTAGAGTCACCATAAATCAGAAATTTGAAGGCATACAACAACAAGATGTACCCATAGCCCCAGCTAATAAAAAAAAACAACAACCCATAGGGTTTTGACCCTATGAGCTCTGGTTTCACCACACCACTGCTCTGCCAGTTTCTTACATGGTGAATTATTGTAAAATAGTGTATTAATTTACGTAAGTCTAACATTTGTGAACCAAGTTGGAGATATAACTCCAGAGGAAGCATGCTGAAGGCAACCCAAATATGAAAAAGGAATGATCTTTTTCCTTGTTCAGATTCTACTTCCTAGCAGAAATAACCTTTAAGTGTGCTGAGGTGGATGGAGCACTCTCTTTTTATTAATTTATTTACAGGCATGCAGTGACCTGAGATAAGTCATAAAAAATAAATCAGGATGCTTGGGATTCTCTCATGGCACAAAGATCTAAATCTGGAACCATGGTTTAATCTTTGTGCACACGTCAAAGCCAGTATTTTGATTCTATCTGCACAAGCTATTGTACACGCATACTTATACTATATTATGCTCCATATGCTGTTGCAGAAGCCATTGCTTAGTCCATTGCATTAGTCCCTGTTTCATTAGTTTGTTGTACAAACCCTTGGACAAGGCATTAGGCAAGATGTTCCTTGTATTAGTTATATTGTGTTTTTCTGCTAGTATTTGCGCAAGCAATAAGAGAAGTCGCCTCCATTACTGAGAGGAGAAAATAAAGATCCATGAAATCCTGGCATTTTATTTACTTATAAGAGAGCTCTACCATGCCCAATTTGAATTAGGACCATAACTCAATGGCAGTGAAGTCTGATGGGATAGCAAATGATGTATTATCTGCCCCAAGCATCTGGAAATGATGGAGGGAATCTTTGCAAACTGTCTGACGCTTTGGCTTTTTCAGTGGAACAAAAAAAAATCACTTTCAGTGTCTCTCCAATGTGAGTTGTCATTATCATCATCATCATCATCATCATCATTACCTATCTCTCTTCATGAATTGAAGGGAGAAACAACAGACTAAAATACAGCAACAAATAGATGCATGACACAGTTAAAAACATGAATACCAATTAAAATATACAATACATTAAAAGAGACTAATATCAGTTTTAAAAGTATATGTATTCAAAACAATCATTTTATAATTTAAAAATTTGTAATTTAAGAAATATCCAGGTAGTTCTGAAGCTCTGAGGAGAGTGATGGAGAAAAACTACAGTAGGTTTGCTTACTGCCTCCTACTCTGCCTCCTTTAGTAGTCAGAATAGCCTAGTTCTGGACTCTCTCTCTCTCTCTCTCTCTCACACACACACATATATATGCGCCTGGAAATGTGAGTAGGAAAGTGTCTTGCCTTCTGCCTCTTCTTGCTTTGAGCTTCAGAGCTGATTAATCACTGACAGATGAAAATGGGTGTGTGACACTTTCTGTAGCTTATATTAAAAATAGAGAAAATATTCTGATCAGGGAGGGAGGAAAGTGTGGGCAATCTTCAGGGAAACAAAGCCAAATTAGGAAAAGAGTATAAAATAGGAGGTACTGGGTAGACAATCTCAAGTCCTGTGTGTGATAAACCTTTCATTCAAATGAAAATTGCAATCCTGGAATGGTTCCTAAGGTGCGAAAGGGAAGAGAGCAATTCCATATCATTTTTAGAAAGAACACTATTTTAGCAGGAGAAGAGTCTCAGGTGATAAAATCCTAAAGTAACCACAAAAACCTGCAGGAAGCAAAGCAAAGCAGCTTCATTTATATACTGCTTCATATTGTGCTATGGGATGTCTAAGCGGTTTACAACTGTAAGCTCATTGCCCCCCAACAGTTGGGTACTCATTTTAGCGACCTCGGAAGGATGCAGGCCTGAGTCTAGCCTGAGCCCTGGCTAGTATTGAACTCACAACCTTGTGGTCTATGATATGATGGTTGGGCCTTATTGGGAGACATTAAGGCAGTTATATGCACATCATCCCAAGAATCTCTGTGCTCATGCTTCCTCCCCAGTGCACAAATCCATGATGTGATGAACAGGTGCCTGAGACCTATTAAGGCATATTAAGGAGATCATTTTCCTTTCTTGTCCTTGCTTATCTGCAGCTATTTATTGGGACTGTTCTGTCACTGCATTTCCTGTACCCCACAAGGGCTCAGCCTAGATACATGTCACCCTTCAGTTCTGTGATTCTAAGATTCAGAATTTTTTCTCCAATACCACAGCTACACATTGACTGAAGCTACTATTAACCATCAAGAGAACTTTTAGGTTAAATAATATAATCCCATTCTCCTTCCTTTTTTACAGCTTTAACATGGGAATTGAAGTGGGAGAATCAATGCAGGATAGAGGGTTAGATTCTCCTTACTCATGCCATGGCCCTGATCCCAACCTGGTTTCTGTGATTATTTTTGTAAGATTATTTTAAAATCCTCAGTGGTTTCAGCAACAGAGATCCCACACAACAGAAAGCATTATCTGATTCTCCACACGTTAAATTGAGTAAATTGTACAAGGAGTGGCTATTTTCTTTCCTGGCATTTTTGTGATCATATCCAATCCTTGGATGTAAGTATATCCTATTTAAAAAGTGTATTTAGACTGAGAAAATGGCATGTGCGGATGGGGTGGAGGTTGTAGAAGAGTAATCTTCTTTCCCAGCATCTTCTGTGATCATATTCAGCTCCTTCCTGCATGACTTTCCTGTATCATTTTCTTAATTTAACACCCTACTCCCCTCAAACTATTAATGTGTGCAGGAAAACATATTAGTATTGTAGAACTGTAGAGCATATTGAGCATGCGGCAGTCTCAAGAATCAGTTTGGACCAGGAAAGTGACACTGAAGAAGTGCTTAAAAGCCTTTTACCAAGGTGATTTGGCTCTCTGCAGCCTGCATGCTATTTTGGGGGCAAACAGTGGCCTTAAAGAAAATTAAGAGTGGATAAATGTGTTGAAACAAAGATTAGTCTCTTGCCCCAACATACATTTCCCCATTAATGCAGCAAATGCCAATACAGCCCCCTCCACCATCCTCATGGCTGTGTTTCAGCTAAGCTGGCTGCACAAAAATAGGAGACTTTGATAAGAAGCAGTGTGGCTCATCTGTAACTCTTCCTTGGCTTTAGGGAATGGATTTATTTATTTATGCTAGCGATGTCCATACATGACTTTGAATCATGCATGAAGCCCATCAAAGGTAGAAAAATCTGAGCCTCCTACCATATATTGTGGTTGGTAAGGCTGGTCTTACCCCTAGGGAAAGGTGGACAGTTACTGGGAGATAGTAACACGATGCTAAGGAAGAAAGTTATGTACTGGATGGCCTATCTTCTCATGGGGTAGAGATCAGATGCCGTCCCATCAACAGTGCTGAAGAAAAATATTCAGCTGCCAATCCAGTCAGGTTGTGTATATGGACTAGGATAGGACACCATTCAGACAGCAAAATTTCACTGCTGGTCATTGATTGATTGGAAGTATGATATTGAAGTTGAGGGCTACAGACTCTGTAAACTATATGTGGCTCATCAAAAATATCCTATAGAACCACATGTGATCCATTATTTTCCTTTGATATCTGGACAACATGATCCCAAGGGAAATACCGGTGATGGTGAATGCAGCAATAACACCTGTCAGGCATGTTTTATAGCAATATGTCTTTTGTTTTCAGAGGAAATCAGTGTGAGCAATGAGAAATTTAAATGCACTGTTTTCTGTATCTTGTATTTCAACAGTTGATAAGAAAATGGTAATGTTATTGATCGCTAAATCTCCTTTTGTACTTCTTCAGCAATGAAGGCTTTGACATTTATCTCTCAAGCCAAAAAAAAATGTGTGGATTATGAATGTTATTTGACAAGACAAATATTTATGTTTAATAGCATAGACAGCCTTATTAACTGTGAATAGCATTATTCAAACAATCAATGCTTGAGTATAATTCAAAGTCCCAACAGCTAGTTTGTTTGTTTTTTAAATTAGTTTCTAGAGAAAATATTGGCCAAAGTTTATTGCTCACCTGCCCTCTTTAATTTTTGACCAAAAAAACCCCCCCTGTATTGCTTTGGTCGTTATGGCCAGCCCAAAATGTTTTGTTGCCTGGGGTAAAATAATAATAATATGGTGCCTCCTCCTTCTTCTTCTCCTCCTCAGTTCCTTATGGAGAAGCTAAATGGGCTGATAGTTGAATCTTCTGCTGCCACTCTTGAGAGCAGAAGACTTACAAAGGGGCATAATGCATATTCATGCATGATATATGCCTACTGGCCTGCACAACATATGGCCTGGGGGCCACACGCAGCCTGCCAAAGGATTTTGGGCAGCCCGCAAGGATGTGGAATGACTTCAAGGCTCCTCTTCTGCTCAGGCTTCTCCTGAGGAGAGGGCCATGTGGAGGAAGAGGAGGAGGAGGAGGAGCTTGTGTTCTCATAAGGAGAAAGCCAGAAGCCAAGCAGCGGAGAAGCTTTGTAGCGCAAGTATTTGCCCTCCTCCTCCTCTGCTGTCTGGCTATCTCCTTAGGAAAAAACACAAGCAAACACTCACCCTGCAAAGCTCCTGTGCTGCTTGTGTTATTCTTAAGAACGAGCCATGTCAATCAATGTCCAATCATTCTGTTATACCTGTGTAGTGTAGATACACTACATCAGGGGTCAGCAACCTAACCCTTACCCTTACCCTTACCCTAACCCTAACCCTAACCCTAACCCTTTTTTTGCATGTGCAATGCGGGGTGCCATTCTGACTACACAAAGGACATCTAAGTTCCTCACTATATCAAAAGCTCACTGATTACTATGCATACTCACCTCTAGCTTTTACCCAGACCATACTACCAAAGCTCCTGTACAACCAAGCCCTCTTATACAACCATGTCTGCTCATATATAAAAGAAATGGACTCAAAACTCAGCAGGCATTCCTCTAACTACATTACCCAGCCAATGGTGGAGGGAAATCAAATCAAGACAAGACTGGTACTCAAGGCAGAGCTGGTGCTCAGGAACAATCTGCTACAAGATAGACAAAAAACACAAAATGGCAGAAGTTGTCACCTACAGCTCCTGTGTGAAAAAAACTCAAAAGCATCAATTGTGGAGAATAATACTGTCCTCTCATAGGCTATGAATGGTAGGTCTTTATGGCTTTCAGAGAACCAACTTTAAACAACCACTCACTTACAAAAAGACACACATCATGGAAACACAAGGATAAGGCTTATTTCAAACCCAATTGCCCACAGAGTCCACACTCCTATTCTGACAGTAGTATTAGAGTTCTTTATTGATATCATCCACATCAGAAGTGCTTTTCCTTGTTCATCCTGTGATGTCTGCCATCCTCAATCAGCAATGCCCCTCAGCACTCTATATTTGACAAACAGAACTGTTTCTACATGAGAGAATAAATGGATACACATGTCTAGGAAAGCAGCCAGACACTGATAGCAATGTCCAGATAAACAAAGGAACACCACTCAGAGTCTGTGGAGTTCAAGCAAATCTACAATGAGACTTACAGGCAAAGGCAGAGTCCAGTAAAAAGGTCCATGGCCAGTCAGGGTGCAAGCCAAAGAGTCAAGCCAAAAGTGTTGTGAAGCAGTTCAAGAAGGTCAAGGGTTCCAAAGAAACAAGATGGTTAGGCAGTCTGAGAGTCAAAGATTCAAGCCAAGAAGACAAACCAAGAGTCAGAAATAGAGTGCTTTCACCAAGAATCTCAGATAGCTTTTGACAAAGGCTTTGGCATCCTTCCCAGGTTTACAGTGGTTAAATGCCGGTACTGCAGCCACGCATTCAGTCACAAGGTTGTGAGTTCGATACCAGCTAAAGGCTCCAGGGTTGATTCAGCCTGGCATCCTTCTGAGGTCTCTAAAATGAGTACTCAGCTTGTTGGGGGCAATTAGCTTAGACATTGTAAACCATTTAGGAAGTGCTAAAATGTCCTGATAAGCGGTATAGAAATGTATTTGCTATTCTGTTGCTATACAAGTGGGCCCTTGTGATATACGGGGGATCCATTCTGGACCCCCCCTCCACATATGGAAAAAAACATGGACCTTCAAGTCCTGTTCATCCTAATGGCCATGTATGCACCGCACATGCACCATTTTGTTGCCCTGGGCTTCCTATCCACATGAGCTCAAGTCTATGGATGGTAAGCCCACAGATGGGGTGAGCACAGTTTATAATTGGCTCTCATGAGTTCAGCTGTTTCTTGAACTTGGCCTTTTGCATAAAGCTTTCAAGACCACTGGAGGCACGGCCTTTCAGATCTCCTCTGTCTGAAGGTAGATATGTTGGCCTCCTCCTTCTCCATGCCCACAGTTCCTGAAAGCTCTGCTGCCTGGAGGTTTAGCTGCTGAGTCTCTTCTGAGGCCCCAGGGTCTGCTGGGGCTCTCAAGGCAGAGCTAGGCTCAGGCTCAGAGTCCTCTCCTGAGTCCTCAGCCTGGCTGGGCATAACAACACATTTGATATTAGAAATGGTAATACCAAGAAACTAGTGGCAAACATTTTAATTTCCCTGGATATGCAATGACCTTGAAGTAGATATTCTGGAACATAAATGCATGCATGCATACATGCATACATACATAGGCATGTTGGAAAGAGAAATAGCTGAATTGGTATATATTCAAAAATATCAGTCCATGAGTGAGGTATAAACAGAGAAATGGCTTCTTGGCCCTCTACATATATTAATGCATAGGTCCTCACAAATACACATGTAACAGAAGAATCCTCTGTTAACGTGGTTACGCAGCACGTGATGACCCACGTCAACATGCAGCACTAGGGTCACCTTCTCAGATGCATGCAGTAGCTTGTGAGCTGGAGAAGCACCTCTCCCCTTCCAGAAAGAGTAAATAGACTCTACAAACAGGCGTCTTTCAGATGAGGCTTTAATCTTGGTTCCTCTATTTACAAGGCTATATACACACGACAATCCACCAACACAGTAACAACTCCCAACAACCACAATGTCCACATGCCACACATGTGTCCTGAGGCAACTCCCTTATATATCCAGGGCTCCATGTGGCCTTTTGGCCCTGCCATTTCCTTCTGACACTTGTAACTCATCCAGAGTAATTTGGTAGTTTTGCAGCCTTTTCAGTGCCTTACAGCACCTGGTGACCATCAGCTGATGTCACTTCCCCTGACTCAGC
>CM034706.1:81470243-81490753 GCA_020142125.1 Phrynosoma platyrhinos | reverse complement strand
TAATCAGTCTATATGATGCAATTGAGATGGATAAACTTATGCAATTCTTAATGAAGGACATGGATACGAAGAAAAAAGAAAATAATATTTAGAGACCAATTCTACAATTTTTCAAGGAAATGTGGGGTTAGCTATAATTAGCTACTAAGAGAAGAAGATACAAAGAGGGTAAGACTGTTCAGATTATTTGGAGTTAGTGAGTAAAAGAGAAATAGCTAACTTATTTATAACTGAAGCATCATAAGTATGGTAGAAAAATACAATAACCAAGGAACTGTCAAGTTAAAAGGCTTGGAACTAGGATGTGTAAGAAAGGAGAAAAATAAATGGAACAAAGTTAAAAAGAAAAAGAAATAATTTGTTAAAATGGACAACAAATGAAGGAAATAAGAAGGTCAAAGGATTGTAACAAATAATCCAGTTAGGAAAAGTTAGGAAGGAAGTACAAGGTCGAATGTCAGAATGATAGGAAAGAATGAAAGTAAAGGAGTATGGAAGAGGGGAAGTTAGAAGATAAATGAAAGTTGAAGATGGTAAGAGAAGGTTGAAAAGGTGGAAAGGTAGTGGAGAGGTGTAAGAAACGAAGTGGGGAGAAGGAGCAGTTGTAATATAAGAGGGATAGAAGAAAGGTAATTAGGGAAGGAGTGGGATAGGAAGTTGAAAGGACAAGGTGAAAGGAGAAGAAAATGTGATTGAATGGGAAGAGAAAGAATGGGGGGGGGAACTGAATGTATAACCTATAATGTTATAATGGACCAATTCAGGTCAACGTTGTATAGATAATGATGGAGAATAGTTGGAGTTTATTATGAATATCTGTTAGGGAAGTAAGACGTAATAGGTGACCATTGAAACAAGGTAATGGAATAATAACATGTTACATTGACTTTATAAATGCATGTATATTATAATTTTTTAACCAATAAAACTTTTAAAATTTAAAATAATAATAATAATAATAATAATAATAATAATAATAATAATAATAATAATAATAATAATAATAATAGTGTTTTAAATGTGTAGTGCAAATGGGCCCCATGAGTGGACAACTATGGTGTGTCTAGGAATCAATTTCCTGTTCCTGAGACCCTCCAGGGGTCAAACCAACTGTTAAAATTGCCCCTACACACACACCCATAGACATAACTAGTAGTCCTCTGCTGGTTTGGGGCAAAAATATTATTTTTAAAACAGTGAACTGGCACCCTGAAACCTATTTAACAAGTGAATGACTTCTCTTGAAGGCTTCCATAGAAACCAAGCGATTTATTCAGAAGACCTATGCTATTCTCACCCTTGCTGTTCCTCCAAAATGCTTTGTCTTGTACATGCATCCCTTCAATTTATTTTAAAAACAAACCTGTAGGGTAGATTAGCTTGAAGGGGTATGGTATAAGAACAAGAAACTTTATGGCTTGGGATTGATATTTGGGTCTTGCAGGTGCTAGTGCAACATGGTAGTCAGTACAGCCATATGCAGGTTTTCAGAGCTTGAAGGCTCATCCAGACTTATAGGAAAGTCTTAGCTTTCATTCCTGTTCTTTCTGACTTTATACTTGCTTAAAATAAACCCACCAGGGAAGCTGTTAGGAAAAGTCTCTGATTATACCAGGAACTGACAGAAAATATTCTGGGATAATAAAATGTGTATGGATCTCCAAAATAAAATCAGAAAGAATCAGAACATAATCTAGGGATTTCTGGTCTTTTAAATAAGTCTGGATGTGGCCTATACATGCTTTCTTGAAAGAAATTTGCAATTCTTCTAGTTTTCCTTTGCACTTTTATTGTATAATTTTAATATTTTTATCATTTAATAAGTTTTGTATAACACTAGAAAGGTTAAAGCAACTTAAAACTACAAAAAAACCCTTAAAACTACACAAAACCCTACTTTTGAAGGAGGTAATAAAATATGCCACTAGGGGGCAACACTGACATGCCAACTTTCCATTCTCTACAAGTCTCAAGTTTCTTCAAAAACTTAATCCAATCAACCACTTGTCCTTTATGCAAGAAAATCTATTCTGGTTCTCCTAAAGTTAACAGGAACAAATTAATTCCACAGTTACTTACGAACAGTACTGACAAATTAACTTTTAAAATTCTGAATTTTTTACAGTGACTTTCCTCCTGCCACCAGTAATGGAGAAGATACTTAAAAGGGTAGAGAAAACTTTGCATTAATGTCCCTTAAAAGGAATAAAGAATGGGAAATGGAAAGCAGAAAGGCATTAGGGCTTAGCAGTGCGAAGAGGAAGCATTATAACTCTTGCTCTCAACAATCTATTCATCCATATGGCCTGCTGTCTCCTGCTTCTCTTTCTATAAAACCTAAGACTTTCCTTTTAGCGAACCCTCTGGGAGAATATGATAGTTACATGCACTGCAGTATTGTTGACATTTCCTGAAAACCTTTGCATTGATATTTTAAACATTCAGCATTTGGCCTTTTTAGCTTTTACTACTTTCCTACAATGATTATATCTTATCTTGTTTATTGTCGATATTTTCTTTGTAATATGAGCCACAGTAGAGTTAGTAAAGGAGGGCTCATTTTTAAATAAAGCAGCTCCTTTTACACCTCCTGGTTTGATAAGTGAATCTGAACACAGTTATTCCTCTGATGTTCACTTCTCTGAATTTTGCACTGGTTCTTGGCTCAAAAAAAAAAGTACAGATTAGGGAATGCTAAAAACAAAAAAACGTGTTAATTGGGGAAAATTGCAAAGGAGTTGTGTTTGTTTGGGGAAATTGTGCACAACAATGTACACATTTTTGTGCATTATTTTAAAAATGCAGACTGAGACAGACATTTGAGAGAACAGATGGAATATATATAAATCTGACACAGATTGGAAATAGACAAACTTGTTCATTCCTACTCGGGCACCTTTTGTCAGACAGAACAGGGGCATCTAAGCACTTTTAAATAATAAACAAGGATTGATGCACTGGGCCATATGATGATTTGATTATCAGAATTTTTAAAATAAATTATTCCTATGGAAGACCTTTTCTGAACTACAGCCTCCAAAGAGCTACATCTTAGAAAACGGCAAATAAAATATATGCTTGCAGGTAACTTGAATACACACAATAATATCTTTGAGCACTCCCCATCTTCCATGTGGCAAAGGAGAGCCAAGACAGTCATTGCTGAGTATGATGCCATGAGCTGAGCTGGCTTTACCTTCAAGCACTGCCAGTATACAAGTTCTGAAACTGCTTGTGATGTGAATCATTGGCTCTCATCTCCCCAGCCTTGCTACTGGCTGCTTTTGGTATTTTCAAATCTACTCTCATAGAGCTTAGGTTTCCACAGTCTGATTAAATTTTCTAGTGCAGTAAACATTTCTATCATGAAAGTTCATAGTCTTAGGTTTCAGGATCTTGGTCTGGGAATGTTAACCACCCCCTGAGGAATATAAAGCAAATTCCTCCACTAACTGCAATAAGGAGGAATGTACTCACTGCATTTTTCACGGATGCCTCAACTCACTGTCCAGCCCACTGCTCACTTACATCTGATGTAAGTGTCATCGTGGTACCTGTTATAATGAGAGGGAAGCAGACATACACTTGCTTCCTTAGTGCCTGCCATATAGCTATTCTACATGGTTCAGGTTCAGGCTATCTGGAAGATCATATATCCCTATATGTGCCTGAGATCCTTAGGAGAGGCCGTTTTCTCAGTTCCAGTACCTTCACAATCATGTTTGGTGGAGATGCAAGAGAAGGCCTTCTTGGTGGCTGCCCTTGATTCTGGAATTCCCTTCCGAGGGAGGCCAAAATGCCCCCCCCCCCGTTGCCCTTCCATCAGAAGCAAAAGCCTATTTATTCCAACAGGCTTTTACTACAAGGAATGGGCTGGGGCTGCTATATTGTTTTAAACTGTGCTGTTTTTAATAGCTTTTTATCCTTTAAAATTATATGTTGTTATTTTAACTAGAGATTTGAAGTGTTTTTAATATTATGACTATCATATTTTCTGGCGTATAAGACGACCCGGAGTATAAGACGACCCCCCATTTTTCCAGTCAAAATATAGAGTTTTAGCACCTCTATCCTCCTTATCCTTATACGACCCCCCCACTTTAACCACAGATTTTGCAGGTTAAAAAGTAGTCTTATACGCAGGAAAATAAGGTAGTTTAATTCTATTATAGTGTTCACTTTTTGTATGTTTTTAACTGTATTGCTCTTTTAAACTCTTTCAAGGAAGATAGGATGATGATGATGATGATGATGATGATGATGATGATGATGATGATATCCAGTCTCAGCATGGCTGGCAGATTCTGAGAGTTGTAGTTCAAGTAACATTTCCAAGCTCTTCTCTCAACAAAGTAATGGGTGCCTCTAGATGAAACATTCCTTATGGAATTGCCCTAGTCTCATTCACACAATTTTAGTCTGGATGGCATTTGGCACTTCCAAAGGGAGGGAACATCATGTTAGTGATTAAAATGCACTGTGCAACTAATTCTCTCTTTTTTTCCTCTCTTCACAATGAATTTTCCAAGACAAGACAAAGAGATGAAAAAGCCTTGGGAAAAGCGGATGGCTTTGAGTGGAAGATCACAGTGTCAGAAGCCTGTCAAATTCAAGTAATGAGGCCAGGGATAGTATGAGAAAAGCACTGTTTGGAATCCCTTGTTGCCTTCCACTGGGAACCCAATTATGTTTTCTCACAGTTTCTTCCATCTCTTTTCTTACCACAAGAGATCTGTAAGGAAAGAAAGATGGGAGAGATGTGTAGTGGCATGGATTAATAGCTCTAGGAACCATGGCCCCTATCAGGTTCAGACTCTGAGACTTCATGCTTCTGTTATTAAAAACCCTGGTTGGTTTGTGGCCAGGATATCTGAAGAAGCATCTGATCATGGATCAAACCAGCCTGAAAGTTATTTCCTTTGTTACATGTATTTATATATCACAACCTATTATTTCCTTTCACATTACACAATTAGAGGACCTCTCACACTACACAATCATAGCACTATTGATACCATTTTAACTACCATGTTTACATCGTGTGAAATCCTGGGATAACAAGAAGATGGTTTCCAGCCTTTTTGTATGTCAGTATTTCTCCTCTCTTTACAATGGTTGTATTCTATCTTTAAGGCATTTTTTAAAGCTTAGGCACAATTCACAATTAAAGTGCTATGATTCCACTTTCATTACCATGGCAGCATAGTATGGAATCCTAGGATTTATAGTTTGGTGATGGCTGAGAATTAAAAAATATCCTCCCCTAAACTGCAAATCACAGGATTCTATAGGATGTTGCCATGACAGTTAAAGTGGAATCATAGTACTATTGTTGTGTAGTGTGAAATTTTCTGTAGCAGCCCCTTGATTTTGGAAGTTCATTCCTGGAGCTAGAGATCTTCCATCTCCATGTCTACATGTAGGAAAGTTATAAAACAGTTTGTTTCTAATGAATTTTGGTGGCTTTAAAATTCCTCTTTTTAAAAAATATTGTTTTGTTCTGCTTTTATTATGTTTTTATATGTATTAATGGCTTATGTGGGTGTGTGTATCACACTGGGACTATGTGGAAACTGAAAGATAATTCAAAGCTATATTTAATTAATGGGTTTTGTCTACTTCTTCTCTATGATCTTTTCATGGCTCTTTACAACAGAATTTTCATTATGCTGGGAACAGTCTCAAGAATGGCTTATTCAGCACACGCTTGCATGAACCACCCAAGCTTTGCTGATTGTGCATCTCTTCATAGCAAAGTTTAGGATGTCAGTCTTCAAAATATGCATAACATTATTCACTTATCTCCTTCACAGTCATTCAATACATAGTTAGCATAGGTGGACTAGGAAATCAAAGGACTTTATCACAACAGGCTAGAAAGGCACTCCAATAGATTTGTGTAGAAATGCAAATATTTTGGATTGGGGAAAATAATTATTGCACATTTCTCCAAAAGTGTGATGGTGCTGCTTCTGTCTCTGCATCTGCTTTCTGTACACTGGCCTCTATAGCCCCACCTCACTGCTCTAACCCCTTCCCAGCAAGCCTTTTGGTCTGCATTTATTTGTATTTCTTTTTTATTTTTAGTGCAATTGTGTGATCATGGCAACCCATTAAGTAAAACATAAATAAAGAATTTTTAAAATAAATAAATAAATAAACAGCCTGCTTGGGAATAGCTAGGGGAAGTGGGGAAGGGAAAAGGAGCATAATCACACCCATTCACAACAGGTGACAATATATCAGAATTGCAGTAGATGGAACATATCACACATGAATCAAAGTGGAAAAGCAGTAAGATTGGGAGGCATTTTATCCTTCAATGAGAAAGAACACTCCAGCAATGTATGGACTACAGACCAGCTACTGGACAGCATCAGCATCATGTGATAAGGTACAGCCACATATCTACTATCCTGTTCTAATTCAAGTTTTCAAACCTCATGTGATAAACTCCAAAGTCCTATTTAGAAAGAGTTTTTAACTATGGAGCTGAATATGTTTGTTTGTTTTTTAATTCATGTTGAGAAGTAATTTAATGGGCCCCCAAATATGCCCTGGAAGTTTCAAGGCAAGATAAGTAGGCAAGGACTTGACAAATCGACTGCAAAAACATAAAGCAAATCTTTGGACTGCCTCTTGTAACTGAATCCAAATTCCGCTGAAATCAATGATACTTAAATATGACCAGTGTTCCGTGAGTTTTCAGGAATTAAGACCTTAGGCTCTAAGTTTCAAACAATTTACACTACCATAGGATTTTATGAGCCCATAGAACTTCTCAGATTAAGGTGTTCTGGAATGATTTAGGCATTGGTGGATTGAATTTTATTTCTTTATTTGTTTAGGTGGAAACACAGGTTCTAGTGCAAGGCAAGGGCTTTAATTAAAACTTTTCTGTGTTCCATGCATTAACTTCAGTATGCTCAGATGATGTGGAAAAGGCCATAGACAAGGACAAAATCATAGTAATTCTTGAATATGCTTTGCACAATAAACCCAGAGCCACTACTGGACAGTTTGAAATAATGATAAGATGCAGTACATCAGATCCAGTGCCCTGGTCAGATTCACCTTTGTGCAATATCATATGGCAAAGGAGTTCCTATAGCCTAAAGCTCCACTATTTTTGCCTGTACATCTCCCTTGCAGCCCTTTGTGTATGGAAGCAGTCGGTCTCTGGAATATTGAGAGCTCACCATGCAGTGCAGGAATAACTTTTTTTTTTTTTTTTTTTTTTGGAGACTTGCCGCCCTGAACTGAAATCTGTTGGGCTTACTGCTTGCTTTGTAATGTAGTTTGAGAATGTTAGGTCACTATTAGAAGTGTACAAAGCTGGCTTTATCATTAGGCAGAATGAGGTAGCTGCCTGAGGCAGCAGACTTTGGGTGTTATGAAAGACAGTAAATTGTTCACACACACACACACAATTCTGTTTCTACTGCCAGATATGAACAAAAGTGTTTGAGATTTTCTGCCTCCTGGACCAAAATAACATGGCTGGTTTGGGTACATGACCAGTGTGCTATAGTGGCCAGCAAGATGTAGAGAAGATCATTGCATAGCACACCAATCTTGATGCTGTCACAAGGAGGTATCCAAGATCTTCTTGCTCTTGAGTACAAGCAGAGGCAGTGGCATCATTGGAAAGAATGATTACTTGCCTCTCTGGGCCTATCTGCACTGGAGAAATAATACAATTTGACACAACTTTAATTGCCATAGCTCCATTCTACAGAATCCTGAGATGTGTAGTTTTGTGAAGCAGTAGCATTCTCAGGCAGAGAAGGCTAAAGACCTTGTAAAACTATAAATCCCAGATTCCATAGGATGGAGCTACAGCACTTAAAGTGGTGTCAAATGGCATTATTTCTACAGTGTAAATGTACTCTTTGTCTCAGGCAGCAACATGTCTTAGCTTGAGCCTCTACATATCTGAATATATGTTAAGCACATATTTGTTTGTTTTTAATTAAACCAACATGCATTATTGTCATGCAGCTGAGATTAGGAAATAACCCTTTCAATGTGTTCAGGAATCAACTCTTCTGAAAGCATCTATTCATGAAGAGACATTTCATCCCGATGGAGCAAATGTGTCACTCTAGTGGTGAGTTTCTATGATATATGTGCCATTTTTTCCCTGAGATCCAAACTATGTTTCTAATAATGGGATTCTGGAGGCTTCTTCACCCTCATTGTGTGACTTCTTTGGAGTTTGTCATACCCAAAATAAACCCAACTTACCTCTTCAGGGTTAGATTCAATTACAGGATGCAGTCGGGTGTTATCACATGCAAAGTGCCACCGATGCTTCCACCCAACTGCATCCTGCCTAAAACCCCGTTACAAGCCGCACTCAGATGGCCGATTTGCAAAGTCTGGAGTTTCCTGACATTGCAAATCAGCCATCTGAGTGCGGCTTATTACCGGGTTTTAGGTGGGATGCAGTCGGGAAGTGGCATCAGCGGCATTTTGCATGCGATAATACCTGGCTGCATCCCATAATCGAATCTAACCCTGAAAGGGTAAGTTGGGTTTATTTTGTGTGTGACAAACTCCTTTGTATCAGCAAAATGTTATTTAAAAGAAATAATATTTCTGAGGTGCCAGACAACCAGTGCAATTCACATTTTGGTTCATTTGTGGGCATCTTTCCTTATGACATGAGTTGTGACATTAGATGTGGGTGTGTCCAGTTCCTGCCCTTTCTCCATTTTAATCTTGTTTCCAGAGGTATATCCACTTTTAAATGGTCATGATGTCTTTCTGCTTGTCCTCCAGTGTTGTTGTTTTTTTTTTTTTTAAGTCTTGAGAAGATGAACACTAAAGTGACAAGCTGCAATGGCAGTATTCCTGGGCTAAACTGCTCCACAAAATTTCCTTTCACACATACATGCACACAACCTTTTGAGACCCAGATGAGTATGTAGGATGTGAGCAGAAATAATATCAAAGGGGCCAGAACTTGCCCAACTTTTCCCAAGCTCCCTTCCTCTTCCCCCTGCCTCATTTCATCACTGCTGATGGGGGCAATATAATAAACAGAGGAAGAGAACTATGAGGAAGAAACATTAGTTACCCCCATCACCATTACTCTTCCTCCTCACAGCTGCTATACAGCACTGGAAAAAGTATCACAGAGTAGACATATAGGACAACTGGTAAAGATATAGGAGCTGCAGTTTCACCATCATTCCTACCTGGGTGCCAGCTTGGGTATTCCTTTGATGTAATCAAATGGGTGCCCTTGAATGGTATTGAGTGCCTGCACCAGATACTGGGCTAGCCTGCTTAAATTCAATGGGCAGTTGAAATTACATGCATTAATTTCGAGGGATAACACTTGCAAGCTGTTAGAAGTTGCAAAGTTCAGAAGTGGATGTTGATCTTGGATAACACCAGCACTAATGACAATTATTGGGAGTCCCTTATCTAGTCTACAACATTAGCTAGCTACTACTAGATCCAACAGTATTTGAAAAAATTGATCAAAGTTACCTCACAAATTACATATGTTATCTTTATCAAATAAAAGATTGTTATAAAAATATGTAAACTAATAATTTAGCTGAAAGACACTATTCTATATCAACAGGGTGGTAACTTTTTCCTGGTGCATGTTAACAGTGACTTCGTCTATTGCAGGGATAGGCAATCTTTCCCGTTTAAGGGCTGAAGGACTTCAGCTCCCAGAAGCCTCAGCCATGTTGGCCAATAGTCCCATGTTGGCCAATAGCTCCTGGGATTCTGGGAGCTGAAGTCCCTCCTTGGCCCTTAAAGGGGAAAGGTTGCCTACCCCTGATCTATTGCAGTGCAGACAACATGAATGCTATCATTTCACTTTCTGCTTATAAGGATCACAACAAAAAATGGTCTGGTGCTAAAGCTGATAAATTTATTCTATTCAAGTACTGGCTCTCATATAAAAAGGAAGAGGGATCTTTAAAAAAAAAATGCTTGCAGGCAAACTGCATGAAAATGGTGTGTATTTGTGTCTGCATTGTGTGTCTTCAAGTTGTTTCCAACTTATGGCAACCCAAAGGTGAAACTATGAGCCTGAAATTGCTTTTGAGCAAATTTCAGGAAAAAAAGTTTTATCCTGACTGTGAGCTGGGTCCAAACATTTTTCAAAATACTCAAGAAATGTCTTTATAGTGTTGTTACAATCACATGAGATGAGTGCATGCATTCCTCCTTCACTAACAAGGTACAAAGCTGTATTATTTTTCTTCACATGTTGCTATTAGAGTGTTTTTAGAGATCCATCTCCGAGGAAGCTTCATTGAAGGGAATGAATATAAGGGCTTCTGTCTAACTTGACAACAATTGAAGATGGATAATATTGTGATTCACAGATATGTTGGTGAATGCTTTAATTAGGATAAGGATTTCTCTTAATGAAATAACAGGCATTTTTTTATTATTTCAAAATATTCTTAAAGTTGTGCTTTCCACTCTGACCCAGAACTTGAGAAAGTGACTTTGTTGGACTGTCATTCCCAGAAACCCACAGTCATAATGGCCTGAGTGGAAACAATGTGGAATGAAGTTAACAGTATAGGGATTACAATGTGGTACAGCTTGCTGTTAGAAGGCCTCAGCAAGCAAAGGGAGAGAAAGCATCTAATAAAAGGATCTAAGAAAAATCCTAAATACCAAACCAAGTGGCTAGTTATCATGGACCATAGCTAGGAAAATGTACTTGTTGGACAACAGTGTCTGTAGTAACTTTTGTAAGCTCTGTCTTTTGCTTGTGGAGAGAAGCTCCAGTGATGGTGAAGACATCTCCATTCTGAAGCTGCCAGTGATGCCTGCTAGAAGCAACACCATTCCAGGGAAAGTCAGAGTCAGATCAGAGGTAACCTTACACAAGCTGGATCTATAACTCCTTGATTTTCAGAAAGATACAACAGTGAACCTCACACATTAGCCTGGAGATGGTATAACAAAGCTCCCCACATTAGACCAATTGCCAAACAAGACAAACAAAGAACTATGTGAGATGTGTGACAACAACAACAACAACTACCCACCATATACTTCTTGACTTGACTGGTGAAAGTCATTAAGATAAGCATGAGAAATGTGTAGCCCATTAGTTACTTGCAGCTCCTCTGCCAACGCCAAATATGTTTGGTCCAGCAACAGACAATTGTTTCTCCTAGTGCAGGGGTGGGGTGGGGGTAGAGTGAGAGAGAGAAAGAAGCATTGCAGGGATAGAAGAGGACTCTGGAAGTGGGGTGGATCTCCAAACAAAACTGGTAGGAAGGTGTGATTTTGCAGTGCAAAACATATGGGACAGCAGTGCAAAGGGAAGTCGTTAATGGATTTTTCATATGTGTAAAAAAAAAAAATACTTGTGTTTACTACAGTCCCACATGGTTCAACCACACAACAGCCATGACATCAAGTGGGAGAGGGGAAATGATCTATTCTATTGTGATCCCATCTAACTTTGGAATACTTTAATTAACATAACAGATTTTCACTGGTCCATACTCAGTTAACCCATTAAGGCAAGGCACATTTTTGTTGCATTACAGAATGATTCCCTTTCCATCATTTCCCCATTTTACTTATCTGTAGGTTACATAAAGCTTATATGCAGATTACATACAGTGTCAACAAAGTCATTGCCTACATATATTAAACACTGAAGGAGAACCAGGAATGTTGTGTCATCCAAGCTTCTCATGATCAAAGTTGCAGTCATGTGTATGCCAGGTTAACAAGACTGTTATAAGACTGGTGTGTTAACAAGCTGAGTCTTGCCAGGGTATTTCCCAATAATTCTTTGTGTCTTAATTTTTTTAAGTAATTCATTACCATTTTCTCAAATGTTGCTAAGTTTATTTTCTACCTCCTTCTTCATTGTCTGCCTCATTTTCTGCCATTATTATCTTTGCCTCACTATCAAATATGAAAGGATGACGGGATCTGAAGTTACTTTTTGTGTTTTATTGTTCTGCGTTTCTCATCCTGGCGTTCTCAACCAGTAGCCCATAATGATAGAAACCATCTTGGATGTAAGAAAGTTACAGAATGAGGCAGCAGCCGCAGAAAGCTTCATAGTATAGCGATGGCAATAGCAGTGTATATTTTGGGGGTAGGCAACCTTTCCCCCTTAAGGGCCGAGGGACTTCAGCTCCCAGAATCCCAGGAGCTATTGGCCAACATGGGACTATTGGCCAACACGGCTGAGGCTTCTGGGAGCTGAAGTCCCTCGGCCCTTAAAGGGGAAAGGTTGCCTACCCCTGATCTATTTCCTTGCATAGGAGGAAAGAACTATGCTTCATATCCCTTTTAGAGTAACTTACAATGAAGTAGTTAACTTTATTTTGAAGTGTTCCCTGGCACTGCAAAAAGATTTGAAAAGAGATCCATTTTGTGGCATCAAAAATTATCACTGTTGTAGTTCAGCAAATAAAAAAATGCAAATAATTGATCATACATGGTACCATCTCCAAGATGAATGTTTCTTTATGCAACAAAATATGATACTTGGAGAAACTAAATTCAACATTAATGCATGGTATGTCCATAACTTTATGCAAGTTAAGCCTAAGACATAAAAAGCCAAAATAATACCTTATATATTAACCTCAGACTAGTTGGACACAGTGGTCAAGAGAAAGAGATGACAACAGAAAGGCAAAATTTTATTAACATTCAGCTGATGCATAACTACCTTATGTTTAGTTTTATATTTTTTCCCAGTGTCATCATCTCTCATATGTTGGATGGGACAACTTGGCACCTTTCTGGTGTTTTGGACTACAACCGTCATCTGCCCCCAGTCAATTTGGCAATTGTCCAGAATCCCATCCAGTAGGCAATTGTAGCTAAATCAACTTATGACTAGCAGTTAAATTAACCAACTCTGAATAAGAGAGTGTCATATGTTTCAGATTTTCATGATTTAGTGAAGACTTGAACTCAGGTTTCCTAGTCCAGTGTTTTACTCATTGTTTCCTGGCTAAGATCTCATACTTCTCTTACAGCTGCTACACATGCATCTGATCCTGTAGGTCAGGGGTTGGCAAGGTTTTCTTACCTGGGGCTGGTTCGCTGGCCTCCAGGTCTTCCGTGGGCTGAGGGTGGGGGTGGGGAATGGCGGCGCTCGCACGCATGCGCAGTATGCGGATGTACTGCGCATGCGTGAGCGAGTCACAGCTGCCATTTTGGCTAACAAATGGTGGACGCGACTCGTTTGCGCATGCGCAAATGAGTCGCAGTCACTATTTTGTTTTCCAAATGAGGCTCGTTCACGCATGTGTAGCACGGTGGTGATGGCGAGGGGGCGGTGGGGGCCGGTCCAGAGGCCTCGGGGGGCCGGCCCTGGCCCGCGGGCCATAGGTTGCTGACCCCTGCTGTAGGTGATAATTCTTCTTCATCATGATTTCCTAATGTTTGTGAGGTTGCTATGTTTTTTAAAATGGATAAGTCTTGTTTATGCTTTACTCCCCATCAACTTAATACTCGTTAGCTCTTTTCCTTCTCAAAACATCCAGATATTTCCATGAATCATTCTACTCTTCCATTATGCCACAGAACAACCTATTTCTCATGGGGAAAAACATAAAGAACATATAAAATAAAATATGTCAATGGAATAGGAATAAGGCAGGCACTGCATTATCCAACAAATATCCAACAAAGAAGGACCTACTGCTTGTTGTCTTTGTGGAGGATACAGGTGTTGAGACCCAATGAATATATGTCATACAAATGCTAAAGCAAACAAAAAAGGGAACGTGCCAATTGTTCTTAGAAGAACGACATAAAATGTATGTGTCTGTGAGGTAGGAGATAGAGGAGAGAGAACTGTCTTTTTGACCTCAGTGAAAGTCACAGCCACTTCTTCTGGAGGTCAATAGGGCCTCTGTTCAGAGCATACAATATTAGCATGCAAACCACTTAACCAGAAAGGCAAGACAGCCAATGAAGTACACTGGTGAGAGGTTGTATATGTGGCAGACAGGAGCAGAGGTCATGCTTGCTGTTTCCTCATTTAAAGACATTGCATTAGGATAATGTCAAATTCTCATTTTTCAGAGAAATGCAGGGGCAGCCATGCTGACAATGAAATAAATTCCAAATATGTACTGTAGTAGTACCTTTATTGGGATAACCAAAAATTGCACAGAAATCTCTGTGCAAGCTTTCATAATACAGAAATAATGATTTTTCAGCCACTGACTGGTCAAAAGGAGTTCTTTGGTACATCCTTTCTTTTGGCCAAGTTTGATTTCATACCTGTCTGCAGCATTGGAAAGTGAGCAAAGTTTCACTGAGAGTTGCTTTCCCACATGTACCATGTACTGATTTTGAGATAACTTGTTATGTTTTCCCATTTTTGACATGTTTCTAATGCTATCCTTCTGCATTTCTCCCTATTTCCCCTTATTATTGTCTTCCTTTTTAATTTCCCACAATTTTTCTATGTACGCTTCCTCTTTTTGTGCATAATTTTCTATTTTAACTTTGGTTGCCTTCACAGAAAGTGTATAATAATACAATTGCTGCTGCTACTGCACAGTAACAAAAGTAAATATGTAGCACAGAGGGAATGCAGTGAAGCTGGACAGCCCTGTGTAATGTGACACCAGCTCCGGTTTCTAGGCTAGAGAAAGTTTCTTGAATACTAAATAGTGTTGCAACAATTATTTGGATTGTGTTTTCCCCCTGTCTATGCTTTACATTGTTCTTTTAATCTGTTCTAGTTTTTGAATACTTTCCAGCTAAGAATCAAAACATGATGACAATAAAATATTTAGACTCAGGCAGCATCCACATTGCAGAAATAATCCAGTTTGACTCCACTTTAACTGCCATGGCTCAATACTGTGGAATTCTGGGAATTGCAGTCTCATAAAACCACAAATCCTGGAATTCCATAACACTGAGCCATGGCAGTTAAAGTAGTGTCAAACTGGATAATTTATTGAAGTGTGGTTGCAGCCTCATTCCTTCTGGATAATTATGATAAACCATTCCTTTATCTGTTTTGATCACATCAGCAAATGCAATTAAGCTGTAAAATCAGGATGGTATTTCATAGAATCATAAAGTTAGAAGAGACCTCAGGATCTCCATATTTGTGCAGTGGAGCCCTTGACTTGTCAGTAGAACAGTGAATCCATCCAAGGTTTTAATCTAAACTTGAAAGATGCTGTCCAAGGTGCTCAATCTGTTTAGGGGTAGAGGTCAACACCTTGACTATCTCCTGTATGTTTGGACTAAAACCACCAGCTACCAGTGACATTAAGAAAACTTACTGAACTAGAATATCTTTCTTGTTGTTTTGTACACAACCATAATTACATTGTTATTATAGGTTTGAATCCCCTATCCAGAATCCAACAACCTGAAATACTCCAAAATCCAGAATTGTCTACATAGGTGGCTCAGATAGTGACACCTTTCCTTTATGATGGTTCAATGTACACAAACTTTGTTTCATGCATAAAAATTTTCAAAATATTGTGTATAAAATTACCTTCACGCTATGTGCATAAGGTGCATATAAAACAAATAAATTTCATTTTTAGACGTGGGTCCCATATCTAAAATATGGAGATGTATTGTGTATATGCCCATATTCCAAAACCCAAAAACTCCAAAAACCTGGTCCCAAGCATTTTGGATAAGGGACACTCAACCTGTTTCTATTTTTTTTTAAGAGCCATTATGAGTATAATGTCTTTACCACTTGGCATTTATAAACAACTAGAAATGCTATGATATTGAGTTATTCATCAGTTAACTAGTTAATGCTGTTCCACCAGTACAGAAAGTGTTCCTAATTAATCAAACAGCAAATTTTATTTTATTTTTTTAAAAAATGAGTTTATTTAAAAAAATCTTTTAAGTGTTTTATGGCTAGTGTATATCATCTCAGAAGAAAATATTCCACTTCCCTCTTATGAGAGAATTCTCCTTTTATGTGATGGTTCCTCCTATAACAACACATGCCTTGAATCAATGCTATTTACACAATTTGCAGTTCACTGAATGCCTCCTTTAAAATAAAATTATAGAGGATACTCTTTCTTCTCCCATAGTCTTGAGCAACTGTGAAGAAACTGGATTTAAAATAGCTCAAGGGTTCACAACTCTGGAGTGTACTCTTATGGCCCATCAGACTCTTGAAGTAAGGACCCTGTGAAGTTGGCTATTTTGTAATTTGAATATACACCAATTCTTTGTTTTAAAGAATCATTTGTATTAAAAATAGCCACATTAGAAGAGGTTTAATTTAAAGCTTAAACTTGATGGACAGTCTAGTGATAACAAGTTTCAAGCAACTCTCAGTCACCTTTCCTGATAAAAAGCAAGGATGAAAATGGAAGTCAAATAAAAATGCCAGGAGATCTGGGTCAAATTTTCCATTTTTGCAGAGGTATTTATTCAGGAAACTTTTCTTATCTCTATTTTATCTTTAGAGCAAGAGAAGCATCAGTGTGTTCTGTATCTTATTTTATTTATATTTTATTTATTTCAAGGATTTATATCCCACCTTTCTTCTACAATGGGATTCAAGGTGGGTATTATATTTTGCTTTTTAAAAGAGGAGGTGCACCCATACTTTCTCATGCATTGATCCAAGCAAGTCACCAGTTACAGACACAATAAAATGCAAATGATGAGGAATGGTTCCTTGATACTCAAAAACTGCAGGAATGCCTACATATATTTCATAAATGTCTACTAGGATTTATTATTGGACTGGTATAATTAACCTCAAGCATTGATAAATCTGAATGGAACCTAGTGTTTGAAACTTTAAGCTCATAATCAAGCCTCAATAAGGAATGTATGAAGGTGATGACCTCTGATTTACAAGGTCAAGTACTGCAGAAGTCAATAAGAACAAGCACAGCAGGAGTCGTACATACCCACACCGTAACCTGGGAATACACCATCAAGGATGGGGATGATGTTGTGTTTCCCTGAAAAAGACAATCTGATCCTGGCACCCACATAAAGTGACCAGGTATAGATCCAAGATTCTTGTTATGGTTGCTCCTAATTATTGTTGTTGTGTGCCTTCAAATCATTTTAGACTTATGGTGTCCCTAAGGTGAATCTATTGCGGGGGTTTTCTGGCAAGATTTGTTCAGAAGGGGTTTGCCATTCTCAGAGGATGAGAATGTATGACTTATCCAAGGTCACTCAGTGGGTTTCCATGGCCAACTAATGATTCAAACCTTGGTCTCCTAAGTCAGAGTCCAATCCACTACATGGCTATGCCTCTATGTTGTCATTAGCGGCCTTTGAGTTGACTTTGAATCATGTTGTCCCTGTGAATGAGACATCTCAATGAAACCCTATTTTCAGCCTGTCTGCTCAGTTCCTGCAGGTTCAGGCCTGTGACCTCCCTGATTGTGCCTAGCCATCTAGCATGCAGACTTCCTCTGTTTCTATTGCCCCCTATATTTCCCAGAATTTTTGTCTTTTCTAATGAGTCATGTCTTCTCACCATTGAGAATGTGAAGGCCAGGATCCAGGACAAATAAGGCATTGCTCCTGACCAGCATAGGCTGATCTTTATAGGCAAGGAGCTAGAAGATGGTTGCACCCTCTCTGACTACAACATCTGGAAAGGGTCCACACTCCATCTTGTGCTGCATCTGAGGGGAAGAATGCAAATTTTCATAAACACCTCGACAGGCAAAACCATCACTCTGGGGTTTGTACCAAGTGACACCACTGAGAATGTCAAAGTTACGTTCCAGGACAAAGAAGGCATTCCCCCTCAATTTAGTCATCTTGGCTTTCAGGGATAGTTCAAGTTTGATTTGTTCTAGGAACCAACTGTTTGTCTCTTTGGCCATCCATGGTATCCTCAGCACACTTCTCAGATTATTTCCTCATGCTGTAGTTCTCTACATATCATTACCCAGGACTAAGTCCTGATTAACACAGTAGAACAAACCTATGAGTGAATATCAGGGATGTAGCTACAGGACGCAGGCAAAACAAGGGCTTCACCCCTAAATAATTCTGACCACCCCTCATGAAATTTTCCATCAGTCTCAAATTTCTTGCATCGCAGAGAGTGAGGGCCTTTGCAGACTGCCAGAAATAGTGCACATTAAATTGAGGCACTGCCCTGGCTCAGTGCTAGGGAATCATGGGAATTGTATTTTTTTCTGAGACATTGAGCCTTCTCTGTCAGAGAGCTCTGGTGCCACAATAAACTACAGTTCCCATGATTCCCTAGCACTGAGCCAGGGCAGTGCCTCAATTTAATGTGCACTATTTCTGGCAGTCTGCAAAGGCCCTGAGACACTGAAAATCATTCACACCTAGAACTTGTATATTTGCAGTGTTTGCATTCCCATGGTATATTTGTCTGGCTCTTTTTTGGTCTGCCTAAATTTCTAAATGCTAATCTAAATCTAAAATCTAAATGCTTAACTGAAGGTTTTATAGCTGTATTATAAGTTACACAATTAGTAGTGTAGGAGCCTCCTGTGCAAAAAACAAACAAACAAACAAAAACAACCCTCTGTTATTCCAAGTCTGTGCTGTAGGCATAACTAATAAACGAAGAAGACATTTTGCTCTGTTGGCTCTTCCAGGTGCAAAAGAAATGAGGATCCATTAGCAGGACAAAATTCTATGGGTTAGATCTACATTTAGCCATACTTAAAAAAACACCCAATAAAATCAGAATAAAGAATGTGAATGTAAATGAAAAAATGTGAAGAAATTTTCATTCTTAAAGCTCTAGGTCTGAATCCTCATTTTTAAAGACAAGTAAGTGTTGAATTATGGTCACCACCTCTTTTTTTTTCCTGAGAAGTACTTCATCATTGATATTTATATGGCAGGTACTACATGGTCTTTCAGTGTATAAAATGAAAAGGCTTCTCTTGAAATATTCCTTCTCAGCATTATGAACAAAAGATGATAGGGAGGTTGTTTTGTTTTCAAAGTGATGAAATAAGTCTCAGTGCTGGCTTTGCCCACAATACTACATTCTGTACATGGAAAGCAGAAAACAGGTTTGTGGTGAGAGTAGAAGTCATTATGGGTTTTCACATTTTGTGGGTTAGAAATATAGAACAGTGAGATAGATAAATAGATAGATAGATAGATAGATAGATAGATAGATAGATAGATAGATAGCTTTAAAAGAGAGATAACATGGTGTAGTAATTTGAATTTGGACTAAGACACTGGGAGACCATGGTTTGTATCATGACTTTGCCATCCAAACCCAGTGGGTGACCTTGGATAAGTTACACACTCTCAATCTTAGAGAAAGACAATGGCAAACCTCATTTGAATGAATCTTGCAAAGAAAAAAATGGCTTGCAATTATAGCGTAAAAACAAAATTACAGTTTGCACAATGTCTTTCTCCTGCTGTCAGCCAAATGGCACAAATTGTCATGAAATGAGGGTTGAGGGGAGCACCTGAGCATCATTCTCCAACCTTCTCCCTCCCTGTAGTGAAGTAAAACTTCCATATACCTAATAAACACAATCTTTAGGCAGAATGATGGGATAGGTAGGCTAAAGATCTGGAGGGTGCTAGATAGGGCAAGGGTGCTCCAAAACAAAGGAGATTGGATCAAACATCGACCAAAAAAGAGAGAAGGATATGCAAGGGAGGATATATGGAAAAGTGGAACAATGAAGATGTCAATGAAAGTTAATGTGGGGTTCTACCACAGAGTGCTACAGAAAGAAAATGTGCCTCTTTTAAAAGAATAATTCCAGAACAAAAAAAAACCAAGACAATTTGCTTACATGGGTTCCCAGATATTTTCAGTGAAGATTTTGCTGATCAGCTGTGCATGAAGTCAGCTACAACAAATCACTGACCCTTTCCAAGCTAGTAAGTGCAGACAAGTCTTTACATGATTGCTCCTTCCTATGATCTGTATCTAGTTTATACTATGTATTTTATAGCTTCACTTCAGTAGATTTGCTTACAGAAGTCATACAAGGATGAGTCCTTTCTTTTATAGAAAGCCATTCTTGCAATGTTTTCCACAGCTAAATGATACCCTGTTATGCTGTTGCACAATATAATCATTGTTTCCTTGCTTTCAGAATTATAACCTGCTTGAAATAATCATTGAAGGAGGGGGAGTGAGGTGGAAAGACAGGTAATCATCACCACCCCTCAGGGGATGGCACAAAGAGTTTATTTTTTAAAAGAAATTTTTTTGAAGTAGTTTTTAGTGATCAAAGCCGCTCCAAGTTTGGCAGCTTGTCCTGTGGGCGCTCATCCTATCCTGGAAGAGAGATCTCAGGCCATTTAACAGTTGAAAAGCCAATGGGTTGATTTTGATCCACTGGGCTTGTTCTGTGGGAAAATGTGTTGATGATGAATATACAGCTTACAGTCTTTGAAGTCAAGTCATCAAGACATCCAGATCTTCATGCAAGCTTTCTTTTATTGCAAAACCAGTATGAGCAAAAACAAATAATAATAATAACAATAACAATATTAGCATTTTCACTTTAGCCAGAATGGCTAAGCAGGAA
>CM034706.1:81459511-81470143 GCA_020142125.1 Phrynosoma platyrhinos | reverse complement strand
CCCCTTAGGGTGTCACCTGGTGCAGTCTGTACCACCTGCACACCCTAGTGATGCCACTGTCTCCCAGGAATCTGAAGTTTTAATATTTGTATTGTGTTTTAACTTCTGGTTCTCTTTGGTTTTATGTGCTACATTGCTTTCATTCATTTCTGGTGGTTTTATTCTGCTTTTATTGAACACTAGTTCATGGTAGTTGTTAATAGTTTATTTTGTTAATTTACCCATACCTTGCCCAGAGAACTTCAGTTTTAGAGCTGCTTCAAAGTGTAATAAATACACTTTAATTGCATTTTAATGAATTAATTAAAAATAATGGCTGAACTCCTGCATCAGAGGCATAGAGCCTCTACAGACGGTGCTTTGCACCATCTTGGAAGTGGGGAAGGGGAGGGGGAACCACATACCAGGCACCCCAAGCCCTCCCCAAGGATGCTCTGATGGCACACGCCATTACGCATGGCACCCACAATCAGAGTGTTCTCCTGGCGCAGTGTCTTAACACGCTGCACCAGAAGAGATGCAGAAATAAAGCTCTTGGGACGGCCTATTTGCCACCTCTGGAAGAAGCGTCATTTTGGCCCTCCTTTCCAAGGCAGCAAACAGGAGAATCGGGGCCAATGTGTCTGGAAGCCTTGGCCTCGATCCTCCATTTCCTGGGGTGGCCCAGGGCCACCCATCTGCATCCCCCCATAGTTGCAGATATTACTACATTACAGCCAGAAAAAAACATCTGTAGCAATACTTATAGCAGGACACTGCTTCTGACCTGTAGCTTCTGTGGTCTTGAAGTACAGTTAGGGCATTCTTTTTGACTGATGGGGGAAACCCATCAATTACCTCCTAATTGCACTAGTCCCCATGTGTGAAACATCATGCCAGGGCAGTTGCAACATTGGCAATCATGTGGTATCAGTGCCCCCTTCTCTCTCCTTGCCCCCCTCCCCTCATTATTTCCAAGCAGGCTGATTCCTTTTATTTTATTTTATTTTATTTTATTTTATTTTATTTTATTTTATTTTCTATCTCTCTTTTGGGGTAAAACTTCAATTGCAGTAGTAGACTTCTGAAATTGCATGAAAACATTTTTAAAAAATTTAAAAACCCAAAAGCAACCTAGGTAGTGTGTATTTGTGTGTCTGTATGCATGTGAACATGCATGTACACTGGGGAAGAAATCTGTAGGTATAACAGGGTCCCAGAAATCTATACTAATCTAATTGAGATCACCCAGTGATCTACCTATGGATCAAGTTTTACAATTGGCTAGCCCTGGCCTAAATTTCCTTGAAGTTAATAAGAGCCGACACAACCTTATTATGCATAGGATTGTAGCTATTTCTCATGCCTTTATGACAGAAGCCCAAGCTAAAAAAGAGTAACAAAACATGTCAGAATATACACTCTATCCAATATAAAATCAATGAAACATGGAGCAACAGAGACATTTTATTCATCTCATATGGAGCTCCCAAACTAACAAAAATAGGGATGATTTAGCACTTTAAGAACATTCACCCTGCCCTGAACTTTAGATAGCTATTTTATTGTTAATGAAGAAATGGCACGTCAAACAATCAAAGAGCTAGTGCAAGCAATGAATCAATGGATGAGGCTTTTCCCTTCCAGCTTGAAAACACTTTCCATATTGTCATACAATGTGACCCTTCAGCAACAAGGCAACATGCAACACAATGGATATGTTATGTTCTTGGCAAAGAATAAAAAATAATGGTAAAAGTAACATACCACTTGGAAGTTATATAAATGAAAACTCTGATCCACACATTCAGAATATACCATTTCCTCCCTCCTAGGCTCCATAAATTAAATAAACAAACCATTCTACTTATTAATTATTAGAACAAACAAGATTAGGTCAAGAAGTTTCAAATATTTTTGCTTATTCACTTTTTAAAAAGAGACTGAAGTCATGCCTCTTCTGGTTAAAAGGAATGCTGATTATATCACTTTGGAGAATGTAAGCAGCATGTAAATATTTTATAAACAATTGCAAGAACATTATCAGCAAAAGTAAATCCCTTTTCAAGAATAATAACTTTTCTAGCCATAAAACTGATATGAATGCCATTTTAATATTCATTAAAAACAATATATCTAGATGGTTTTGCTGAGAACCTTCAGCTTTATTGTACTGCAAAAAGGACATGTTTTGTCTAGCCCTTTGACTATAAAACCAAACTCCCACTCAAAAGGTCTATGAAAAATATTGATGTCTTCTCTACACAGGGCAAATTAACTTGGTAAAAGTTTTTTGCTCAGCTCTGTCTCATATTACACAGTCTCATGATCATTAGCTTTAAATATCACTTGAGAGGTGAATTATGAAATACTATCAGCTGACCTAGTTCCTCACAGCAGTCTCAAAACTAATTTAATTTGTAATCCAAGATATTTAGCAAATGTTGCAGTGTCATAGCCTTGTAAACTGGGTTGTCTTGGCTACTCAAAATTTTTGAAAATGAATGTGTGTATTGGGAAAAAAAATGCCCAAGGCTGCCAAATAAGGCTGGAATCCTCTTAGTTAATCCAAAACAGAGTAGACCCACTGAGGTTGAATTTGAAAACACATTAGTAAATCTCATTAATTCAATAGATCTACTCTACTAGTAACAGAATTTAGGCCAAGATCTGTCAAAGATCAATTTTAAGTAGGGAGGGGTGCTGTGAAGCAGAGTGCAGCATTTGAGGGCCAGAAATATTTTCAAAGTGACTGGCAGTGGATCTCACAGCTTTAAAATCTCTGTTAACCTTTAATAGGTAATGTTTTATTGTAACTTTCCAGAAGCTTCATACCAGTAGAAGGCAGGAACAACATAAGGTGGGTTCTTGAAATTTATCTTCTTGGATTTTGTCTAGTTTGTCTAATTGCTGGTTGTCACTTCCAAACACACTCATTCCATTGTGGGCAGTTGGGGACAGTTTCTTGGATTTGTACGAGAGTATTTCCAAAGTTATTTTTACTAAAACTCGGGGTATGGTTTGCTGAGGTGCTTCTATGGTTGAAAGGGAGAAATTTCTCCACTTTGATTTTTTTCTTTTAAAAAATCTTAGTTATATGCAAACATGCAAACATGCCATTTCACTGATGTGCCATAGAACTATAACTCTTTTTCAAGAGAGAAAAAGAGAGAGAAAATAAAAGGTACCTTTTTATTTTGATATATCACAGAATTAAAAAGAAGCAGTATAAAAATAATAAAATCTTGCAGCTGGCATCAGAAATTGCCAGAAAATAGTCTGGGACAACAAAAATGTCCTTTGGAGATGTAAAACAAAGAAAAAAACAAACAGGAATTACAGAAACAATATTCCAGTTTCCACCTACATTTGCCTTATCATGGAGCAGCCTTCATCTCAATCTCAATCCTCCCTGCTCTCTGTTCCGCTCCACCCTCTCCCTGCATATCCATATACATTATATGAGTGTCATCCATTTATGCATATCCGAACAGGTGCACTCACACCTCCATATTTTTAGGGGTACAGTGGACCATTGCTATCTGCTGGGGTTTGGTTCCAGGATCCCCTGTAGATAACGAAATCTATGGATGGTTGAGTCCCATTAAATATAATGGCACAGCAAAATGGCATCTCTTATATAAAATGGAAAATCAAGGTTTGCTATTTGGAATTTATACTTTTTTGCAATATTTTGGAGTTGTGGATGCTTGAATCCATGGGTAAAAAATCCGTGGATAAGGAAGGCCAGCTGTACTTTGTTTTAGTCCATCCTGTGAACTGCTTTGGTGAAAGAAAGGAGGGATAACAAGAAAAGATTAAAGATCCAAACAGATTATATACACATATAGATATTTTCATTTCTACTCTTTCAAATTCAGTTCCACAGCTCATTTTCCCAATTTTCTAGGCTGCATCTGCACTGTGGAAATAATGAAGTTTGACATCACTTTAACTGCCATGGCTCCATCCTATAGAATTCTGAGATTTGTAGTTTGCTGTGGCACTGGAGCTCTCTGACAGAAAAGGGTAAATTATAGAAAACTACAAATCCCAGAATTCTGAAGTGTTCAGCTATGTCAACTGTATTATTTCTGCATTGCAGATTGGCTCACAATTCTTTACTAGAGTTTTTCCTCTGTCTGTCTGTCTATTTATCTATAACCGTGATGGCAAACACATGCCAGAGATGGCACATGAAGCCATTTAGCCTGGCACGTAGAAGGCGGGAAGGAAGAGGAAGAGGCACGTGCTGTTTCTTCTCCTTCCTGGCCATCCCCATAGAGGCAGCTGAAGACTGGGGATGGCATGGGAGAGGAGAAGTCTTACCCCACAAGGTCTGCCCCAGGAGGGCGGCAGTCCTAGCACTGCACCAGGTAACACCCAGCACCAAAGTCCTTTTAGTTTGGACACTCAGCCCCTAAAAGGTTCACCATCACTGATCTATAACAATCTGTGCATGCTGTTGTGCACATTTTTCAAACAGACACACAGGTGGATGCTAGCTCCATCTATGGATTTCTTACCACAAAAGGCTTTGCTTTTTCTGCTTGCACATCCCTAATTCACACACACATCCACAATATCCAGATGATCTCACTTTCATTCTAACTGCTACCAGAAGAGCATGGAAAATCATCTGAAATAGAACATACAGAGGAAAAGCTCTCTGGTTCTCCCTAGGAATGCTTACTTCACCAACTCCCTACTCATATAGACAATATTGCGCTAGATGGATCAATAGATTCAATACAACAGGGGTGGATCACACAACCCTCCAGATGTTGTTTGGTGGTAACTTCCAGATTTTCTCACTACTGGCTGCTGAGAATTTCAGTCCCTCAACATCTGGAGGGCCATGTGATACCTAACCCCTATATTACGAAGAAGCTGCCTATGTATGTCTTGCTCTTTCAGCTTCAGATATGCTCCTTGGGAACAAGTATAAGTGAAGAAGGATGCAACTTGTAAATGAGACATGATTTAGAAGGACAGTTTGCGTGTATACATGTATACACTTTATGCTACTCTCATATTTACATTTATATTTTCACTCTCCTTCTGTCTTTCTTTAAATATTTGTTGGTATACAAGACATGCAAAATATCCATTCTTCAAGTATTTCTTCTGAGGAGTTGCTCATGTCTGCAAAATGCAATGCACTACAAATTTACTATTATATTACTGCATAAAATGTGTTTTCCATTTATAAGTGCATATAACCTTTCTTTAACAAATAGTCTAATTCTGTACACATAAGCAAGTTTTTAATGGAATTCTACAAAAATTGAAAATCACCACATAATTTTTAAAGTCCACCGGCTCAGATTCTTGATTAAACTTTTAATAAAAATAGGAAAGCCAAGCTATATGTTATGACAGAAATTGCCCTTTTTTGGTTTGTCTTAAACAGGGTGTCCTGATCATTTTTTGAAAAACTGGGAGCCATTTAAGCAAATACTCTGTCTGTGTTTATTATTTCTGTATTTAACAGTACAGCTATACTGAAGATATAATTAAGACCCAGTTCCTCTTGGCTGGATATAGGAATAGCAAGTCTTCCAGAAACAAAAAGAGCACTCAGTACTCTCTGTTAGAATGACAGAAAGGTTGAGGCTTTGGAGAATTGAAAATCAGCTGCACATCACTGACAATTCTAAGGATCACACTGGTACTAGGCAAGGCTGGGTTAAGGTAGCTGGAAACCTGGCACCATTCCTTTCTGCACATGTATGGGCTATTCTAGGAGTAGGTATCTTCCAACATTTCACAGATGAAAACCGAGACACATCCAGCAAAGCAACAAAAGAGTTGTTGGAAAAGTTATTAATAAGGAAGAACAGATAAGCCAGGATTGAGTCTGAATTACTTTTGCATTTGAAACTCAGTTTGTAGCAACTGAAGTAAGCTTGAGGACACAGGGGGAAATTGGAAGGAGAGAGACTGGGCATTTGAATAGCAGCTGAAAAAGTGGGATGACAAAGGATTAATTGGGACTGTCCCTGACAGTTGGAGGGTATGGAAGTAATGGCATAGAAATTAAATAAGTGAATAAATGAAATCAAGAGTTTAATAGACAGCAACACCTACATTTTCAGATGTCAACCCACTTATAGCTACGCAACTTCAATGATACTTCCTGATCCCCTGCAGTTTGACTCAGTAATTCAATAGCACAAAATATTGATGATAATAAAAGCAATGGGACATTCAGGAAGGAACTAGGGAAGAAGAGAAAGCAGGCTATACCTTTTTTCTTCAGCAATGGACCCCTCGACAGAGAGGGGCTGGGAGCAATTGCACCAGTTGAACCAAAGATAATTCATCCCTGGAGCTAAGGAAATATATTCATGTCTTTCACAAGAACATTGCAAATGTAGTGGCATAGTCTCACTGTTCTGATATAATGTAGAGATTGAAAACATTTTTTTTAATACAATAATTTCCAGAATGTACCTATCATGGGATTGATAGTACCCCTAAAACCAATTTCTGAGCACTGATGAATGTCAAACTATATATCTTAATGGAGGGCTGTTGCAGACTGGCCCAAAGAGCTGGCCTGGGGGTAGAGCTGGGGTGGGGCAGCTGCATGCCATCCTGATGCTGCATGGCCGCACGCACAGCGTGCGGTGTCAGGATGCCCTCCCGGTGCAGCATTTAAAGACACTGAGCCGAAAGGGTGCGGAAGAGCCATGACACCAGTTCTTAGTGTGGCCTTTTACCACCCCTAAAAGGAGCAGCATTTTGTCGCTCTCTTCGAGGTGGCAAAAGGGAGGATTGGGGCCATGGTGTGAGGTTGCTGTGGCCCCAATCCAGCGCTTCCCAGGGCAGCTCTATGCTGCCCCAAATGGCAGGTCTGCATCGGCCCAGAGATATTTAAATAATTGCCAGACTTCATGTCATTGTTTGCAAGCATCCACCAGACCATGACTTGCAACCAAGTGCCTTTTAGAGGGGCAGAATCTGAATTACTATTTTTGGATTTATCTTGATGTCCTCCTGGGACATCAAGATATATATATATATATATATATATATATATATATATATATATATAAATTCAAACACAGACAAGTTTCTTAATATAAAATACACATACAGGCAAATACTATAAACATTACAAAATAAAGCAAAGCAAAACCTTATCTACTTCTACATCTACAAAAATTATCCCTTATTACTATACTAATCAGTAAAGAAAAGCGTTAACAAAGGGGTCAACTTGCCAGTTTGTGGTATCAGCTAACTTTTAATTCTACTTCCCCAATCTCTTCTATTAAAAATATGAAAAATTAACTAAATTCTAATAGTAATGTTAACTATTAATAAATGACACACTACTTGAAAGAACAATCTATACTCTTCTACAAATCCTACACTGAATATTTATCTCCATTTCTTCTTCCAATAATTAATCACTAATTTTCATTCATCTTTGAAAGACTCCATCGTTCCCTCTTTTATAAGATTAGTCAACTCATTCATTTCTGCAAATTCATTAAGCTTTATGAGCCAATTTTCATTGAGACAGAAGAACCAAGTCTTTTGTGCATACATAGGCAGGCTGGATGATTCTACCATTTATTGTATACTCCTCCCATTCTTCTTTTCCTTTTGTTTTTCCAGATGTTCAAACAAATGAAAATATTCAGGTTTCAGTTGAATTTTGCATTTTAATATATTCCACCACTTTATGTATTGGACCTGGATTGGGACTAACAGGGGGCTCTTTCCTAAAAACTCAGTCAGGCTGCATCCACACTGCAGAAATAATCCAGGTTGACACCACTTTAACAGCCATGGCTCAATGCCATGGAATTCTGGTAAATGTGGTTTTGTGAGACATTTAGCATTCTCTGTCAGAGAGCTCTGGTGCCACATCAAACTACTGTTCTCAGAATTCCATAGCACTGAGACAAGGTAGTTAAAGTGGTGTCAACCTGGATTATTTCTGCAGTGTGGATGCAGCCTGAGTGACCATGGATAGATAATCTATCTTCCTACTGCTCAATACCATTATCTCTCACCCTGATTTACCTTACTGTTGTGAGGGTAGAATAGGGAGGGGGAGAGCCAAGCACGTTACCTTGAACTCAGTGGAGGAAAGGGAATTTAAACATTGAAATAGATTAAAAGTTTTGAAAACCTTATTAAAGATCATGTTTGGGTTATTTTTAACATTTATCTCTGTATTGTTTTTTATTGTTTTTATTTGTTCATAACCTCAAGAGCCCTTGTAGACTGAGAAGCAATACAGAAATAATTAAAATAAACAAATAAAAACAAATAGATAAATAAATAACGATTGCCCCTGTAAATAGACAAAGTAATGAATCAAAACAGGATAGCTTTGTTTCCTCTGGATGGCATGAGAAAATTCCATCAAGTAACATAATTCAACACTACCCTAAGTAGTGGTCCATGGGCCAGTATTGGTCTGAAAGCTGGTACTATTGGTCCATGGTGACTTTCCAGAACATTATGCTAATATAATCATATGGCACAAAAATGGTACCAGTCCTTGACATCTTGGAGAGGGGGGATGCTAATCTGCCTCAGCGTATAGCTTGAGAAGCACTGATGTTGCTGATATCCATTCTCCACTGTTCACTTCCAGCCTATTGGTTCAGAACACTGAGATCCAGAAGGTTTAGCGGAGCCCCCTGCTTTCATAACCAGTTTGGTATTATGTAGCTTTGGTGCAGGAAACCCCTAGCAATTTGCTGAAGGAGGACAAGAAGCATGCACATGCTTCATAGAAGCAGGACAAAGGGAAAGTAACTCAAGAGATGGTGTTCCTTCAGTGTAGGGGCTATTCTGGATCAGTCTGTTTTGGGCTGAAGAATCAACTTTCAGGCTAGCTGTTTCAATACTGAATTTCTGTTGAATACAGTGAGGGTAAGGAGAAAGCTGAATGCCTTATTTGCACATTAAAAGCTAATCATTAATCTGGTATTTTAACTCTACAATTGTCAACAGCTATTGTTTCCCATAAAGCCTGACAATTCAATGGCTAAACTGGAGTTAAGTCCCATTATAAGTCTATGAATAGGCAGCAGGACAACTTGTACACCAAACCCCAAAGGCTGTTCAGTGTGATATTCAATCATTTTGCTGCTAAATTAAAGGTAAAGGTTGTGAAATGTGGGACAGATCTCAGCAAAGCAGGAAATGTTATCTCTTAGGTGACTGTAGTGATAGTGGTAACAGTGACAGAGATGCAATTAAAGGTTGAAGAGAATGTGTTTTAAAATGGAAATGTTCCATGACACCCCTCCACCTCCTTGTCTGAAAAACCATGCTGACTGAAAACATATAGACCTAAGGAAGAACTTTTTTTTAATCCACAGAATTACATTTTCAAGGGGATCTGGAGCTATGTGAGACAACATTTGTTTACAAGCCTTTGACAAAAGCCAACAAACAAAATGAATTTGGCACACACACGTTTTTTATTATGCCAACCCCAAGCCCCCACAAAATGGTGCTTTAAAAACAAAATAGGCAGCATAAATGAGATATTCTACTTACATTTAGCTAAGATATCCTACTTACATTTAGGGTTTCCTCATGCCAACGGGTTCGTGCAGGAGTTCTGGGTTCTTTTCAGTTGATTTCAGTTGAACTTCTGCCCTTCTCCTTTAGTTTTTGTATAAAGTCTTACCGATATTTGTAGTTTAACTAATCTATTATTATTATTATTATTATTATTATTATTATTATTATTATTATTATTATTAATTAAGGGCGGGTGTGGATTGGTCCTCCAGCCATCTCTGAATGCACCTTCATGGTAAGTCTAATCTGTCATTCACGAGATGAAGGAGCAATCCTCCATCCAGAGGATGGAGGACCAATCCATGACTAATGGGATATACCCAAGCCCTCTGTCTCTGAGTGGGATTATTTCTTTGATAATACAAAACAGTCCTGTTAAATGCTGCCTTTGCTGATTGATACTTGTCAACTTTATAATGCCTAATGAATGTTAATGGTTCTTTCCATCCGGTAGCATCATATATCTCAGGAATTGACCCTGATACTGCAAAAGTTGATGTAGAGGCCATAGATGTCATTGAATGTGCCCAAACATGTCCTGGCCTCGGTTTCCTATCCAAGTCATATCAAAGCAAAATACATGCCTTCAACCATTTTCGAATTACAGTTTTTGATGCTTTCTGCCCAATATTTCTTTGATTGTATGAAATAAATAACAATTCCGTTTTTCTGAAATATCTTGTTCTCTTTAAATAGGCTTTTATTGCTCGTCTTTCATCTAATGTATGCCATCGCTTTTCCTCTGGATGTTTGGGATTAGGACAGAATGTAGGAAGACATAAAACTTCTGGAACCATGTAACAGTGCAGACATTTTGGTATAAATGTCAGGCCCAACATTAACACAACTTTGTCACTTTCTATTTTGCAATAATTAGGATTTACTGATAAAGCTGACAATTCAGAAATCCTCCTTGTTGAAGTAATTGTCACTAAAAAAGCCATCTTGTAAGACAACATTCTAAGTGTGGCCTCAGATATAGACTCAAAGTTTTTTTCCAGTCTGTTTAGCACTAGATTTAAGTCCCATGATAGAAAGCAATGTTTAGTTGGACAAAACTATAGAGTAGCTTCTCTAAGGAGATGCTTTACA
>CM034706.1:81439244-81459411 GCA_020142125.1 Phrynosoma platyrhinos | reverse complement strand
GAGCAGACAAACGTATCCCATTAAATTCCATTAACTGTTAATAAAGCTGATACCTGTCTCTTTAATATATTTGGTCTTAGTCCTTTTGTCAACCCATCTTGTAAAAATTGCAATACATGCTTAATGTTTACCTATTTAAACTGTGCATTTTTTAATAAACACCATCTTCCAAATGATTTCCATGTTCTAACATGTATTGCTTTTGTTGAGTCTTTCCTTGATGACATTATTGTTTCCACCACTTCTTTAGAATATCCCATTTGTATTAAATTCTGGTGTTCTATCTCCCAGCTGTCAAATTGAGCCATCCGGGATTTGGATGTGTAATTGGGTCTTTAATTAAAAGATCTGCCCTGTATGGTATCATGTATGGTGGATCCACTGACATTTGACGAAGTTGAGGGAAGCACGGTTGACTTGGCCAGTGTAGTGTCACTAATATCACCGTTGCCTGTTCCTGATGCATTTTCCTTATTACTTTTTGAATTATGGCAATTGGCAGGAAAGATAATGCAATCCTTGAAGCCATGAGTTCATCAACATATAGGTCACCTCTACTATCTTTCTGCCATCTTTGGAATAGTACTGTTGCAGTTTTGCATTCTTTGCTGTTGCGAATAGATCTACTGCAAATGGAACCCATTTCTTCTGAAAGTTCTGGAACACTTCTGGATGCAGTCCCTATTCTCCTGGATGCAATTTGTTTTGATTCAAGTAGTCTGCTCTTATATTGCATGATCCTTTCGAATATATTGTTGTTACTGAGCTGAGATTTCTTTCTGCCCAGCTGAACAGCCTGTTGGATTCTTTCACCAAAGTTTTCGAATGAAGACTTCGTTGTTTTATTATGTATGCCCCCACCGTTATATTGTTCATTTGGATTTGCACATGATGACCGATTATGTGTTTCCAGAATGAGAGCAGGGCTAGCCTGACTGCCTTCAATTCCAAATAACTGATACTATGTTTCTTGTCTGGTAGTATTCCTTGAGTTGTCATGTTTCAGATGGGCAACCCATCCTGAAAGGCTGGCATCCATTGTTATTTGTGTGTACTTTGGTGTTTTCAACAGTAGTCTCTTATCTATCCTTGGTTCCTTCATCCACCATGTCATTTTTTGTTTCAATCTGTTTGGTATCTGTATGCAGTATCTTAATTTTCTTGCTTTATTTCACTGATGTGGAATAAGCAGTGTTTGTAGGCCAGGGGTAGGCAATCTAAGGCCCGGGGACTAGATGTGCCCCCCCTGAGGCTTTTGGACCGGCCCCAGGCTGGTCCTGCCACCACCACCCCCCGCTGCTGCCACCGCCTGCCATGATGATATTGATTATTGTTGTTATTACTTGTTCTTGGGGTTTTCTTGGCAAAATCTCCACAGGGGGTTTTGCCATGGCTTTTCTGGGGCTGAGAGAGTGTGGATTTATTTATCTATCTATCTATCTATCTATCTATCTATCTATCTATCTATCTATCTATCTATTTATTATTTTTATTTATTTATTTATTTATTTATTTTTGGTGCTTCGGCCCCCCCCCCAATTGTTTGAGGGACAGCAACCTGGCCCCCCGCTCAAAAAGGTTGCCTATCCTTGTTGTAGGCCTTTGCAATGATGTTTTCCCCAAGGTACCAATTGTATTGATGATATTAAAATTCAAAAAATTGTGCTAACTGCATTACTTGTATTTTGATTTTGTTCAGTAATCTCAGTATTACTTGCCTTAATTTCTGCTTCTGCTCATCAGATAGTGTTATGTAACCTGTCTCTGTGTTTATTCTTGCACTTAAATGTGTCAGTGACATCATTGGTTGTAGATTGCTTTTGTTGTAATTTATCAGAAAGCTGTATTTTGTCAGTATGTGTATTGTGTACTTCAAATCCTACTGTAACTGATTCCTTGTCTTTGCTTTTAACAATATATAGTCCAAATAAGGAAATAAATGTATCTTCCTTTGTCTTAGGTATTCTATTATTGGAATAAATATTTTCATGAAGAGTCTGGGAGCTGAAGTGAATCTGAAAGGTAGAGCTTTGAATTGGAAATGGTCTCCCTGATATTGAAACCTTAGATATTTCTTGTGGTTTAGGTCCATTGGTACATGAAGATCAGCTTCTTTTAAGTCTATTGATGCCATCCAATCTCCCAATTCCAAAGCATCCTGTATTTTTGTCAATGTTTCCATTTTGACCCTGTTGTATTTTACATATCTACTTAGGTATTTTAAATTCAACACAGGATGGTATTTCTGTTTGACTTTGGAATTGTGAAAAATGTGGAATAAATGCCTGAACCATACTGTATATTTGGTACTTTCTTTATGGTGTCTATTTGCAATAAATGATGAATTTCTTGATGTATCATTTTGTGTTTTATTCTTTGTTTTGCTACTGGTGAGATTACATATCTGCATTTTGGTGTCTTTTTGAACTTTATGACATAACTTCAACTTAATGTTCTTAAAATCCAACAATCTGGTGTAATTTTCTTCCATAAATTTCCAAAATGCAGAAGATGCCCTTCCACTGGCATTATTGTATTGCCAATATTGTTGTTTCTCTATTTTTTGAGGTTGTCTTTAAATTATTATATATTTTTTTGTAAAAAATAGGACTGTTGTCTTCCAAATTAATCTCTTAGTCTTGGCCATTGTTTTTGCCATCTGCATTCATTCTATTTTTGCATATTCCTATACCCTTGAAAGGAATAGTTAGTGCCTTGAAAAAACTTTCTATTCTCTTCTTTTGTATGGTAGGCATCACTTGTTTCTTATGTGTGTTCTCTACTAATACCTTCTCTAATGCTGTTTCTCCAAACAGCAATCCTCCTCTAAACGGTACAAAAGCTAGATTATTTCTAGACTTTTGATCCACCTCCCAATGTTTTAACCAGAGAGAGCATCTTGCAATAGTGGTTGCTGTCATGCCCTAGCCATAAAGGCCACAGTGTCATGTTCTGCATCAGCAATGTATTCCAATACTTTCTGAATCCTTTCAATTGGTTTATTTAGAATATTTTCATTTATTTCATCAACTGACTGTAATTCACATATCCACAGAATGGCGGTTCCTGCAAAAATGGATGCTGCTGCAGAAATTCTGATTGCCTGAGTAAAATAATCATGTGATTTTTTTTTCCCAAAGCATTATCTGCTATCTTTTCATCTAGATCCTTCAACACTGTGTCCCCTTGCTTAGGTGTTGAAGGGGATTTTAAGAAATCTGTACCCTCTATATCAAATGAATATATTTTATTTGTCATTCCTTGTAATCTCCTCAGTGATAAAGATGCGGACCATTCTGTTTGAATGAGAACTTTGAGAACTTTGAATAACTCTGGCATTGGCATATAATTTTTTTTTCTTTTTAATTAATGAGGCTATTTTTTCTGATTTCTACTGCTCTTCCTTATCCTCAGATGCCAAGGCCAATCCTAATATTCTCATCACTCTCTTTAAAAGATGTTTAAAATTTGTGCTGTCAAACAGCCTATCTGTTTCCAGGTCAATATCATCGTCATGATCTGAGGAGTCATATATATCCTAATCCATATTATCAAGTAGTTCATCTTGTCATGAACTGTGTGTTATGTCCTTAACACTATCCTGTAAATGTTTGGATTATTTTGTACATTTATGAGGTATTGTATTGTTATCATCCTCATCAGATTTTCTTTTTCTATTAAATTTATTCACATTCATGTCTTGTTTACTTTCAGACTGTAAAATTTTCTTGAAATTGTACAACCATTCATCCATTAAATCATTCTCATAATTTTTTGCCTTTTCTTTTTTCTGATGGACATTAGTTGTGTGTGATATCTCCATTTGCTTTGATGGATTGCAAAATGGAATGTAATTCCTCACTTATCATTTTTCTAATAGTGGATGTTAAAGGGAACTCTTGTGGTTCCTCATCATCCTCCATGTCCATATCTTGCCTCTCTAAATTAGGCATGTCATCATATATTATTTGCATGGATGTTAAACATTGCTTTTTATTTGTTATATTATTTTCCTTCATCAATTGAACCAGTCTAGACCAGTTTTCCTCTCCATCAGAACCTTCATCATATTCTGATGGTGAATTGGAAGTGGCACGCAATGAGCCGGTGTGTGTCTCCCTCCTCGGGTCACATGTGGTTATCGTCATTAATGCTGCCTTAATAAGGGCTTCTGCTGAGTCCTGGACAACTCACATGTGCAGAAGGAGGTGCTCCCTTCTTGCTACCTCTCTACCTCTCCTTACATTTAGTTATGTTCATTAAGCTTTAAAGCTGGAAATATAATAATGCTATATGAAATACCTAAGAACATGTGAAATCAAAGGAGATAGCATACTCAAGGTTGGATTAGATCTGAAATCAGTAAATGTTGTGCTTTTTGATATATCATAGAATCATAAAGTTGGAAGAGGCTGCAATAGCCATCCAAATGAACCCCTGCCAACCAGGAATATATACAACTATGGCACTCCTAAAAAATGACCATGCAACCTGTGAAGACACACCCAACTAAAGGTGGTGGCAAATATGGGTGTGCAACACCAGTACCCTGGTGAGATCAATCTCTAACCCAAAAAAGGCTCCAAAGCTGAGTGTAAAGTCCAAAAAGAGGGAAATTTATTAAAGAAAAACAAAAAAGGGGCTTTTCCTCCCAAGCTCTAATAGGCTTAAAATAAAAGGTACTTTACAGTTCAGGTTTAATGATCTTCAGTGTTGTCATCTCTCTGGGTTTGTTCCTGGATTGATCTCCTTCTCAATGAAGCTGGTGCAGGGTCTTTCAGCTTCTGGTGCTCTTGTTTTCTTTTATGTTGATGTTTATTGGAATTAACTGCTACAGGTAACTAAATTGGCTAATGTGGTAAATAAGTTGGCTATATGGTAAATAATTTGGCTGCAGGTGTAAGAAATGCCCTTTCCCTCTCCCTGAGCCTGTTGCCACAAAAAAAAAAAAAAAAAAAAAAAAAAAAAAAAAAAAAAAAAAAAAAAAAAAAAAAAGCCAAGCCTGCCTAAGAAAAAACTAAAAAGTCCCAAGCTAAAGCAGAGCTTGCTGGGAAGGGGCAAACCAAAAACTAGAAAAATGCAGGGGATTCCTACAGTTCCTCCCACAAACTAATACAGTGGAACATTCCTATGCTCCAACTAAATTGAAAATGAAGGAAACTACAGGGGAGAATTTAAACAGTCCAGGTTGGACATCACACAACCTCTGTTTAAAGACCTCTAAAGGAGAGCCCACCATCTTGCCAGGCAGTCTAGTCCACTGCTGAATAGTTCTTATAGTAAAGAAATTATTGTTTAAACATTTAAGTGGAATCTCTTTTCAGCTCTGTTTAAGTCAATAGAATTTACATCCAAGTGGACTATCTCCAAGTAGAGATATGTACAGTTGGCCCACCATATCCACAGATTCTGCATCCATGGATTCAACTATCCTTTTTTTTGTAATTTCCAAAAAGCAAACATTGATTTTGCCATTTTATATGAGGGGCACCATTTTACTGTGCCATTGTATCCAATGGGACTTGAGCAACTATGGATTTTGGCATCCATAGGGGATCCTGGAACCAAACCCCAGCTGGTACCAAAGGCTCACTATATCATGTTTAGTCATACTCCAAAAGTTTATTTGTGTATTAATATTGTGCAAAGACAGGTGAACCAGAGATGTATTCATAAAATATATACATATTACTTTGCAACCAAGTACTTAGAGACTACTGTGGGCCCTTGGTATCCAAAGGGGTTTGGATCCAAGACCCCCTCTGTACACCATAATCCATGGATGCTCAAATCCCATGAAATACAATGGTGTAGAAAAATATATTCCAAAAAGCAAAGCTTAATTTTTCCATTTTATATAAGGGACATAATTTTTATACACCATGTATTTAAACTGTGGATAGTTAAATCCATGGATAAAGAATCCATGGATATGGTGGGCCGACTGTACAGAGTGGATCATGGCCTAATTAAGATCCTAATTGAAGATATTGTGTCTAATAAATTATATTTTTCTTTCTCTAGATGTGTTCTTCTATTGCTTTTACAAAGATGCTTAAATTTGGCCTTTCAGTTTTTGGGATTTTAATAGCTTTATTTAAGTCTTATTGTTTGTCAGGATTTTTATGTTTGATCATTTCATTCTGATGAATACTGCCTTAATTGTTTTATAGAAAGGCTATATGAATGTCAATAAATGAAAATAATTATTTTACAGGACTGGGTTGTACTATATACTTACATATTTGGGTGGTGTGGGGTTTTTTAATCCAGGGCTGGACTGTCCAATGCTTTTGTTCTATGGTAGCAGCAATGATGATTGATAAAGGCAGTTGGAAAGGGGATGTGAAACCCTCCCTCCCCTCTCTGATCACTCTGCATAATGCAAGCTTAGTGCACAGTGAAGAAGGCTCAGCCCAAATAATTCAAGTTGCATATGGCTGAGTCCTTTTCCTGGACAACTACTGTGTGGATGATTTTGTTCTGGGTAATTTTGGATTAAGCTCTTGTGGTCTTAGCAAAAACAATATAGTTTTTGAATTCCTTCCATATGATATTTCTTTCCTGTTATGTTTCACATTCATGATGGTATGTGGACAACTGAATAGAAAGACAGCAAAACTCTTGCTGGGCTGAAATTAGTGACAAAACTTCATTTATATCAGTGAAGCAAGGCTTTAGTCATTGTACATGCAATTACCCACACCCCCTCTGTGCATTCACAGACAAAACTGGCTGGGTTTGGCAGAACAGTGGGAACAGGATAATCGTCCCCATAATCTTATTAAAGGAAAATAGCTTCACAAATAGTGTTCTACTTTTGTTACCAGCATCAATGGCAGGGAATGGCTTGTGCATACTTTGTGATCATAATTACTCATTTTAATTGTAAAAGTGTTTTGGTACTTTTTTTTAAAAAAAAAACCTTCTGAATAAATAAATAAACTTCAAAGACTAAACATTTGAAGATGCAAGCAGTGTGTAGCTGACACACATCAGCTTTTGTTTTCTCTGCCTCTCAAAGGAAGAGTCAGACTTTATTCTCTACATAGAGAACAAATAATCACTGTTAAAAGGAAATTATGGAGCTGCAATTGTATTTGGGAAACTTGTTGTGGTATGTAGTAAACTGAAATATATATTTGCTAACTCTGTTCACCCAGAACAGATCTACATAAAAATACTGCTAACCAAAGGAAAGCTTGATAGTTTTTCTTTAAAAACAACAACAAACAACCTTGCTACCCAGCCTTTCTCTGCTGAGAGTGAATTTTTGGTTTCATGGAGCAAATAAAGCATGAAACTAAATAATTAAAACCTGGCATTATAGGACAATGTAATTTCTAATTTTCTGGAAAGGGTTTGTGAGTGATTGAAAATACTTATTTTGATTTTTCTAAAAATCTCCCAAAACTGACAAAGCATTTTGAGAAGAGAAAAGATTCTCTATTGTAGCATTTTGTTTCTATACCTCTGGAGAGAGAGCGGGAAAAACACCATATAGAGTACATCTGCTTGCTTGAAACCTAATACTGTTATTGTAAGGTTTTGTAAAACTCACTTCCCGTCCTTACACTCACACAACAGGATATTTGAATTACAAGGATGACAAAGGAATGAGGCAAAAGATCCAGCTTAGTGCTGTTGATAACAAATTTGTGGTGTCTGATTAAACACTCACTTTTATGAGGAAAGTCACTTTCAGAAATAATTAGTAGCCACAGGGTCACTCCTTAATTAAACAAGCCCCTGTGATTAAAATCAGATTTACTGTTTATTAACTGTTTTATTATGCTGCTGAAAAAAACAACAGAGAGCTTAGTATAGAGGCAGCCACTAGTCATACTACAGAAAATTACAAAAAGTTAAGGCTTATAACCATTTCTGTTGTTAATCTAGTCTTTGGGGTTTAACATCTCAGTGGCAACATCAGATTGAAACTTATTGTCAAGATGTGGCTTGGAGTCACTCTTTTTATTAGGCTGGAATACAGTCACATTGGAGAAGTAAAAAAAGCTAAACAAAGCTAAATGGAATGCAATGAAACAAAGTGTCTATTTCAATCACCATTTGGAGAACCCTTTAATCTGAACTCGGCTTTAATTCCTATTTGAGAAGCTCTCTGTCTAAAAATAAATATATCCTTTTACCATTCCAAGCTGTTGCATTAGTGTTCTCCAGCCTGGCACCCTCCAGATGTGTTTGACTACACCTGCCATCAATCTTAGCTAGCACAGATAGACCGTCATGGCTGAGGGTGATGGGATCTGTAGCTCAAGAAATCTGGAAGTTGCCAGGCTGGGGAGACTCACATTTTGTCTTTACTTTGTACTCAACAGTTTATGAAAGTATTTAAGCTGTAAAGGGAATGTAAAACATATGACTGTTATGCGGACTGAAACTGGACATCTGTGTGAACAGCTGTGACTTGCTTCAGACAAAGCCATTGGCAAAGAACCACATGTTGCTGAGAGAAGAAATTCAGTGCAAGCCCTTTGCTTGTTCCTTTTAATATTAAAATAGAAACTCAGCCTCCAATGAATGAGTATAGTACAGGGATAGTGCACATTATCGGGCACATTTTACACATGAAAACTGGGACACATGTGGCCAAGTAACATAAGAGTGTGTTCAAGATGGCAAAAGCTATCAGTGAGGAAGAACAGGTAAAGTAGGGGGTTATTCTGGTGGTGAGAATAATCCAGGATGAATTCAGGTTGTGTCTCTGTTGTTCACATGCAATCCAAATGTACTTGATTCAGTTTTTTTGTGGGGGCCTGCCAAACCCCCCACTTAACTTGGGATAACCGGTAGCTGCTTTTCCCCTGGATTTTCAAAAAAGGTTTGCATCATTGGCAGTGTGAATAACTGATCTGAATAGACTCGGGATAATTCAGTATTAAACTCTGTATGCCTTGAACACCTTTTGAATACATTCATATCATCAACTCTATGTTTGTTCGAGTGCTGGCACTTCTGAGCAACTGAATTTCCAGAGGTGTGCATAGATGCTTATCCATAGTGTAACAAATTGGAATTGTGAATGAGGTAATTTGTATCATTCCTCTAAAGAAAAATGACATCTGAATGACCCCCTAGGAGAGGCTGCAGCAGTTCTCTTTTGCCTGAGTCTACAGGGAAGGACAAAAATCTGCACTCTCCTGTATTGTCCTTTTTCTGTGTCAATTAAGTGAAAACAGCTTCTTCACTTTGACCTTTGAACAACTGGAGCTGTTTGCAACAACTGAAGTGAAATAGAACAAAGGAAAAAGTAGGAGGAAAAGAAAGAAGCCAGGATATTTTAGAAGCAGCTGAGAAAGATGGATGACTGAGGATTAATCACGACAGGGGATATGATATTCATTCACCACAGACTGACTGAATCCTTAAGTTGAAGAAAGAAGAAATACGTTCTTCTTTAAAGAGTAATATTTTTTCATTAAGGATGCAATCATTCATAAGCATATCTAATCATTAGTAAGCCCCCAAATAATCAATAGTCAGCCAATCAATTGATTTATATTGTTTTATTAATTTTGCCTAATTGTGCTATCTTGGTTTGTAAAATATTTCCATCTATCACACTGAAGCACTGACAATTTTCAATTAGTTTTGTAATTGTAAATATAGTCTTTTATTTGCATTTCTCTTCTTTTTTAAAATTATGTATATAATCTGGATTAGGAGATTCTTCCCTGAAAAGCAGCACAGGAATAAATAAATTATCTGGAAATAAAATAAAATAAATATATATTCATTCTTAGAAGCATTACACCAAAAACAAATAAGACAACTACTGAGTAGACAAACATATTTATCATATGTTTATGTATATTTAGTTTACTTCTGCCATTACATAATGTTTTGGGATTGATTCTGGAAGAGAAGACGTATGTGCTACACCGGGGCAGGCAACCTTTCCCCTTTAAGGGCCGAGGGACTTCAGCTCCCAGAAGCCTCAGCCATGTTGGCCAATAGTCCCATGTTGGCCAATAGCTCCTGGGATTCTGGGAGCTGAAGTCCCTCGGCCCTTAAAGGAGAAAGGTTGTCTACCTCTGTGCTACACATAAGAATAAATTCTGAGGGAAGACCAAACCTGCTCTCCACCTTTATATACCTTTATATACAAATAACTACAGTAGTTGTTCGGTTGTGATTTCCTCCAATAGCAAAGGTATTTATTTATTTATTTATTTATTTAATTTATCTGCCACTTTTCTCCCAAAAGGGACCCAAGGCAGCTCACAACATTACATTGCAACATGACATTACAACTGTAACTTAATGAAATATAGTGTCACCCCTTTTGTATCATAATTGATCCTTCTTATTAACTTTTGAGTTATTCTTATAGTTAGTGATATAGACCAGGGCCATTTGTGTAGCCCCCAGTGATCTGCAGGGCTCATATTTTACATATATATATCAAAAGATCTTTGCGCCCAAATACCAAAAAATGGCCTCTAGGGGGCATGGAGGACATTTCCACTATGTTTGAAAGCCTTCTTGGAAAGTTCAAATAATTTCTTGCCCCAAATGCTGCTCAGGGCATTTCCATGATGGTTGCCCTCCCAGGCCAATTTAGGCCCAGGAGAGGCCTTATTTTTAATTTGGAAGTGAACAGGAAGCGACTTCCCTTGCGTCCTCTTGTTAAAAAAGGCCTCTCTTGGGCTCAAAAATGGTGAAAAAAGTCCCCATACACCTAGAGGGCATTGGGGGCAAAAATATTAATTTTGGGGAGGGGGGTTACAGTAGGGGTGTAGCCTTCCAAGATCTCCTGAGAGGCTAATGTGGCCACTTAGCCTCTCACAGTTGTCTGCCCATAGTGTAGACTCACTTAACATTGGAGGAATTTGCCGGCTCATATTGTATGTACCCTGTGCTGCTTCCTCCTACGGTTGATACTTTTGCAGCTAATCATTTTAACCCAATTACAAGCTGTCACGGGCCAGAGGCCAGAAAAGTGAAGGCAATGAAAGGGTGCTTGAAGGATTTTGCGTATCAAAATATGGCACGGACGGAAGATTCTCTGAAAAAGATCTTTCATTACTGAGAAAGCTTTGTGTAGCAGCTGTAATGGCTAGCAATCCATTTCTGGGTAGAAATCAAATTGCTGGTTTTGACCTTTAAAGTCCTAAACATCTTGGTTCCAGACCATCTGAAGGACCATATCTCCCTAAACAAGCCAGCCTGAGTGTTAATATTGGCTGGGGAGGGTTTTTCAGCCCCACCATCTTCACAGACATGGTTGTTGAGGACTCGGGAGAGAGCCTTCTCTGTGACGTTTCCCGAAGTGTGGAACACCCTTCCATGGGGAATCAGGTTGGTCTCCTTTCTGCTCTCTTTTGACCAGCAGCTGAAGATATACTTTTGAAGACAGGTGTTAAAAAATCATTTGTTGCTGCCATCAAGTTAACTATGATTTGATGGCAACCCTATGAATGCGAAACAATGGATGAAGAAAGCTGTTAGGAAGAAAATTAACTCATTTGAAATGTGGTGCCAGAGAAGAGTTCTATGGATATTTAAGGAAAGCCAAGCTGCAGCTAGGAGGGTCAGGGGGCATGTACGCACACTAGGAAACACTGAGCCCAGCCTACCCACACCTGCTTGCAGAAGCCTCAGCCCTTCTGCTCTGGAAGCCCTGCCACATTGAGAGACCTCTAGTTCCCCCTATGATTTCCCCAGGATTCCATAGGACCATGCACCAAGGAGGGGCAGAGGGGCACATGGTCTCGGCCTGGCTCATTGCTGCAGCCTGGCTTTCCTCTGAAGAAAACCAAACCGCAGCAAGGAGGGCCAGAGGAGTGAGCACTTGGCAAGGCTGAGCCCTGCCTCCCACACCTCCTAGCATAAGCCTTGCCACTTCCACTTGCCATGGCAAGGAGGTGTGGGGGACATGTGCATGCTTGGCCTGGATCCTTGCTATGGTCCGATTCTCCTCTGAGGAAAATTGGGCAGTGGCAAGGAAGGACAGGGCTGGGCTGGGTGTGTGTGTGATGGGGTGTCACCCCCACCTCTGGCCCCCTAATAACACTACTGGTCCACGATATCCATAGAACTCTTCTCCAGCACCACATTCCAAATGAGTTAACTTTCTTCCTAACAGCTTTCTTCATCCATTGTTCTTTGCCTACAAAGAGGCCTGTGGACTCACACAAATGGAGACAGATTGGATTGCAAGAGAGGAGTCCTTGTTGAAATGCAAACGGACTTTAAATTTTCTGGACTTTGAAAATCTCCCAATTGCCACAAAGAGGGGAGCCAGCCTGTAAGAGATGCCCTCCCCGTACCAACTTAACTAAGGACAGAAACAACAAATGTAAGCATCTCACGAACATCTCCAATTTTTCTCCTGTTTGGTTTGTAACGTCTTGCCTGATGAAGAGGCCAGTGGAGCTTCAAAAGCTTGCAACAAGTATATTATGCATTTCGGTTGGCCAATAAAAGTATCACCACTGTTTTGTGGATTTTTGTTTGTTTGAATTTGCTAAATGGCCAACACAACTATCCCTGCAAGCTTTCTTCACTGTTTAGCTTTTACAGCTGTACAAAGAAATGTGAAATAGATGGCATGAACAATCCTAATGTTAGTATTCAATAAGTTATCAATGTTATCTTTATACTTCAGGAACTTGTATTGTTCCCTTATATCTGCCCTTCCAAATTGAACAGTTGGAATACTCCAGGCTGCTCTAGGAATATTCTGGCCCTGAATATGCCAGGTAGCTGCTTATACACACATCCCGCTGTGTTGCACAGCACCAGTGCTACTGGTATGAGTTGCTCCCTCTAAGGTTGAAAATGGGATACCTGGCATCAATCACATGGTTGGGTCTACCTCTGAAGTTGTTGTGACCTCAGAGGAAATGACTCATGCCAATGGTGGTGGCATCAGGCAGCACATCAGAATGCATGTATAAACAGCCACCTGGCATTGCTCTGGAATGCTCTGAATTTTCCAGGAAAATCTGGAGCAAAAGGTAAGACTTTTTAATCTCGTATAAGAGAAGGATTCAGTGCAGAACTAGCTTCAGGTCATGAAGGGGATCTGGCTGACTCAGGGCTTTAGCCCTGTGTCATGTGGACATGGTGCCATGAGGGTGAGCAGAAACTGGTTCACTTGGCATATGGAGACATGTCCCTAGTCTTTTTCTGGTTTGTTGACTGCAATTTTCATTCTGATAAATAACTGAGCCAAGGTATAGAAAATCTTGAACTATTTTAATATCATCATCCTTTACCTTAAAGTTATGTAAATATCTGGAGGTCATTATTTTTGTTTTCTTAATGTTTAGCTGTAAATCTGCCTTTGCACTTTTTTCCTTGATTTTTTTTTAGTAATTGTTCCAAGTCTTTGCTACTTTCTGCTAGTAGTATGTTATAATCTGCATAATTTAAATTGTTGATGTTCATTCTTCTAATCTTCACACCTCTTTCCTCTGAGTCTAATCCCACTTTATGTATAATGTGTTCGGCATACACGTTAAACAGATGTACACCGCAAGAATATTTAATAACAATTTTATTTAGAAATTGATTCTACACAGATAGATTTTAAAACCCAATTAAAAACAAAAATTTTCAACAGCAAAAACATTAAGTGCCCACTGTTAATCTGCTGCTTCCTTATGCCCCATTTTCAGTTTACTCTTGAGAATCACCAATTATTCTTTAGCTCTTGATACAGTTGTATTAAGAATTATCAAGGACACTGAAAAAAATGAAGGTTAAATCCTGAGTTTTTGTAGGGCTGTGAGATTAATGAGATTGATATTCAGAGGAAAGAACTGGCAAAACCACCTCTCAGTATTCTTTGCCTAAGAAAACCCTATGAAATTCATAGGGTTGCTACAAGTTGACAGGAGACTTGAAGACACATGCATACACATTTCACTGAGGAAACTTATGTGCTTAATGGCCAGTTATTACAGAGTTACTCACAGTATAATACACCTTTTGTGCACAGAATTTAAAGGCACATTATGTAGAAAGTAAAAGGGATCAAATTGTAGATTTCTTTTTAATTTTTTAAGAAAGAGGTGAAGCGCCTATTCAGCTCCTGTATATGTGGCATTTTACTAAAATATCTTCATATTCTCACCACAAGTTTCTTAATGTCTTGCAGCCTCTAAGTAAGGCCTTTGTTGATATGAGTACTTCACTTGTTACAGAATGCTCAGGGTTTATTAGTTTTGGAGTTTAACAGAGGGGAAAATAGCAAACTGTTTCCACATTTTGCAGTAGGGCACAACCCATAATATTCTACTTTGTCTTTTAAAGTTAAATGAACACTGAGAAGTGGGGGTGGGCTGAATCATATGACTTGTATTTAAAATACTGATGTATTTTAATCCTAGCATTCACTTGAACTATCATGCTAATTATCAGCAGATTCTACTGCTGGGCTGAAAACATGGATGTTGTATAATTTATGTATATGAGAAATGTATTCCATTTTGGCATATTAACACAGATAGAGAAAACAGACAATCCATCAGAAATTAAAGCAAAAGGAATAAGAGGATGATTTTAAAATATTTTCCATTACTGATACAATATTGAACTATAAATATGCACATATTCATGGGCTGAGATTGCTAGGTGTGACAATTAATTTATAACACAAATGTATTCAATATACCTCCTCTAAAATTTAATCTGAGTAATTTCAGGAAGATAAATAACACATGACAGCCAAATCCACCTCAATGGCCTATGGGAATGGCTTATGCCAGCACTGTTTGCCCAATGGGATGGCAACCCTTGTACTTCATCCTTATCCAAATAGTTCTGAATTAGTCTAAGTGGCTCGGGGATGACTAAAACACACAGAGAGCTGTAGAAACCCCTGACCATGCTTGCAAACTACTTACTCAGCAAGGGATAGGATTATATATATATATATATATATATATAAAATAAGGGAAGTTAAGCAATACATTTGATCGGTATCAACACACATTAAGAGATAACAACAATATAACTATATTCAGGGTTTAATTTTGAATGCATATATTTTAACAGCAGTGGCACAAGAAACATCTGTGATAGTTTCACTGCAGTAAACAGTAGCTGAGTAAAGACCTGAATGCATAGGCAGGATATGACTGACCTACCTTGTCCTATCTTGTTCATAGATCCAGTCCATTCCTGCCCTTGGCACATACCTAGTCCAGTGCAATGATGGGTGGATGTTCAGATGTTCACCTGCTGTCAAACCATTGAGCCATTGCCACTGCTGCTGCCTTGCCTATTGCTGTCATCACTGTTCTACATGCAAGCCCCTCTTGCAGCCCATAAAGATGGAAATGACACCTTAAAGAAGCAATGCCCAGGAACACATCAGCTACATTAACTGTATTTTGTTTTAGTCTATGTTGTGTGTTGCATATATTGAGATAAAGACAAGACATTAAGTAAGTAGCTAAGTAAGCAAGAATATAAGAAGAGCCATACTGGATCAGATAAAGACCTAGTTAATCCAGCACTCTTTTCTCATAACAATCACCAAGATGCCTCTGGAGGAAGTCCACAACAAATACATGAGCATAATAGTTCTTTATCCATGCCCTTCCATGCCAAGTTCTCTGATATATATGGGAGTGCGGGAATTAGACCCATGTCTAGTAGCCACTGACAGCTGCATTCTTCATGAATTTGTCCAATATCCTTTAAATATTCCATCTTGGGACAGCCATGACAAATCCTACCCTTCATCTATGTACCATGTGAAGAAGTATCCCCCCCCTTTTTTTTTGTTCCAGAATTTAGGGGTTTAAATGAGTGGGCTCACAAAATGAGAATATTGCTCCCTGTCAAATAAGAATTGTGCTGCCCAATGAAATTTTCTTTCAGTTCCCAAATTATTGGCTTCATGTTAATTTAAAATCTCAGTTGAGGATTTAGAAATACATTTTAGGCCCCTCCAAAAAAGGGTCAGGCACAGTTGCCAAGGGAATGAAAACATAGCAAATGTAAGTGTTCTAAGTGTAACCAGTTTTTAATGCCATATTCTCTGCAATGCTAAAAATTTGGAGACAGAAGGGAAAATTAATTTGGGGAGAGATAAAATTATTTTGGGTGGGGAGAGCAATTCCAAGATTTTGCCTCCTGCTTGGTACTATATCCCTACTAGAATTTCCCACCACTCACCCTGAGTATATGACCCTAGGTTCTATAATTAGGAAGGAAGGAGAAAAACTTCTCCCTACTCACTTTTCCCATGCCATACACAATTTTATCCATCTCTGTTGTGTTTCATTTGTTTGTTATGCTCTTTCTTCATAAAGGAATTTCTCCTGACCCTTGATCCTTTTGTTTGCCTTTCTTTTTGCACCTTTTCTGGTTCTGCAATATCCCTTTTCAGGTGTGGTGACCAGAAGTGTATGCAGTATTCAGAGTGATAAATTCACATTCAGGTGGAATAACAAAACATATGGAGGAAACCTGTCCTATTATGAGTGCAAAAGCCTCTTCAAGTCTACTTAGAAGCAAACCCCACTGAATTCAAGTGATCCTACTCCCATTTAGCTGGTATAAAATCAGAGCCTAGGGCTCTTGCCCCACTGCAGAATTAATGACGTTTGGCACTACTTTAACTGTAATGGCTCCATTCTGTGGAATCCTGGGATTTGTAGTTTGTTGTGGCACCAGACAGGGTTAAATAGCTCACAAAACTACAAATCCCTGAATTCCACAGCATTGAGCCATGGCAGTTAAAGCAGTATCAAACGACATTAATTCTGCAGTGTAGATCCAGCCTCAGTCTCCCCTAAAATACTATCCTGTTGCAGAAGAAACAGTTGCATAACAGGATGGAATTCTAACAAGATTCAAAACTTACTTTATGTTTGTCCAATGGGGAGAAAGGACATTGTTTCACATTGCTGGATTTATGCAAGACAAGGTACAACAGCTTGACCTTAGTGCTTGCAAAGGACATCAGCATGTAAAACTGTGCTGGACAGAAATGAAGGAAATGGCCTTCTGCTCTTTTTGAAGTAGCCACAGCACCTCGTGGTTAAGAAAGAATATTCAGCTCTCTCTGTAGCTGAGTAAAATTCATGTTGCTGACAGTTGTGAACATCCTTTCATGAACAGAATTTACCTAGTTTATTGTTGAATAGACTGGGATTTTATTTCATTGGGGAGAGCATAGGGAAATATATCAAAGCACTATCTTTGTGCCAAGTAATCTTTATATGGGAGAACTATGAAGTTTGTATTTTAGATCTCTAAACTGCAGATGTTTCATAGATGTCTGGAAAGAAAGAGTATAATATATGATTAGACAGATTCAAACAGGAGCCAGACCAGTGCTCCTCTTTTCATTACTCTACATTCTTGCATAAAAATCTACCTTAAATATATGGAAGAGAAAGCAGAGTGATTGTCTGTTAAGGAGTGATAGTTAAAATAAAGCTTCATATAGGATTTCAAAACTGCTACATTTGCATGGGAGTAAGTTCCATGTAATTTCCTGGGATATGTAGTACTTCTGAGTAAACATCTGAAGGGCTGGTTAGAGAGTATGAACTTGTTTCACTTTATCTAAATTTATATTGAAATGGCCACTCTGTTAAAAATAATAATCACATCTGACAGAAGTAAGTTTAGTAATGCTTAAATCATACAGGGGAGGGAGGGTGACTGGTTGCACACTGCTCCCCACAAAAACTATCGCCAAAAAGAGAATAAAGTTAGCATATACTATTCTGTTTGGACAGAAGAAAGTTTAGATACAATTAGCATGGTTTGAAAAGATATGTGATCTAGTGCTTTGAATGTTGGATTAGGACTCTAGTAGACCAGGGATCAAGTCCCCACTCAGTCACAGGTCTTATCTCCAGCCACAATACTTCAGGCTGCACCTGGAGTATTCTGGTACTGGAGCAGCCCTAGATGCCTCTCCACCTTACCTCCACACTCTGTAATAACGCTGGTCAGCTGTCTACACAGACGTGTAGAAAGGTTGTGGTGGGGGCAGGAGGGAACTGGTGTAATTGGCCCATGTAGACATGGCCCTGAAAACCTATTGAGTAACCTTGAGCAGGTCATGGCCCCTCAGCCTTAGAAGAAGGCAATGGCAAACCCATTCTTATAAAAAAAACCCCATGACTGGTTCATCTCAGGATCACTATAAGTCAGATCTGACTTGAAGACACACAATAACAACAAAAGAGAAGTGTAATCAGTTGTGCACTTTGGTCTACAACTCTGGAGACCAGAGTTTAATTCCCCACTCAGCCATGGAATCCATGGGCAAGTCTCAGCCCTGAAAAAACCCATGATATATTCAACTTAGGGTCACCACAAGTCAAAAATGACTTGAAGGCACACAACAAAAGCAACACCAAGAACAAGAACAACAACAAACAAACAAATGTATAAGCCTTTGACCTTGAATTGGACAGCCCTGTAAATGAAAGGCACTTTCGAATACAGAACTGTGGTCTGTAAAGCAGGACACACAGTCCCTCCAAATGGAAAATAGAATAAAAACATGTACTTCATATATTTCTTGAAATAGATAGGATCATGTATGTAACTTCACATTGTTTCCCTTCCTTTGAAAATGCTAGAAGTGGTCATTCATTCCTACCAATAATGTTTCTCAGGATCTTTCATTATCCAAGTTAAGTTCTGACAGACTAGACATTGGACAGATTTTTATGAATAAGTACCAGTTTTCTGTGCTTGGAAAAGTCTAGTCTCAAATGTAGAATAAATAATTTATTCAGCTATATCAAAGGTAAATAAATTCCCCTCCCCCGCTGCTTATATACCATTAAGCAGAATTATTAGACACAGTAACCTATAAATAGCAAAACATGTATTGAACTATGAATATCACTGACATTCTCATACAGAGTACTGTAATATAACACAAATAATTTTAAATTGGAGTACTTCTGTAAGATTTCATTGACACAGAGAATGGGGAATGCAGTGCTTTTAAAGGAGATTGATCAAAGGGAATTCTGAGATATATATATATATATATAGTTTAACTATTATTCATATGTTAATTTTATTTTCAGGATGAAGAAAGAATATAAGCCACAGGACAGTAAAAAAATTCTATACAATGAAATTATATGGGCCAATTCAAACTGTGCATAATGTGGTGCGATTTTAACTATGTGATGCAAAAGTAAATCCTGTTTATTTCAGTGGAATTACTCTTCAAAAAGTATCCATCAAAAATACATACTCAGTTCTGCTTGGTGGTGATTTTAATTAAAGATGTTTGTCTTTTTCTCAGTTTTCTTTTCATCACAAATCCTATCCACCTTTCAGGTTCAGGTCAGAATGAGAGAATCCTAACAAAACTCTTTGACTAAAGGTATCACTCTATAAAGGTAACACTTGGTTTTGTATAAAACTATCACTGTTTTGTGAATTTTTGGACTTTATTGTAAAAACTTTTTGATTGGTTTTCACTGTTTGTGAGGACAGGCTCTCTGGAAAGCATTTAAAAAAGGCCAAATAGTCTATACACTCCAAATGATGATATGTAATGATGTGTGTATGTGCCTTCAAGTCATTGCCAACATTTCCAAGGGGTTTTCTTGGCAAGGTTTGTTCAGAGAAGGTTTGCCATTGCCTTCCCCTGATTCTGAGAGACTGTGACTTGCCCAAGGTCACCCAGTGGGTTTCATGGCCAAGTGGCAATTGAACCCTGGTCTCCAGAGTAATAGGCCAACACTCAAACCACTATGCCACATTGGCATGAGGCTGTGGGGTCAATCCACTGTTACTTCACAGTGCATTAAAATACCTCCGTTTTCATCTAAGTTCTTCCAAAAATGGAAAACAAAAGTGCTGCCAAGTAACTTCTGGTTGCCCTTTTGGGAATGACACATAAGAAAGTGGAGGTGTTTGGTAGGGCTTCTGGGGGATTTTGTTGTGCATATGTGGATGTTTTAATCTTTTTTTTAGCACTTCCAGGGACTTTTGTGCTGTTTGGGGATGAAAATTGCCTGAAAACCATGTCCATATTTTTAAATGGTGGTTGAGGGCTTTGGAAGAGAAATCAGGGGCCAGGGAGTACATGCATCACATAGGCTGCAATTTCCCCACCCCTGGAAGTAAGTCCACTGGTTTACATCTAAATAAGTACCGTATTTTTCACCATATAAGACGCACTTTTTCTTCCCCAAAA
>CM034706.1:81414175-81426666 GCA_020142125.1 Phrynosoma platyrhinos | reverse complement strand
GCCTGGGGCCAGTCCAAAGGCCTCAGGGGGCCACATCTGGCCCCCGGGGCTTGGGTTGCCTACCCCTGCTCTAGAGCCATACTTCCAACACTCAAACCACTACTATGTTGGCTCTCTCTCTATATACCTTTCTGTCTAGTTATTGTTGTGTGCCTTCAAGTATTTTCCATCTTACGGCGACCCTAAGTCAACTCTATCATGTGGTTTTCTTGGCAAGATTTGTTGGGGGGGGGGGGGTTCCTTTGCTTTCCTCTGTGGCTGAGAGGATGTGCACTATCTGAGGTCACCTAGTGGGTTTCATGGCCAAACAGGGAATCAAACCCTGGTCTCCAGAATCATAGTCCAGGACTCAAACCATTATGCCATGCTGGCTCTACAATAATCTATAAAATAATATAATAATCTATATATAATTTTTGAACACATTCCAAAATATTATAATATATTAATCTGTATCTATCTGAGCCCCTTTGTTGGGAGACACCCAACTCATTCTCCCACCTCTTGTCCGTGGTCCCCTCCTCCTCCTCCTCCTCCTCCTCCTCCTCCTCCTCCTCCTCCTCCTCCTCCTCCTCCTCCTCCTCCTCCTCCTCCTCCTCCTCCCATTTGGTATGTGTGCACAGCTCTCTTCTATCCTCTTTCTCTTACTTAAGCAATGTATGCATATTTTCCATTTCCAGTGGCTATTGATTTCAAGGAACCAACTTCTTCCATTGAACTAGAGTTTGGTTTTCTAAACTCTGAGCCTGGGTTTGAGGGTTGAGGTTTATTTTGGGGATGGGGGGGGTTGGTTAGCTATCAAAGAACCAACTGGGGCAAAGAAGACTGAAAAAAAAACTTGCAAAGTGGTTTGTTTTTTTGCAGATCCCTGGCCCCACAGCTGAGATGGCTAGCCTTGTTCTCCAACCCCCAGCCTCTGACTTGCTTTGCATGGCATTTGCAACTCCACATTATACAGCCCCAGAAGAACTGCATGCTCTTGTTTCTCTCTCCCCCCCCCATCCATGCATATGTCTTTGTTGGGAATGTCCATCGATATCTGGAGAGGTAAAGGAATACCCCCCTCCCCCTTTCCACCCTCCATCTGCTGTGAGCAGAAAAACAACAGCAACTATACAACCCGCTTCGGACCAGAACTCAAATCAGAGATAGAGTGATCAGAAAGAGGTGGTTTCCAGGATCATGTTTGAGCTCTACTGAAGCCAAGAAGTGGGAAATGATCTTTTGGTGTATTTGAACAATGGGGCAGACTTGCTTATCTGAAGAAAGTGAGGCACCTTGGAATGTGTCCAGAAATTACACCCCTTTTGCATGCCAAGAATTTGATTATTGATATCCATTCTAAGAGTCATGGCTAAAAAGGATTGCAGGATCACATTGAGTCCAGGACACAGTTGGGGGGGTGGTGTTGAATTCTCCCTAGAATTCAAAGGATACTGCTGTGTAGCCAAAAAAGAAAAAGAAAGGGGGGAAAAAGGTGGATTTGGGGAGGGGAAAGTGCTTTATTTTCCTGTGATTAAAGGCACTACCCTATTGATTCTTACAGCATTGAATGCATTTTTAAATACATATGCAGACATATATATGTTTACTTAAGCAAAAGGGAAAACCTAACTATCCTGGCACAAGAGAAAAGGCGGGAGGAAGCACTATTGGGCCAACATAATACTATGAACGAAAGGTCGTTTCTGCACTGCACAATAAGCACATTCACACAATGAATAGCAGTAGCAGGCCCCGCCTGTCATGGATCCTGCCCTGTTTTGTATTTAGTAAATTCTTCCCTTTGTGATTCCTTCCCCTTGCCCCAAATATTAACATTATTTCTTCGTTTTGGTAGCTGGAATGTATGGCCTGTTAGTCAATTGATTGTTCAGGACAATTTTAGATTGCAGAGTTTTCGGTGCTAAATTGTTCATTTCTTTGAGAAGTTATTTTGGGTATATTTGGTGGGATGGGCACCCTTTTGTGTAGGTGAAGTCAGCTTCCCACTTGCTACTGTGTTGTCAGAACTATTTCTTGTTCGAGAGAAACCTGAGCATGTTCAAGGAGAGTCCTTTATGCTTTGGCCTGGTGCCACATTCTTTATTTCATAGCGGCTTCTCTAAATGAGTTAACTATCAAAGAGTTTTTCATTAACTCACTTGGCAGCCCATATATGAATGAAAAAAGAGCATAACTGAAAGAGGGCAGGACACCATATAGAAACATATATCTAGTATGTTTTAGAATCAAATTGTATGTGTGCATGGGTTGTTTTACCACTTTTCTCCATCCCTTTTCTTTTACCACTTTTCTCCATCCCAATTTGGGACAAGCATTTCTATATGTGAGGTGGGCTATCAATATTTCAGCAGCTGGTTACTGCAGGCAGGCAGTAACTGTATATATGACTCAACTATTGAACTTTGGTGTCACTAGTCCTCTCTGTTTTGTTAGTTCTGGGTTGCACTCAGCGTTAGATGCTGCAGCCTAAATATTTTAGTCCCAACTAGAGTAGACTCATTCAAATTGTATAAGTTCCATAAATGTTGATCTACCAAGTTCACACTGATTTTATGGGTATGTTTGACTTGGGAGTTACAGCTGGATTTAGGCCAATGGTTTTTGTTAAATCATTGTTAGGATTACAGAACAAGTCATGGCAACCTGCAGGATGATTGCATATTGTTAACAGTGGTGCTTTTAGGATCTGTTCACACTTGATGCCAATGCAGTCCAAGCTTTTGCAACAAATGCAGAAAGCAACACAGTGGCTCACAGATGGGAAACACTCAATATACGTTCCTTCAAGTATCTTTTTTTAAAAACAAGCAAATCATACAAACAAATACACACTAATTTTCTATGTGTAAAAAACATACAAGGCAAAAACACATCTAATTAATAAAAAGTTTTTAGCAATCTAAAACAATTCTAAAACTAAGAAGAAAACAAACAAAACATACACACAAAACAGGGAAACAAAGGCTTCCATCATACCTGACTAAGGTTCTTCAATATAATTTCTAATCCCCAAGAAAGAGGATAGCAGGGATTGCAGTGACCCCAAGACAATTGCATTACTTTCCCATGCAAGCAAAGGGATGCTCAAAATTCTACAACAAAGACTTTTAACATATATGGAGCAAGGGATGCCAGATGTCCAAGTTGGATTCAGGAGAGGAAGAGGCACTAGCGATCATACTACAAACATATGTTGGATAATGGAGTGCACCAAAGAATTTCAAAAGAAAATCAGCCTGTGCTTTATAGATTATAGCAAAGTATTTGTTTACATAGATTATCAAAAACTATGGATCACTCTTAAAGAAATGGGTGTGCCACAACATTTGATTGTCCTGATGCATAACCTGTACTCAGGATGAGAGGCTACTGTTAAGACTCAATATGAAGAAACACAGTTTCCAATTGGTAAGGGGGTCAGGCAAGGATGCATTTTATCACCCAGTATGTTTAACTTGAATGCTGAACACATCACACATAAAGCAGGATTAAATCTGAAGGCAGGAGGTATGAAAATTGGATAAAGGAACATCAAATTGGAGGAAGCAATATCAACAATTTAAAGTATGCAGATGACACCATACTACCAGCAGAAAATAGCAAAGACTTGGAACAATTATTTCAAAGAAGAAAGTGCTAAGGCAGGTTTACAGTTGAACATTAAGAAAACAAAAATGACCACCAATGATTTACATAACTTTAACGTAGATGATGATATTGAAATAGTTCCAAATTTTCCATACCTTGGCTCAGTCATTAATGAGAATGAAGACTGCAGTTAAAAAAAAAAAAACTCAGAAGACTAGAACTTGGAAGGGTAGATATCACAAGATTCTGAGGTTTAAAGATTGTCCATGCCATTGTATTTCCCATTTCTATGTTGTTGTAAAAGCTGGACAGTGAAAAAAGCTAATAGGAAGAAAAAACATTTAAAATGTGAGACTCAACCAAGGAAGCCAAAGCCCTGAGTCTGTAAGACTGGAGCAGGGCTGTTGATGACAAGGTAATTTGGAGGTCTCTCTTTCATGGGGTTGCCATAAGTCAAAGTCAACTTGGGAGCAACTAACAACCAAAGTTAAGGCTGTAGCTCTTGGAAAGAATTTCACTTGAAAACAGTGGTGTTCCCTTCAGAGCAAATGTCTATAGGATCATCCTACGGAAGCACATTCCCATTTTCACCTCCCACAGCTGTGATGCAAAAAGAAAGCCCACACTGGATAGACTGCATGCTCAATTCTGAAATATTTTGCTTAGTCTTTACGACTGGCATGCACACCAAAAGTGCTTGAAAATTTTTAAAGTGGCTTTATACTCTTGTCATATACGTATTTTACTCAGACATATGTGTCATTTTCCTCACTGGGATTCAAATCCAAATAAATATACATAGGCTTGGGGACTCAAAATGCAGTTCCAACAGAAGACTACTCAGAAATAAGTCCATTGGGTCTAAGGAGTCTCACAAACAGATAAACTGGATTGAAGTTCAGGCTGTTTATACTGACACAACAACAACATCAACAACACCAAGGAGGAAGCCTCATTGATCTTTTCTTTTGAATGCTAGGTATTGTTTTCCCTTTCTTTCACTCAGTATTATTTCTGAGTAGAGCAGCAAACTGTCCTGGGTGAGAAGGCCCTCAGACAGCAAACTGGTTGCCTGCCTTGACAAAGATCTGGTGGCATTTGATTGTAATTGGGAACCGTCATGGTATTTTGGAGGCACCTTTTGTCCAGGGTGAGCAGATGTCCTCACCGCAAAGGAGGACAAGACACCACAAAATGTCCGACCTTCAAGAAAAAAGTAGGGCATAACCACAGAAAAGTTTTAAAAAACACTAATGAAAGTGTCAATTCATGCTTTGTAGTTCTACTCAAAAGGGAGGACATTTTTGAAACCCCTGCTGGACAGAAGGTTGGAAAGTAGGACCTCTGGTCACCCTGCATAAAAAATGTAAATTCACGCAGCTTAGTCCTGCTCAAAATGGAGGACATTTTTAAAATTCCTCCTGGACAGAAGGTCAAAATGGAGAACCAGTCCTGGGAGAAGAAAGGGCCCCTGGTCACCCTGTGGAGCAATGTAAATTCATGCAGCTTAGTCCTGCTCCAAAGGGAGGACATTTTTGAAATTCCTCCTGGACAGAAGGTTGAAATGGGGGACAAATCCTGGGAAGGAGAAAAAAAGAAGACCTCTGGGTCAGCCTGCTTTTGTCACCTGGTTCCAGGCTTGGCATTGTCTGACCCACTGTGGCCAGTGTCAGGTTTCAGGATCCCACTGAACTATCTATCCCAGGAAAAGCCAAGCACAACAAAGAATGAGGAGGATCCAGTCCAGGGTTGTTTGCAGAAGAACTGGTTGGAGGGATGGCAATTTCTGGGGGCCAGAGCTACTGAGTGTGGGGAGGGAAGAGAAGTGGTACCAGGGAGGGAAAGGAGCCCCAGCCAGCCCTTTTTCTCCCTGTTTGGGCTCTCCCCCCTCCTTCTTGCAACAGCTTGTTGCTGTGTGTTGGTGTTAGGAGGGAGGAGGCAAAGGAAGGGAGGAGTTGAGCTCTCTGGCTTGTTTGCTCCCCCTTTCCCTGGAGCCAGAAAACGTCACCAGCAGCCCTGCAACTGTAATCCAAGAAGTGAAAGAGGCAGAGAGAGAGAGAGGGAAGGAAGGAAGAGAAGCAAAGCTGCAACTTCACACCCGCCACAAAGGGCTTGATCGAGGCCATCCGAGCCTCCCCCCCCCCCAAAAAAAAGAAAAAAAAAGTGGAGGTGGGAGGAGAAAAGAGAAGCCTGGGATCATCAGGAAAGGCTCAGGATCCAGATCTGGGGGTGATCTAGTTCTTGTCTCCCTGCCCTCTTGGATTATGTGGGGGCTCTGGGTGATCCTGGCTGCTGGGAAGGTAATGTTGCTGCTGCCTGTTTTCCACTTGGGTTTGTTGGGTTTTTTTTTTTGCTGGTGGAAAAATAAGGGCGTCTGGGAGGGTGTTGCCAGGCGTGGCAAAAGGATTGCATAAGTGCTCACAGGAAAGGCCCTGGGTGCAATGGATGGGGGTGCAGCAGGGAAGGGGAAGGGGCACCCTTCGAAGGACATTGGTTTCTAGAGAAATTCCTAGCAGTGTGGGGGGGGGGGAATTGCTTCTCTCCCCCTGGGAAAGATTTCACACACACACACACCCAGAAGGAGATCGGGTGGTGTGGAATGAGAGAAGGGGAAGAAAGGAGATCATTGCTCAAGTCTGGAGGTGGTGAAACTTCTGCATCTGCACTGTGGAAGTAATCCGGTTTCATACCACTTGAACTGCCATGGCTCCATGCTGTGGAATTCTGGGGATGGTCGTTTGTTGGGGAAACCAGGGCTCCCCAAAATCCCATAGCACGGAGTCGTGGCAGTTCAAGTGGTTTCAACCCGGATTATTTCTATAGTGCGGATGCATTTCTTAGGCGTGAGATTGCAATTCTGTATGACAAAGGGAGGAATGTGGAACCTGGGTCCCCAGTTCTCTTCTTAGTTTAGAGGGTTTTTTTTAGGGGGGGGGAGAACTATTTGGCAATAGACTCAGTTTTTTGGGTGTTAGTGCACTTTTGACTCGGGGATGGGATGATCGGTTCCAAGTTTTGCTGCGCTTGAATCCCTTGGAGGAAGAATGTTTCTCCAATGGGAGCTCTCCAGACTTCTGTGACCCTTTAAAAACTTAAAAGAGTTTCCAAGTTTCCCAGGAAGCCTTATCTTGCTAATACCAAGTAGGAATTATTATTTTTTCCTCTTTCAATGTAACACTGAAAAGTTGAAACAAAGTGTTTTCACCACCTTGAGTTGCTTATTTTGAAAGCCTTGCAACTCAGGTTCACAGAGTGTGTATCACTTTGTTGCTAACTTGTGTATCTATCTTGCTTCCTTTGTGCTTTTCGCCTCTCTCTGTCTCTTTGTGTGGCTGGGAGAGGAGCCTGTTTTGTAAGGTTTGCTTCCTTTTCGGTCGAGACTGCTTTTAATGGTCTCCTATCAAAATCTGAAAAGATGCCATGTTGAGACTTGTGTAACTGAATGCTACCTGTCCTACTGGTAGAGAAGAGGAGAGGAATTTCTGTCCATTTTCTCTAATAAAATTGGAGACTGGGGTTGCATAGGAACATTTGTGGTGTAATTGGTATTACAGCTCAGTTATTCAAGAAGACATCTTCAGTTTCACAAGCGTAACTGCCCTAGCTATCTTGAGTAAGCTCTGAGTAATAAAATCAGCCTCAGTTCTGTTTGTTTTACATTGAATCATGAGTATTAGGCATAGCTTTCTTTAGGACTCAGACAATGTGAAAGGCGTATCCAATAAACTCCTTATTCTTTCATTGGGTCTGAATCTTTGAATGCCTCATGACTAATGTTCCATACCTACAAGTTGTTTTTTTTTTAAAATAATAATAATAATAATATCCAGACACTTGAATACCTTGTTAAATTATGTTTACTACCCAGGCACTAGAATACCTTGTTAAATTATGTTTAAGGTATGCAGCCTGAAGGGCCTTTTAAAAATAAACCTTATATACAGTATTGACGGCGTTTGAAAATAAATGTTCTTAACAAGGTTTCTGGCACATTGAAATTTAAAACCCTGCTGGGTGAAATCATAGATTTATCTAATCCAGTATCCTGATTCCCATGGTGACCAACCCAATAAGGAGTGAGTAAAGGCATTGGCTTTGCGTTGTTGATTTCCAGCAACTGGTATTAGTTGTTCACTGGGATGCTGCAGTTGAAAATGGCAGTTCTATGGAAACAACAGGAAATTGCTATCGAAGGACCTACCCTCCCTGGATTTAGGTCTTGGCACTTTTGTTCTTGGGAACCTTTGTCCTCCATGTGTTTCTGACTGCATCTCCCATGACCCCTTACCCTTGGCCATGTTGCTTGAGGCTTCTGGGAGTTGAAGTCCAAAATGCCACAAGCACCAAAGATTTCTCACATCTGGGCTAAACTTTCTTTTAAAGAATCTTGTTTCTGAGAATTCCATATTTCGTTCTGTAGTGTGAACTGAAATTCAATATATGTCTGTCTGTATTATATCAAGAATGGAGTGCTGGTTATAAAACAAGTATTATTTCCCAAATATTTCCTACAGTTGAGCACAGGCCTAGGAAGATGTTGTATATCTTTAACTTAATGGAAACTTTTTTTTTTAAAAAAAAGTCAGAAATGGAAATAGTTGGTATCCTTAAGCTAGTCACACCCTAGTGTCATGGCTAGCTTGGGGCATCTGGTGTACAGTTTCCATGAAATATATGCAGAACTGTTGAAATTATTTGAAGCTAAAAGATGTGTAATTTGCATGTTTCAGGTGTAGAAGAAAATCCAGATATTAGCGCCTATGGAGGCTTGGTGTGGCTGGCAGGCAAGCAGCCAGATAAGGTAGCTGCCTCATATGTCTTCATTGGCTCTGTGCCTACAGCTTAGCACAGTAATTACACAGTTGTAGCTGTACTTACTTAGGCATAAGCCCCACTTAAAACAGTGGGCCTTATTTCTGATGAATATGCATAGGGCTGAGCTGAAGTGCATGATTACAGAAAATGCAAAGAGCCAAAGCAGTGCTATTGAGCTCTGGGCTGGGGCTTGAGAAATCCAGGTTTTAGCCCCTCTGATTCATGAAATTCACGTGGCCTTGGAATGGTTGCTCTCCTTCTGACTGGTAGGGTTGTTGCAAGGACAAAATGGGAAGAAGAAGCTTGAGCTCACTGAAAGAAAGACAGAGTAGAAATGTAGCTAATAATATAAGTATTTCAGCTGAAAATCTTAACATGTTAAAAGTTATGAACTAATAAGTGTGCTTAGTTGAATTGTTGCTGTTGCTGCTGGTGGTGGTGAGGATGAGCATAGGATACATGCTACATTTCCCTTCTTAGCACAATATTCGACTAGTGAAGCTTCTACTTGTCTCAGTACAGAGCTACACACAACAGGAACTGCACTGCAAGCACTGAGAACTTGAAATTTTTAGTTGCAGTGCCCTGAAGGGTGCATTTTCCTGGTCACTTACCATATGGGTCAGTCCAGGAATTACTGGTTTTTGTCTTCACTTCAGTAGCCATTGAATATAACGATATTCCTATAGATCAGTGTTCTTTTTGTTGACTCAGAAAAACTCTCTGGCCTGAATCTTTTTGGTTACCCCCCCAAGTAGAGCAGATCCACCGGGTCAATTACTGAATGATACATCAATATGTAGGAAAATCTAGGGATTCAGTCAGTCAGCTCAAGTTGTTATAAAAGATAGGAGAGAAGCCTTGGTTTGATCCTGAGTTTGGAGAAATCAGGAAGGGAGGATGCAGAGGATATCAGTTTGCCTTAGGCACAAAAGTAACTGGATGAACCATTGCAAAACTCTTGTTTGCTGCTACTGTGGTAATGGCAGTCACAGTCAGCCTACTAAGGAATCTGTGTATCAGTAAATAATATTTGATTATTTGACATTCATGGACAGATACCTTTAGGGAAAAAATAAATAAAAAGAATCTTAGCTGCATAATGGACTGCTGCCAGTAAAATGTTAGGAGGCCAATTATCACTACAAAGGGCAGAATAAAAAAGGCAGCATAAAAACAATAGTGCCATCATCATTGTTTGTCTTGATGACTTGAACTTTCCACTGTTGAAATTTAGTCTTAATGGGTCAGGTTTTATTTTATTCTGAAATATGGTAGGCAGCTGCTCATTTGCTCATGTGGTTGTTTTCTATTTGTGAGATAACAGTGAGTAAGAATGGTGCACATTCTTCACTAGAGAAAGTTCTACTTACAGTAGCATGCAGGAACTCTCTATGCTATCCAGTCAGTGTAATAATGCAGGAGACTTTAGACATTGGGCCTTTGCAGACTGCCAGAAATAGTGCAAATTGAGTCCACTTTAAGGGTTAGGGTTAGGGAATCATGGGAACTGTATTTTATTGTGGCACCAGAGCTCTCTGACAGAGAAGGCTCAATGTCTCAGGGGAAAAAAAAAACAATTCCCATGACTCCCTAGCACTAACCCTTACCCTTAAAGTGGACTCAATTTGCACTATTTCTGGTAGTCTGCAACCCCCCTATGACTGCTTATTCCTTGAAATGCATACTTTATGGCTGGAGCCAGGAGTGACACTACACCTCCTTTCTCTGCCCCAATGGCCACACAGTCTCTGATTACATTTCCTTGTGTTGATACATTAACTGGAATGTTAGAGGAGAGTTCATACAGTGCAAGGTTGTACAGTGCGCCCTCCAAATTCACTGGGGTTAGGGATGCAGGACCCCCATGAAAGTGGAAAAACTGCAAATAAATAAACACTTTTTTCCCCCTGAGAGAATACTTCTGTAGGCATTTGTAGGTCCTCCAGCATAACTCTGTTGACCATACAATTGTGTTGAGTGATCTACAAATGTCTAAAGAAGTATTTTCTTTAGGAATCTCTAGGTTCTCCAGTGGAATTTCAGGTGAATGTTGGCCATAGAGTTGCACTAGAGGACCTAGAGATTCCTAGAGAGAACATATTAATCAAATTCACAAATAATCAAAGCCACAAAAGTCAAGGCTGCAAATATGGAGGGTCAACTTAACTGTAGTGCTGTGTGTATAGAGTCTTCCATTTTGCACATAGAGGGATCTTCCTGGTATTCCTCTAAACTCCAAGAAATTAGAGGGTAGGGCTGTACCGGAGTGTGGTCAGTCCCCTTCAAGTATGTGATACTTGATTGACTTCTGGATGGCTATATAGTCTACTCCCCTGCATTAACTGTGCCAGTTTTAACAATTAGTTATACAATGTCTTATTTAGGTGCATCAACACTGTAGAAATAATGCAGCTTGACACCACTTTAATTACTGTAGCTCTGTTCTGTGGAATTGTGGGATTTCCAGTTTTATAAGATTTTTTGCCTTCTCTGACAAAGAGTTCTGTTGCCTCACAAAACTACAAATCCCAGGATTCTGTAGCATGCAGCCATGGCATCAAACTGCATTATTTTTACCGTGTAGTTGCACTATTAATGTCTTTTTTTTTTTTTTTGCTTACAATTTTTTAAATAGCTGCAATCCAGTGGGCTATTCTTATATTTTTCGCGACATCTCCTAGTTTCTTCTACCTGAAAACCTAGTTAGGACTAGCAAGGAATCCTTCAAGGCCTTCTGTATAAACTGGTGTGTTCATTGCTACTGTTGGCAAAACCACAGAAATAAAAACTCATGTGAGTGGTCTACTTGTGCATGGATAGATATGTGAAGAAATCTGTGGGAAATGAAAAATAAAAACATGAGTGGAAGAGAGGAAATGATTATTTTCTAATTAAATGGGGGTGTGTGAAAGACAACCATAAAGGGAGAAAAAAAACAAATTGGAAATCCTATGAAAAAAAAATTCAAAATGAAAATACTTTTAAAATGACATGTTGAAAATAATGTTAGCCAATCCAAATATTATAGAAAAGGAATGGGAATCATTTGCCTCACCAGATGTTGTAGAACTACAACTCCCAGTGTTCTTTACTACTGGTTGTGCTGGATGGGGCTGCTGACTCGTGACATTCACCAATTTATGGAAGGCTGCATGATTTTTTTCTTCTGCTTTAGAGATAAGTAGCTTTGTTACTGATAATAGCTTTGTTGTAGCATTTTGGATGGATTTCTAAGCATATAATAGCCTAAGGACTGGGTACTGCACAAATAGTTTCTGGTGTGAAAGAACACAGAATATCTGAAATAGTTTGGTCCAGGAGTGCAACCTAAGATTTTGGCAAGTGTTTTTCTTTTATAGCACAGCATCATTAACTTTCTACAACACAGCTTCTGACTTTTCTTGCTTCTGGGAACAGTCTTCTATCAAGTAAAGTAAAATAAGGTATACTTGAAAAGACAAATATATAATCAAGCCAGAAATTAGTCTGTGAATATATTTAAGAAGCTTGTTTCAATTCATGCAAACCTTGCATTTTCTGAAGTCCCAGAAGTTCTAGAAACATTCAGAATGGGAATTATGGGTATTCCAGACACTGAATCTATTTAGATAAGTCTCCAGCTCAGTGAAAAAGTATTGGTAGATTTGGATGGAGCCATAGTGGCTTTGAAAGAACTAGAAAAAAAATCTAAAATGCAGATATACAACTCAGCACAAAAGTTGGAATCATACAAGCCATTGTATTCCCTATTACCATTATTATTATTATTATTATTATTATTATTATTATTATTATTATTATTATTATTTATACTCTGCCTTTAGCCATAGCTATCAAGGCAGCTTACATCTAAAATCAATACATAAAACAATTCCAACAATAGGTTACTAAACAATAAACTTACACTATTAACCACCTTTTAAAAATGAATTAAATACAAGTCTTAGTTAAAAACTAAAGTTAAACAATAAACAAATTAAAAACAATAACTTTCAGTAAACTCTCTGGGTAAGGTGAGGATATAAGAGAATGTCTAATGGGGGAGGTTAAGATAAATGAGTAGTTTTATTCTGGGTTGT
>CM034706.1:81393002-81414075 GCA_020142125.1 Phrynosoma platyrhinos | reverse complement strand
TCTGGTGTCACACCAAACTAGAAATCCCAGAGGTTTGAGGCATGGTAGTTAAAACTGTGTCAAACTGCATTAATTCTGGAGTGTGGCAGCAGTCTGAGATCATGTATGATTATTGTCTAGAGGTTGGAGACTTTTTTGAAGCTTCTACATATAAAATATTCACAGGTACTAAACAACAAAAGAAGACTTTGAAAGAGATACCATTTGTACATCCAGAATTTCTGTGCTATGTTGTGAAATTACTTGTTGTGCTTGATGGAACAAGAGTTTCTTCTCACTATTCCAAAGAACCCCTTTGCTCAACATGTGGCATTACCAGTTGTAGCAGGATTGGGCACTTTATGAAACTTCAAGCTGATTGGAAAAGAACATGTGTGATATTAAACTGCATTAGTATTAACCAGAATATAAGAAGTTGAAACAGAATGCAGCAAGAAAAATATTGTACAAACCTATGCAAATTGTCACTGAGCTTGAAAGTACATGCTTCGGCAAAGTGGGGTGCCTTTTTGTCTTGGGAACAGTAATTAATATCAGTAGCGTGGTTTTCATGACATTTGCAAAAAACTTGATCATATTTTATTGCAGAGCTGCAATGCTTTCTGGTATTATTAGATATGCATATTTTTAACTTACATGACTCTACAGAAAGCAGTAACTTGCAGCATCCACTGTTTCTTTCTAACAAAGATCCAGTTCTCATATTCTTTCTTTCATATTCTGAAGGATGGTATATTCTTAAAGCTATACTAGATCCAAAGAAACATACTGTGTAAGAATTCAAACAGAGATAGCACAGAACTGCAATTAAACACCTTTCTATCTTTCCCCCCCAAAACTTCAGTTTTTTATTCAGTTTTGATTTCTAGAGTTGTGGTCTTTGGGTACAATCCTAGGAAAGCAGGACTCTGCCTATACAGATAAATTCTCAAATGTCATTCAAATAAAGTAGAAATAGTGTGGTGACCCTTTTCTCTGGAGAGCATCAGCGAAGTTTTATCTTTTGAGAGAAGAGTTATTTCTGGAAAGACTCTGGAACTGGACGTCATAAAGATGAACATACAATTCTTCCATTACTTTGGGTGTGACTTATGAGAGTGTGCCTTGAAGTCACCTATCTACTTATTTGTTAGGGTTTCCAAAGGCAAAGACTATTCAGAGGTGGTTTTGTCACTCCTTTCCTCTGAAATATAGCCTACAGCATCTGGCATTCATTGGTGGCCTCCCATCCAAGTACTAACCAGAGCTGACCCAGCTTAGCTTCCAAGACAGGATCTGGAACTTTTAGGGTATTCAGGCAGCATGTACCAGTATAAGCCACCATGGTGTAGTGGTTTCAGTGACAGACTAGGACATTGGGAGACCAGGTTTCAAATCCTGACTCAGCCATGTAAGCCCACTGGTGACCTTGGGGAAGTCACATACTCTCAGCCTCAAAAGAAGGCAGTGGCAAACTCCTGTGAAAAAACCTGCTAGGAAAATTCCATGATAGGGTTTTCTTGGCAGGAAATGACTTGAAGGCACAAACAACAACAACAACAACAACAACCAGTATAATTAGAAATTATGTGAGAAGTTGACTGGAAGCCTCTGTTGTTTGACAGAGAAGAACATCAGTAAGATGTTGTGTTTGTGTAAGGGTGTGTGCGTGCTGCATTTAGGTAATTACTGAGTGCCTCCATCTTTTTTTTGCACAGAGATAGCACAGAGTTGAAATTCTAGTTCCCCATTACCAAATTAATGACCGGATAGCAAAACCCAGCCGAAAGGCCCATTTATTTGAGTCGACATCTTCAGTATAAATATTTGTACCTTGCAGCAGCATTCCTTTTTCAATGCAGACATCTTACTTCTTGGAAATGTTTATACATTTTCAGTGCTGGGTTAAAGCAGTTATGACTCACTTATGGCAAAATTTTGATCTCTGCTCTTGTTGGTGTAATCTTAGCTACTTTATTGGTATGACAGTTTCGCTTTAGTGTAAATGTAATATGTATACCTTACGTACATCTGTGGGAGTAAAAATCATTGAATATAGTCAGGCTCCCAATAGAGAACATGAAAGGCAAGTGTTCTTGTGTTTTTAAAAGAAATTGTTACCCTCTATTTATCAGTGATTATTTCTAAAAGCTAAAAATGACTTAACTGAAATCATTACATTCTTGCATTTTTGCAGTGTAGATAAAAATGATGTGAGTGATGTACCTTTCACTGGTTTGGTTTCAGGGCAAGTGTTTACTTCACTGGGTATTTGACAATTCAACAAGTGTGTTCTCACAGTGACCCAGGCTTCCTCTTTAAGGCTCAGTTGTCTTTGGGAAATGGGGTATATTTTAATAATATTTTAACACAATTTAACAGCTTAATTTTAACATTTGTAAGTCACCTTGAGTCCCACTCTTGGGGAAAAGTTGAAATATAAATAAAGTTAATAACAACAGCAGCAACTATTGTGTTTCTGCTGATTTTTTGTTGTATACTTGTAGTTGGAGACCAGTAGGGATGCATCAGCCCAGATGATTATTTTCTGTTCTTGGTTTATCCTTGCATTCTTGAAGTTTTGATTCCTGCAACAGTTGTTTATGCCAACAACCTCAAGATACGTTTGTGTGTTTTGAGATGTGCTTAGTACAAGGACAGAAAAATCTGTTTAGTAGCTGCCAAATAACTTATGACCCAATATGTTTGTGCCAGTAATGTTTTGTTCTGTGTGATTTGTGGGTTTACTGCTTCTTAGCTGTGAGGTAATGGCTCAAGTATTATCTCTTGCAAGCTAGCTTTATTTCTAGACATGTTGGACTCTGTGCCTCCACAAGAGCAATGCAGTATAGGGTTGCTTCTCATAGCACTTTTTATTGTGAAATCCCCTGACCTCTTTCACAGAATTTTCTGGGGTGTCCAGATGTTATCATTATCCATTTGTAACCCTTCTGTGTTTTCCTATCAATTCTTCCATTTCCCATCCTCTCTCTCTCTCTCTTTTTCTCTCTCACAACAGAAAATCTATTAAGGAGGAAAAACTAGGATAGCTGAACAGAGTGTTTTTTAGACTACCTTTTCCAATCCTGTGTGATAGTCATCAAATGTTTGCAATAGGAACAGTTCCCTTTTTAATGTACAATGCTGGAGGGGGAGGAGTTGCTTAATGTGTGTGTTTGTGTGTGTGCACCTTCTTTCAAGTTGCCTGTCAAAGCTATGCAACCCTATGAATTTCATAGGGTTTTCTTAGGAAAGGAGTACTCACAAGTGGTTTGCCAGTTCCTTCCTCTGAAAAATATCCTATGGTACCTGGAATATGTTGACAGTGATCCAAATACTGACCAGAGTTGACCCTGTTTACCTTCCAAAATCAGACAAAATTTGGAGGCTTTGAGGTATTTAGGCCTCAGAGCTGCTAAAACAGGGAAATTAAACATACTGCCTACAATCATGGGATTCTGTTATACACTCAAGACTGTCACGGTATAGCTGTGGTTATTTAAGTACACATGATTCATTTTTCTCTGCAGTGGATGTGGAATCAGCCATCACAAGAAACTGTCCAAGCATATACAAAGTATTCTTGCAACAGAAACCCCCTTCCTTAGTTAGATGTCTTGGAAATATCTTGAATTACATCTCCCATCCTCCCCAGCATCTCACTTAGGGCAACCAGGGTTCCCCAGCAGCTCAAGATAGCCTGCCGCAGTTATATACAAGTTAAACATCAGTATATGGGAAGAGCTGGGAGAAAATCCACCATTTTCCTTCACCCAAGCTCTTGCTTTCTCCCCTTGGAAATGTTTTTATTTCCTCCTCCCTTCCCCCAAATGCTGGTATGCTTTTCATTTTAATTGCTTGTATGATATAGTCACAAGTTGAGAGTGCTTAACAAACTCTGTATTCAATATTCTTTACAAAGTTGAAAGATGAATAGTTGCATTCCTGTGAACACTTTTCATTAGAAAGAAGTTTGCTAACCTTCTATTAAAATGACCTCCAGGATAAAATTTAAATTTGTATCAATAAGGTAATGAACGCTTGGCATTTGCTTCATTCCATCCCTTCCCAACAAATAGGCTGGCATTTCAAAGGAAGTATACCGATTTCAGAACAGTTATTTAGGATGCAAACGAATATATGCAGCCAGCACAAGCCGCTGTATGTGACTTCTCATTACTGATGTGATGACAAAGTTTATTGTCTATGAAGAACTGTTATGCTTACGCTTTCTTTGCATTGTGTATAACCTTTATATCTACAATCCTCTGTTCATTCATTAAGAGCAAGACCCACTAAATATTATGCATAGGACTGTGCTGTAAGTATTCTTCTGTCAATGCTGGTGCTTTCCAAGAAAATGGCATCATTTTATGTCTAAAATTTTAAATCACACTTTGCCAACTGTCCTATCTTTTAATCTCGTTTTCATAATGAAGTGGTAACTACAGCCCTTACATAGCTGGAATATGCATCAGGTTTATTGTTCCGTTTTATAACAAAGACAAATATTTAACAAGCCACAAGGATGCCTCAAAACAGGAAATGTTTAGAACTACTAAAATGATTGGGTGATATAAGACTGCATCCGCACTGCAGAAATAATCCAGTTTGACACTTTAACTCCCATGCCTCAATGTGAACTGTAATTTTTGTGGCACCAGAACTGTCTGACAGAAAAGGCTAAATGTCTCACAAAACTACAGATCCCAGAATTTCATAGCATTGAGCCGTCGCAGTTAAAACGTTGTCAAACTGGATTATTTCTGCAGTGTGGATGCAACCTTAGAGGAGACATCATATTAGCTGTCAACGGTATGGAGCCCGATAAATGTTTTTAAGGTATTGCTAGTTCACTTGAAGGCAGGGGATGCCATGTGGTCCAGCTTCAGATAAGGCCTCCTAGTGTGCTTTTGGGCTTCCAGCTCAGGGGATGCACATGAACAAACATGAAGAGTGTTCACACATATACTGACAATCCCCTTGCTGGGACAGTGGAATTCTGCCTCATTCCCAAGCATGGAAAGAATGATCTGTGTGAGGCTTTTTGCCACCTGCTGTGCAGGACACCTGGTACAGATTCCTCTTTCCTTCCTCCAAACAGCAGTACAGAAAGAACTATCTGCTTGAAATTGCTGAAAAATCAGCAGAGGGAATTTGGTGGTGGACAGGTCAGTGCATCCTTGGAAGAGGGTGCATTTAAGGTCAATGTCCTGACAGAATTGCATCAGGCAGTTCTGGACATGTGTTGGGGAATGTAAGGTCTGTACTAATGTGAATTTATTGGTCTGGGTCCAGACTTAGCCATGCTTAGTGTACACCTGTGGAATGACTTAATTAAACTTTATTGTTTTTAATGGGTATACTCTCAGTATGACCAAGTCTGGATCTGAGACAATGTGTTTAAAGCAGTAAGAAAGGTCAAATAAATACATAAATTTTTATCTCCCAACTAGTTCTAGTGAACATCTTTCACAACAATGCCCCAGCTTTCCTCAACTGTTTGCATTCTTTATCTTCTTCTTTTACACCAATGTTTTTTCCCTACTCAGCTTTTCTTCTGCTCCCGGTTCTTTGGTGCATTTATAGCTCTTCTTTTCACAGTGTTGCCATAGTGGTCCATGCTCTTAACACTACAGTGTTTTCTGGTATAATCCAGATACTTTGGATTACAACTGCCACATCTCTGGATTTGTTGATGGTGCCTGATGGAAGTAGTAGTCAAAAACATCTGGAAAACATGAGCTTGCCTACTCTGGTCCTAAGCCACATTGGAAGTTTTAATTCTACCCAAACTTCCTTTCCATTAAAGAAACTGTGCAGTCATCACTTTGTTAAAGTTCTGTGTAATTGGAATGTTTAGAAACATTCAGTTAACAAAGTAGATGTGATCCTCAGTATTATTTCTTTAACAGAAAATTTGGTACCAGAGGCAAAAATATCATGGAAAGAATACAGAATCTGTTCCTACATCACAAAAAAGAAGAGCAGTCCAATGACATTTTATCCAAGGCTGCATATACACTGCAGAATTAATGCAGTTTGGCATTGCTTTAACTGCGGTGGCCCAATGCTGTGGTATTCAGGGATTTGTAATTTTGTGAGTTATTTGGCCTTCTTTGTCAGAGAGCACTGGTGCCACAAGAAACTACAAATCCCAGGATTCCATAAGATGGAGCCACGACAAAGGTGGTGTCAAAGTGCATTAATTCTGCAGAATGGCAGCAGCCCAAAATTAACAATGCACACGAAATGAAACAAGATCAGGTAAATCTTGCATAAGTAAACATAAATATTTTGAATCTTCTAAAGAACATGTGAAGGCTTCTTCCAAAATGCATCTAGGGATGGTTTTCTCTTTCACCAGCTTTCATTTTTCTTATGATTTCCATTTTTTGCCAGATTTGTAGAGGTATGTTGGTTGTTGTTTTATACAGAGATAGATGATGAGGCAGTCTTATCTGCTCCCCCTGCATTTCCCACTGTTTTGCTGTTTATGCAGCTGCTCTTCACCTTGCTTGTTGTTGTTGCCTATATTAGAATCACATTCTTTCTCATCTCAAGCTTTGTTTGGTACAGATATGCTAATACAACCCAAAGCCAAAAGTCTGTGTTTTTCTTGCTCTCATTCATCCTCCTTCCAATGTTAACGCTGCTAAAAAAAATCCAGTTAGATAAGAGGATGAGGAAAAGTGGGGCATTAGAAGGCATAAAAAGAGATTTTGTTAACTGAGGTATGCCTGCAGTCTGTTTCAGGGGCCTCCATATCACAACTGCAAAATAATGAAGATGATGGAGATAAATTGGTTGCTCACTGCTCCTTCACCAGCAGTGAGCTTTTGTGAGTTTTTACTCATTGACGTAGCTTCCCTATAATTTCTATTTTACCTGTTTTTTTTAAAAAAATATAGTGTCTCTAGAGACCATACCTCTGTTGCTTTAGCCTGTAGGATGTATGGAGGCATAGACTGAAGGACAAGAGGATGCTTATTTAGTTGTTTAGTGTGATTTCTAGCTGTTTAAAATTTGAGGGTGTATTCCTGCATAAGCAATGTTTAAACTTGCTGTGCTCAAAGTGGCATTTAAAAACCACATCTCTATTTACTGTAGGTCTGTTCACATTTGGTACTCAGCCCTTTTTCAAGAATTGTACAATGCTTTCCTCATAGTCATGCATATAGTAAAATGGTATTTATTTATATTCTGTAAATAAATCTGAGGTTGATTCAAACAATAGTTTGATGCAGAATCTCCAAATATTATTTTCCCAAAGTCTAATAAAGAGGTTGATCATGTATTTAAAATTGTGCAATGGGATCTGTGGGTTGCAAAATTGTCATGATCCTGGATGAATGAGTAAGCCCCATTTTATACTTTTAAAAGGATATGCATGTGTTTATGTGTGTGTGTGTAACATATTTCCAAGCTTTGAATGCTGGAATATATGTGACAGTTTTATTCTTATGGATCGCTGGCAGAACATGGCACACATAAGAGCATTAAATGACCTTCCATTTGAAAACAGGCTTGTTTGCAAAGCAGGAGAACAAATGTATATATTTCTTTAGCATGCTGATATCATGTCTTTCCAATAGATTATCCCCCAAAGTAACTATCAATAAAAAAAAGAAAGGAAAATCCAGCAAAATACAAACTAAAAGCATTTTTTATTTAAAAAAATCATACAAATCATACATGAACAAGAGAAATAATACTAAAGGGAAAAAGGGGATGGAGGAACTAGCACCATCCATATATGCATGCAGCTGAATTTAAAACAATCCAATTATAGTAAACCAGCTGATTGGCAAATAAAAGCCAAAGGAGATCAAAAAAGGGCAAGAAGAGACTTTCAAGGGAGGTTTTTCCAAAATGTGGATGTGGCTGAAAAGGCCCTGTAAAAATTATTTTAGATGAGGATGATCATGTTCTAGTTATATTGTGCTCTTTTTATGAAATAGAAGATCGCTGGCTTACTCATCATGAGCTTTTCCTCTTCTGCTAATTGGCTTTAAGATGCAGTAGGATTCAGAGAGAAGCCCATCTGATAACAACCCTGGGCCACATCTCTGTATGAAGTTACCTCTACCTGAATCATGTTATGAAATGATAGCGAGGTTTACTTCAGGTGTTTCTTGCAAGGTGCTGTTGAAATAAAAATACCAGAAATGGCAGAGTTATGATGGGAGAGACTGGGTCATGCTTTTGAAAAAAGCCATGGCGACATCATGATGTATAGTGGAGTCCTGCTTTATTTAGGCTGCACTCATCTAAAAGGATTCCTGGATTATCCTGGCCTAGGGTAAGCAAGCAAAAAGCTAGTGTGCTCCCCATTCTTTTCATTCCTCCTCTTTGTGCAATAGGGTAGGCAGCCAGAAACTGATAGTTTTGCATTAAGTCTAAACCTAGGCTCCTCTGTCATTTCTACCAGACAAGCCAAGATTGCAAGCCAACAGCAAGCCTGGGTATATTTATTAGTAACATTGATTATTGCACTTCCATTCATTATGAACAGATGAACTGTTTATTTTTTCATAAATGTTAACATGCACTGTAAGAAAGAAGTGCAAACAACTTCTTGGCTCCATATAATTACAAAGGAGAGATGGCCCTGTGGTTGGCTTTCAGGTTACAATGTAATATGTTGAAATTTTTCCCGTGTCTAAACATTTAGCATTGTAGACAGTGAGACACTGAAACTTGTTCACAGGAGAACCCTTATATTTGCTGTATTTAAATTCCCTGGCACCATGGCCTGTCCCCTTTCTTTGGATACCTAAACTGTATTTCTAAATTTTCAACAGAAGTTTTAAGTTTATGTAATGTTAGAAATTTGGGGACTGAAGGAAAATTTCATTGGGGACAAAATTTGTATTTGGAGGGGCAATGCCCTCTACAATCATACCATAGAGTGATGTGGCTTTCCAGTAATCATATAACATAAAGAACATGGAGTTACATTGGATCCCATAGTTTCATAAGTAACTGGGCAACTATTTTTATTCTAATATACAGTGGTGCTCTAATTGAATTATGGCCAGTGTAATCATTGCTGTTGTGTACCTTAAAGTCTCTAAAGCAACTCTATCACAGAGTTTTATTGACAAGATTTTGGGAGGATGTAGACAGGAGGCCATAGGCCAACCTGGGAAGGGGATTGGGGCCGAGGCTGCCCCATGCCTCGGCCCCAATCCTCCCTTTTAGCGCCTGGGAAAGAAGTGCCAAAATAGCACTCCTTTCCCAGGTGGCAAAAAGGGCAGCCGAAGAGCCGCCATGTGGCTCTTTTGCACCTCTTCTGGCGCAGCATGTCCAGATGCTGTGCTGGGAGAACGTCATCAGAGTGCTCACTGTGTGCAATGGCGCACGCTCTGATGACATCCTCTCAAAAGGGTTAGCCTACAGAGTTGTAGTCTAGCACTCAAACCACTATGCCAAACTGGCTCTCATGTAATCACTACTTTCTTGAATGAGATCCAGTACTCATTCTAGTTATTCAGCCTCCAGCAGCGCACAGTTAGATGCCTCCTGAAAAACTCCAAAGTAGAACATGGCAGTGAAAGTCATGCTCTTTCTCTCCATTATCTTTTTATTATAAGTACAAATGTCCCTGTTTTTTTCCTCGCTCACCATGATCCACTCGCATATCCCCTCTGGCTGCTTCAGAACAGTGTTCAGACATCATGGAAAAGTTACAGCAACCCTCAAGTTAGCAGATTCCCTCCTTCCTTTGATTTCCTGGAATAGGGGAATTGGAGGTATTCTGGCAATAAACTTAACCACAGTTCTCCATAACATCTAAACTTTGAACACAAATGAGGATCTGAAACTGTGGGTTTATCCTGGTCTATTGCCACCATTATTCAAACAAACCACACTTTCCTGAGTTCAGATACCAAAAGGAACTGTTATGAGTTTCAGATGGAGTCCTTCTGATTGCCTCAGGAAAACAGAAGAGAGTGCTGGGGATGCGCATGTGCCAGGGTTTGCTACTACCTGTTCATGTCATGGAAAACCACATCAGAACTTGTCTTCAGCCTTGGACGACTTATGGTCACAAGCTCTGTAAGCTATGTAGGCATGCTTCTTGAACAAGACATCTCTTGTGTCTGTTCTGTATACCTGCAACAGTACTTAAAAGTGCTGATATCATTTTTTAATCTTGAAATCTTGAGTGTATAGGTAATTTTTGTTATAGTGAGCAGGAGATGATAATTATATCTGCATATGCAATTAGGATGCTATCATCATTAAGAGTTGTGTATAATTCTGTAAGCCTCAGCCGTTACCATTTTTAAGTGGTTCTTTGAATTCTTGTGCCTGCCCCCTGCAAAATTGTATGTACAGTAGTTCTATCTGAGGTTGATTAACATCAGTCCCTGCTGACATCTTAATTAATGGCTATGCTAATATATTTATGAGAAAAGGAGGCATATGTATTTGCAAATACCTTGAGAAACCTATATAGATGGGATCCTGGATTCAGACTAGGTTTTCTTTCTAGATGAATTTTAATGCTGTGAGTTAATGTCATGATGTGTAATGCATAATTTATATTGTCATTAACAGGGATGTTAGAGAAATGTTTTCATGCCAGGTTAAGAAAACAGTGCCGTTAACGTTAGCAACTGTAATCAGAAAATATTTAAATTGGTGCTGCTCTAAATCTCCTGGCCAGTAGCATAATAAAATAATTAATCTAATTGTGTATATTTAGAGAAATTCATATTATAAAAAAGCATACAAGGTTCCACTGACTGGCCCAACATACGGCTTTGATTTGAAATTGTTGATGCCAGAATCCCTTAGACTCAACAAACAGTTTTGCAGATATGAAAATAAATAAATATTTAGCAACAGCCAGCAAAACTCATTGGTAAACATTGTTTCCATAAGGAAAATGAAACACGACTGTCTTGGGATGAATGGGTTCATGGTAGGAATAAAAAAATAAATCTGAATGATGTTTTCTGAATGAAGTGTTTTGCACCCATCAGATTGATCAGTATCTGTCTAGAATATGTGAAAATGATTAGGAATAGTAGATATATTCCCTGAGAATATAATTATGCATTATTTGGAGCATGCTAAAAGATTGGTATAATGCATATTTAGCTCTAGTATTTAAGAACGCAGATTTCCATAGTTTGTCTTCATGGTGAAAACAGTGGAAACATCTGGACAATATCTTGCTTAGAGAAAAACATGAAAAAAGATAACTAGGGATGCATATAAACCTCACTGTTCCTTGCTTTTGCAGTGATGCTTCAGAACTAGCTTTTTCAGTGAAAATCAATAAAGCATATTTTTGCCTACACAAGCTTTTAATTTACAGTAAATACTCAACATTTTGGTATCATCATCTTCATCCTCTTCATTTATATCCTACATTTCCCCCAAGATTAGGATTCAAGGTGGATTACAAATTAGCACCCTCTTAAAATTTATTTCCACCAGTCATACCAGTGAAGGTGGTACAACTGAGAGAAGGATCTCTCCAGCAGATCTTGAGATTTAGGTAAACTGATACTGGGATCTAAGCCATATACAGCTTTATAGGACATAGCCAGCACTTTGAATGAACATCTTTATGATCTAATTTTGTTCTTGTGAAGTGGTGTGAATGTGTGTGTATTGTTTAGAATATGCCACACTTCCCTGAATGATCATTTTGCAAATATATTGATAGTATATTCATAGAAAAACAGTGTGGCGTAGTGGTTTGAATGCTGGACTACTCTGGAGATCAGATTTCAATTCCCCACTCAGACATGGAAACCCACTAGGTGACCTTGGATGAATCACATACTCTCAGCCCCAGAAAACCCCATGATAGGTTGACTTTAGGGTTGCCGTAAGTTGGAAACCATTTGAAGGTTGAACAACAACACTGATAACGTGAGTTAAACTAAAGGCTAAAAATAAAAATACAAAATAATTACAGTTTTCAAAAGAAATGCTTTACATGCCCACCCCATTGCTGATACTGCATAAATAAAAATGTGAGGATTTTATGAGCAAATGATTTGAACTCATCTTATAACAAAATTACCTTAAAATAAATGCTTCATGCTAATGTAAGTGAAGATGCAATTTGTTGGATAGATGTTTGCCATTTATTTATTCTATGTCCTCAGGTGGTAATAATGTTACCTCCATTTTCCTGAGAAAGCAAAGTAGCTATATGCTTGCTGGAATATGTAAAATACAATTAGGACTTATATTTTGACATTTAGGGCCTTTGCAGACTGCCAGAAATAGTGCAAATTGAGTCCACTTTAACTGCCCTGGCTCAGTGCTAGGGAATCACGAGAACTGTAGTTTTTTCTGAGACATTGAGCCTTCTCTGTCAGAGAGCTCTGGTGCCACAATAAACTACAGTTCCCATGATTCCCTAGCACTGAATCAGGGCAGTTAAAGTAGACTCAATTTGCATTATTTCTGGCAGTCTTCAAAGGCCCTTAGACTGCGGACAGCCTTTTCATCTACAAATATTGTACCTTGCTTGTTTCTATATTTTTTAAAATATTGTTGTATTAATGTTATATTCTTCAATTATATGACCTTAATTAAGTATCTGTAACTTAAAATGGATAATTTGATATAATGATATTTTCCCCTAAATAGATGTTCTGTGACTCTGTGGAAAAAATGCATACACTGTTTCACCCAAAATGAGGTGTTGGTGTTTTACTTTAAAGTATCAGGACAACATCGATTTAAAGCAGGGGTAGGCAACCTTTTTGAGCTGAGGGCCGGGTTGCTGTTTAAATTAAATTAAAAAAATATGCATGCACACTCTCTCAGCCCCAGAAAAGCCATGGCAAAACCCCTGTGGAGATTTTGCCAAGAAAACCCCAAGAACAAGTAATAACAACAATAATCAATATCATCATGGCAGGTGGCGGTGGCGGTGGCGGCAGGACTGGCCTGGGGCCGGTCCAAAGGCCTTGGGAGGGCCGCATCTGGCCACTGGGCCTTAGGTCACCTACCCCTGATTTAAAGTATCAGGACCCCATGGAATTTTGTGCATTAAACATGGATCTCACTTAGTGCATAAGATTTGCATGCTACCTAGGAATATGGCTAATTTATTTTTAGTATATCATTCACAGCATTCCTTGAATGGCTCTTGTGTTCAGAAGTCCTTATCAAAAATCCCCATTCTGTCCAGTGATTTCTTATTTCTACATTCAGGAAAGGATGGCCTAAGATGACTCTGGGGAATGTAACATAAGGCTTTCATTCTATAGCAGGGGTAGGCAACCTTTCCCCTTTAAGGGCCGAGGGACTTCAGCTCCCAGAATCCCAGGAGCTATTGGCCAACATGGGACTATTGGCCAACATGGCTGAGGCTTCTGGGAGCTGAAGTCCCTCGGCCCTTAAAGGGGAAAGGTTGCCTGCCCCTGGTCTACAGAGCATCCTGCCACTGTCACCGGCATGGATTGCTCCTGCTGAGATGTAACACAAGGTGCCCAGCATCGATCACATGACTGGGTGCCTTGTTGTGACCTCAGAAAAACACCTCATCCTTGTGGGCGGCACTGTGTGACATTGTGTAGACCAGGGATCGGCAACGTTACCTTACCTGGGGCCGGTCGCTGGTCCCCAGGTCTTCCGGCAGGCTGGGGGGGTGGTGGAAATGGTGGCGCGCGCACTGATGCGCGTATCCACAACCCCCTCTGCCATTGCTGTGCATGCTGCCGCCGCCGCACATTATCATCGCTGCCACCTCTGCTCACGTCGCGACCACCATTTTGTTTGCCAAAATGGTGGCCACGACTCATTTGCACATGCACAGGAATATTGCGCATGCGCAAAGGAGTCGCGGCTGCCATTTTGGCAAACAAAATGGCGGGTGCAATGTGTGCGGCGGTGTGGCTGCGGGAGCACGCGGTGGGGTCGGCGTGGATCAGTTGGTGGGGGCCCGCGGGCCGTAGGTATTCGACCCTTGGTGTAGACTCACCAAAAAGTGAGTCTCTTAAATTCTGGTTAATGAAGGGGATGGCCTAGATTTTCCTTAGGACAATCTTTCCCATGTGTGGACACTCTGTAGTTGAATTGGGTCTTTGGCCCTGTGTCATCTGGACAGGGTAGTGTGAAGTCGAGGGGGGAAATTGCTGCAAACAACCCATGTAGATGTCCCTTAAGTTATATAACACCAATAAATGTCTAATGCTTCAGAAACATGCCAATAGTAAGGATGGGATTTGTGAAGTTATTGGTGAACTGCAGGTCTTAATAGCTCTTACCAGCCTAGCCAGTAGTGAGGAATGCTGAGGATTAAAGCTCAACATTTGGAGACCTACACAATTTCTAACCTGGGTTTTTCCATTTCCTACCTTGGGAGAAAATGGACTTTTGGATTAGCCCATCATATTGAGACTGGCTTGAACAGAAGGAAATAAAAAGGAAACTTCTACTTACCTGCACCTAAGTGTATACAGGATTGCAGTCACAGAAACATTTTTTTTTAAAAAAAATAGCATTGTCTGTAACTCTTTTTATAAGTGTCTTATTGATATTCTAAAAACACTTTTAAATACTTTTTCAGTCTTCAGAAATCTTCACTTAAAATGAAGTTTTTGGAGTATTGCTTTGAATGACAATTGTGAGCCAAATGGGCACTGAAGAAATTACTCTTCCTTTGGTAAGTTGCTGTAAGCATCACAAGATAAATTTAGGCTACTTTTTAGTTGCTTTCAGTTTGCATGATTCAGCTCTTTGCTCATTTTCCCAGTATGTTTGAGACAGTTGGAAATAATGCAAATTGGTTTTAAATCAGTCTTTCCATAGGAGAGAAACACTTACAAAAGAGACAGCTGTCCTCATTTTATCCAGTTGCAAGGATGACTTATAAGATGAGGAAAATTTTCGTAAGAATAAACAGTCTTCTGCTCCCCACTTTTACCTTCTTTTTGGTTTAGAAAGTGGACTGCGTTCCCACATTATGTGCAGAAAAACTATTTCAGATGAAGAATTTTGAAAGCCTAGAATGTATGTATGCCAATGTTTTGTTTATGTTTATAAGACATTAATAAAATGAATAACCCACAACTGTGTTTTTTCAAAAGACCTTTTTGTGTAGCTGCAATCATATACTTAGGAGAAAGTGTTCCTCTGAAGGCAATGAGGCCTCCTTCTGAAAGAGTATTCATTGCACTACACTCTATGGCCTAAATCCAGTTTCATGCTAGCAGATGTCTGCTAGTGCAGTGGGACTTTATTTTGGTTCCCTCTTCTCAGCCATACATCTGGGATGCCTGAAGCACTCTTCAGGGAGGGTTTCCAAACTCTGTAGAGAACATTTTAAAGCTTCACTGGGAGCAGCAGGTAAATAGGAAACTCTTGATTTCTGATTTTGCTAGCAAAAGCAGTTTCTTCAACAGAACGTATCGTTGGGTACTGCCCATAAATACATCTTTTAAAACAGAACACTGACATAAAAGCCATGGACTAAGGCAGGATTTCATAGACATTTGCCCTAGACAACATTTCCTGTTTCTTTATCATCCAGAAAAGTTATTTCCCAAACTTCCATCTACTTATTTAGAGAGAACAAAATTTTGCAATGCTGTTTTTGATTTATTATAGAGGTTGTCTCCCTTATCCAAAATGCTAGGGAGCAGAAGTTTTCTGTATTTATTTTTTTTTTGGGGGGGGGATTTTGAAATATCTGTGTTTGGATATATGCACATAATAAGATACTTTAGAGATGGGACCCAAGTCTAAACACAGAATTCATTTATGTTTCATATACACCCTATACACATAGCTTGAAGGTAATTTTATACAATATTTTTAATAATTTTGTGCATAAAATAAAGTTTGTGCACATTGAATAATCAGAAAGCAAATGTGTCACCATCTCAGCCACCCATGAAAAAAGTTTTAGTTTTTGGAGTATTTCAGATTTCAGGATTCTCAATAAGGGAGGTGTAATATGTATTAAAAAAAATCCTAAGCAGTAACTTCAAAACCTGTTAATGCTAATGCTCTCCTAAAAGCCTGAAGGCAAAGCAGGGGATAGGGATTCAACTTGTGCTGGATGAGGTACACTGGCCCTGGAATCTCAGGTTTGCAGTTTGAGTGTACTCCTGGACTCCAATCTGAGTCTGGATGCCCATGTTTCCACTGTGGGCAGGAGTGCATTTGCACCGGGAAAACCAGTGTGACAGCAGCATCCATTCTTTGAGAACTCAGATCTGGCTACGGTACACATGCCTTGATTACATCATACTTGAACTACTGCAATGCACTTTACATGAGGCTCCCTTTGGAAATTGTTCAGAAATGTCAGCTCGTCCAGAATGCTGCACCTAGGCTGTTAACTAGGGCTGAATGCAGGGATCATGTGGTTTCCCTGTTGGTCTCTTTCTGGGCAGAATTCAAAGTGTTGGTTTTGACATTTAAAGGCTTGGTTCTGGGCCAGAGGTTCCCAACCTTTTTGACTCATGGAGCCCAAAGGGCTCCATGGAACACAGGTTGGGAACCACTGGTCTAGACTATCCGAAATATTATTATATCCTCATATAAGCCTTTGCGAGCATAAAGATTAAGGAGAGGGCTTTCTCTGGGCCCCACCACCTTTGCAGGTGTGGTTGGTGAAGACTTGCTAGACAGCCTATGTTGCTCCCAGACTGTAGAACTCCCTTCCACAGGAAGTCTACTTGGTTGCTCTCTTTCCACCGACAGGTGAAGATGTTTTTATTCAGGCAGACTTTTAAACTTTGAATTCTAATTATGGAGCTGTAGTGTGTGTGTGTAAGTGCTGTTTTAATCTTTTTGTCTTTTATTGAAATTATGCTTTAAATATGCTTTTAAGTGTATACTGTTTTAATGCATTTTTTTTAAAAAAAATAATACTGTTAATTTCTTTTTAATTTTTGTAAATTAATGTTTTAGCAGCATCTTTTGGATTACCACAGTTTTGCATTATTGAATCCCATTTTTTGGAAGAAAGGAGGACAGGATTCAATCAACAAACAAATAAATACATGGTGATTTTGATTGTAGCTGCTGGTACATGAGTTTGCTTATGACTGTGGTGACAGTGCTCTTGGAAAGCATTTAACTGCAGCATGCAGTGCCTTCATGTAGATCAGGGGTAGGCAACCTAAGGCCCGGGGGCTGGATGCGGCCCCCCGAGGCCTTTGGACTGGCCCCAGGCCGGTCCTGCCGCCGCCACCCGCCACCCGCCATGATGATATTATTGTTGTTATTACTTGTTCATGGGGTTTTCTTGGCAAAATCTCCACAGGGATTTTTCCATGGCTTTTCTGGGGCTGAGAGAGTGTGCATGCATATTTTTTAAAAAATTTAATTTTTTTAAAAATATATATTTTTATTTATTTACTTATTTTTGGTGCTTCGGCCCCCCAATTGTCTGAGGGACAGCAACCCGGCCCCCAGCTCAAAAAGGTTGCCTACTCCTGATGTAGATGCAAGGGGTTTTCCACACTGCACGTAGAACAAGCATATGAGAACCTATGGGAAAACTTATGAAAACAAATGCAGAACATTCAGTGCCACTTAAGCCTTTATGGAATTTATGCATCCTTGCAAAACACATCTAATAATGTTATTTGCCTACAAAATGTTTGGCTGTTTGATTCACCTATACATATCAGTGAACATAGCCTGTAAGGGGAGGCTCTGGGCCACCCCTGGTAGCGGCGGATTGGGGCCATGGCAACCACAAGCCGTGGCCCCAATACTCCTTTTTGGTGCCCCCCCCCAAAGAGTGGCAAAATGCTGCTCCTTTTGGGGGTGGCAAAAAGCCGCCCTTAGAGCTACAGCGGTGGTTCTTTAGCTCCCCTCTGGTGCAGCGTGTGCGCAAGCTGCGATAAAAGGCGCCCTGATGCCATGTGCCATGCGGACAGGCATATGGCATCAGGGCAGAGTCCGGGTGGCCTGTGTGTGGTTGCCTCGCCCCAACTCCACCCCCAGGCTGGCTTAAAATGCTGGTCTGCATTGGCGTTTTGTCATTTATGGCACACTGGCATAAAGGTAAAAAAAACCCTCACCTTTCTTTTCTCTCAGACTATAAAAGCTGCTCTAGCCTGATTCCTGGGAAGAATCCATACTGTTTCACATTACGTCAGGGGTAGGCAACCTTTTTGAGCCAGGGGCCGGGTTGCTGTCCCTCAGACAATTGGGGGGGGCCGAAGCACCCTAAATATATATATGTGTGTGTGTGTGTGTGTGTGTGTGTCTGTCTATCTATCTATCTATCTATCTATCTATCTATCTATCTATCTATCTATCTATCTATCTATCTATCTATATCTATCTATCATCTATCTATCTATCTATCTATCTATCTATCTATCTATCTATCTATCTATCTATCTATCATCTATCTATCTATCTATCATTTATAACAAATAAAAAAATATGCATGCACACTCTCTCAGCCCCAGAAAAGCCATGGCAAAACCCCTGTGGAGATTTTGCCAAGAAAACCCCAAAAACAAGTAACAATAATCAATATCATCATGGCAGGCGGCAGCGGCGGCGGGGGTCGATGGCGGCAGGACCAGCCTGGGGCCGCTCTAAAGGCCTCGGGGGGCCGCATCCAGCCCCTGGGCCTTAGGTTGCCTACCCCTGCATTACATCTATCTATTTATTTCTAGATTTCTCTTGTTTTTTGTAAACTTTCCAAGAATTGGGTAGGACAGTCATGAAATACATTTAGCTTCTGGTTAACTACCTCTGGTTCAGATAGCAGAAAATGTATTTACACATTTAGAAAGACCATGTAATAGTAGTTTTTCTAGAAGTGGTGGAGGGAAAACTTTTTTAAAAAAGAAGGAAACCAGAGGATATTGCCTGAGCAAATCCCTGTGTTTTCTAGATCTCATGTAAGAGTGAATTAATCACTGGAGCTTGTCTTTTGAGCTGAGTTTTCTTTTCTCATGTATTACATAATTTTGTCAGGCTAAAATAGGCTTTTTCAGTAATTGTACTTCTGTCTAGTATATGTGTACTAGACTTGATGGCATTTTACAACAAACTATTAGTGTGCTTCTGCATGTCGTGGTGAAGAAGCAGGATGAGTGTGTCACTTATTGTTGTCTTGCATCTCTCAACAACTCTTGATACCACTAACTGTGGCATCGATTTGGATGTGCTGTCTTAGTTGTGAGCACTGTGTCTGTGATTCTGTTCTTGACAATTCCAAAGCATGATTGTGGAAGATTACTACTGGGTTTTGTGCCATTTATGCTTCAGGGCCACAAATCTTGTCTTTTGTCAATTTTTAACACCTGCCTGAAACCACTAAGTGAGGTTATCTGGAATTCAGTATGCTCAGAACACCTAACTCTATTTCTCCTCTATTTCAGAATCAGGCAAAGTGAAAGACAGAAGGTCTTTCATACTTGACACATTTGGCATTTTTCTCAGTGGAATGTCTTCCCCGGGAAAGTTTACCTGATGTAAAGCCTATTGACCTTATGGTACTGGGTGAAGATTGTTAAAATCTGGTCATTTAGTCTGCTCAGAAATTATTCTTATTTTCTGGTATAGCTAAACTATATTCTGTTCGTTTAATCATTGGTGCTTCTGTTTTGTTTTTCTTTTTTACTCTGACAATTTTATTGTACCTTTATTATCGACTTAATGTGCCCTAAGAAATTTATGTTAAACAGAAGTCTAGAAATTATATGTGGAAAAATATATAAAGTACTAAAATCCTTTGAGGATTCTTGCTCTTAAGGATTTATCCTTGAATCCTCATTGAAGTGCAGGAAGAATCAAAACAGAAACATTAGTTTTAAAGTACAGGGTGTCTCTCCCCATTCACGGATTTGGAGTCTGCAGTCTTGCTCATTTGCGGATGGCAAGCGGGGAGGGACAAAATGGTACATGCACCGTGGCATGTGTGGGAATGCGCCCCATTTTAACCAATGGGGACTTCAATATTTGTGTTTCCCCAGATTCGCGTGCGGGAGGGTCTGGAACAGATCCCATGCAAATTGGGAGGGATACCTGTAGTTACAGTTCTGAGGTCTCCCAAATTAATGATCATAATTACAATTTTTGAGCAGCTATTCCATCCCATTGTTCAAAAGCAATTACAAGTTATTTTTACAGAAACTGAATTTTTACAGAACTGAAGTTATTAGCCTGTGGTAAAACACACAGACTCACACCTAAGTAGTGAAGCCTTGTACATTCTGTGACTAAAAAAGTAACAAAATCAGTTGCAATAAAACTTTATGTTATCTTTTTTATTATGTTACATTTCTAATGTAACTTAGTTATGACTTAATTATTTTTTTTAAAAAAGCAATTATATGCAAGAAACACATAGTCTGTAACTAGTTACTCCCAAACTCCGAAAAGATTATGCACCTATGAAAGGAAAAGATTCTAGTCTTTGGCACAGAAGGATGGGTTGCAACCTGAGATATGCGACACCTGTATGCTTATTTCACTCTAGAAACTGAATGTCATCAAAAAATAGCACATGCTGAGTAAATGATGACCATCATGCCTTGTTGGATTAGACCAGGGGTAGGCAACCTTTCCCCTTTAAGGGCCAAGGGACTTCAGCTCTCAGAATCCCAGGAGCTATTGGCCAACATGGGACTATTGGCCAACATGGCTGAGGCTTCTGGGAGCTTAAGTCCCTCGGCCCTTAAAGGGGAAAGGTTGCCTACCCCTGGATTAGACCAAGACGCACCTAATCTACTAGTTCCCCCCTCCCCACATGTCTTTGGAAACTCACAAGCAAGGCCACTCCCTCTCTCTGACATATGGTATTGGGATCTACGTTGGCATCTATATATCCATCTTCCATTTATCTGTCATGGTTAGTAACTCCAGAAGACAGTACAGAAAAGTCTCTTTGGTTTCTGCTTTGGGACCAATTGTCAGAAAAGCAAGAAGCAATGTCATTTATATCCCACATCTCCTGAGGGAGTCTTGCTTGGCCCCCTCGCTGCACTTTTTCTGCCAACAGAGAAGCACCAAGCCTCTTTCAGCATTATTGCAGAAGGTTTTTTAATTGGGATGTGTTGCATTTTTATTGATAGTTAATTATCAACATCATTATATTTTATCTGCCCTTCATAGAATCATAGAATCATAG
>CM034706.1:81377698-81392992 GCA_020142125.1 Phrynosoma platyrhinos | reverse complement strand
CCTTGTTGGTTAGGATCAGATCCAAATTAGCTGACCCCCTTGTTGCCTCTCTTCAGAATTAATGTTTTCAATATGATTGCTTGTTTCATTGTTTTGAAACTTTTGTACTATCCATTGTTTTAATAAGATTTTGTTTTAACTTAAATAGGTAGCAGCTTTGGGTTCCATATGGGAAGACAGCTGGGATATAAATTAACTAAATAAATACATTTCCATATTTTTCCTCTGCCATATTTCCACCCCTTTGCATCAGGAATGGGAATCATGTGGTTCTTATATTTTTTTGGACTTCCAGTCCCAGCAGTTTCAGTCAGTGGGGAGAAATACTGGGAATTGGGAGTCCAATGTCATCTGGAGGGCCACATGGCTTCTAGTCTGTTCTACACTTCTCTGAAGACACTGTTTTTGTCCCAGATAAAAGGTAAGATGCCCCCAGATTTGGCAAAAACTGTATTGTCTCCCTGGCTGTATTAAGGGATCTCCTTTGAGCATTAATTTCTGGCCCAAAACAGATTCTGTGCCCAGATCAACCTCTCCTGTGCCATATTTTATCATTTTGGTAATTTATTTATATGAGACATTTCCACCTAACATTACCTGAATAATTCAGGCTTGTACTGAACTACGAAATGGAAATCTGAGGAAACAGAAACACTGACTTCTCCATACATTCCTTTATAATCCTGCTATATTTTGTTCAATCCTTGGAATTTGACACAAGAATTATTGTGGTGGTATTATTAAATCCGTTTATTTGACTGTTGATCTTCCATAGCAGCTTGAGAATCATGACTGTACGGTATGATAATGTTAGGCATTGTTTGGTCTCTAAAGGAGTCTGTAACTAGTAACTACAGTTAATAATGAGCAGATGAAAATTAAGACAAACAGCCCTCAACCACAGCTTTAAACTAGTGATAAGGAACCATTGGATCTGCAGATGTTGTTGAACCACAACCACTGTCAGCACAGATTATCTGCCACTCTGTGGAATGATAGAAACAGTTCCATACCCAAGGTACTATTACCAATATGTCCAGTAACATCTGGGGTGGGGACACTGGTCCTTTATACATTTGAACTGTGTAAGCCACTGCAGTGTAAAACCATGTACATTAAAGTTTGCTTGTGTGTCACAATTTTTTTCACATAGCCAATTTTTTCCCCTAAGCTGCTCTTCATAAAGAATGGTTTCCAGAGGCTTAGGGAGTTGGGTATGTTTAGCCTGGGGAAGAGAAACTATAGGGGTGACATGATAGCCATGTTTAAATTTTTGAAGGGATGTCATATCGAAGATAGAGAAAGCTTGCTTTCTGCTGCTCCAAAGACTAAGAATGGGGCAGTGGGTTCAAATTACAGGAAAAGAGATTCCACCTAAACATTAGGAAGACCTTCCTGACAGTAAGAACTGTTCAACAGTGGAATACACTGCCAAGGAGTGTGGTGGTATCTCCCTCTTTGGAGGTTTTTAAGCAGAAGCTGGATGGCAGTCTGTCTGGAGTGGTTTGATTGGGCATTCCTGCAGAGCAGGGGGATGGACAGGATGGCCCTTGTGGTTTCTTCCAACTCTATGATTCTGTGTAGCAGGGCCATATTGGTAATAGTACCTTGGGTATGGAACTGTTACATTATGTTATTTGCTGCCTCCACACTCTTATCTTTCAAACTCCAAATAAAAGTATCTATTTATCAAACTTTGAGGGAATAAACAAATGTTTGATCTGTCTTTTACTGTTGCCTGTATGGCTTTTATTGAATTTTGGTATCTTAGGAGATATTTGTAATATGTTTTTAAATATTTGTAATTTTTTATTTTAACAGTGTGGTTTTTATGTGAACTGTTAGTCACTCTGAGTTCTTAAGAGGAAAGATAGGATTTAAATTAAATAAATATGAATAAATAATACATAAACCCTAACCACATGAACTAGTGTAGTATATCTAGATCAGAGCAGTTTATCCCCATGTGGGCCTATTCTTAAAGTATATTTGATTAATATATTTTATTATGCCAATTCAGAACCAAATTAGTTGAGTCAAAGAAGTCTCTCATCTTATTTAAACGCTAGTGGAGTTGGACTTGGGATAATTGTAACTAATTATGTTTACTTATTAAAGCCACAGTCTTGAGACTACTTATAAGCTTATTAAATCTTGATGATTCCAGAGTTCAGTTTAAATGGCAACTTTTAGTTTTAACCTGTAGTTAAGATGATTAGAGATTAATGGCATCCTATGGGCTGCAGACCGCACCCGGCCCACCGAGGCCTGCCGACTGGCCCCCACTGCTGCGGCGCGTGCTGCAGCACACGCTGCCACCACGCGCGCCATTTTGTTTGGCGGCGGTGACTCATTTGCGCATGCGCAGTACTCCTGTGCATGTGCGAACGAGCCGTGGATGCCATTTTGGAAAACAAAATGGTGGCTGTGACTCATTTGTGCATACGCTGAGTCATGGCTGCCATTTTGTTTTCCAAAATAGCGGCCACGGCTCGTTTGCGCATACGCAGGAGTACTGCGCATGCGCAAATGAGAAACGGCTGCCATTTTGGAAAACAAAATGACAGACGTGACACGCACAATGGCAGTGCGGTGGCAGCATGTGCGGTGGCAGCGCGGAGGCAGCGTGCACGGTGTTGGCAGTGGCGGGGTCGGTGGGGGCTGTGCACATGTGCGTGAGCGCATGCGCCGCCATTTCCCCCCAACACCATTGGCCCCCAGAAGACCCGGGGATCCCCGGCCTGGCCAAGGTAAGGGGAACTTGCCGACTCCTGCCCTAGACTGTTGTGATGTTGATGGGTGCAGTAGGTTAGAATGGGGGGAGCGATGCCTATTTACCAGTGAGGAGAGCTATCATTGTTGGGGGAGAGCTGTTCCTGATAGTAACAGGTGGTATTTGGAGTAAGGAGTATTTCACTTTGGATCTGCTGCAGTTAATGTTAACTCATTTCCCCAGATGGGCACAGACAAAGGCCCATCAGATGCCATTGTTTATCTCTTCCTTCCATTGCTATTACTGTCAGTATGTATACATGAGAGAGCCAGCATGTTCTAGTGGTCTGAGTATTGACTACGATTCTGGAGGCCAGGGTTCGAATCCATGCTCGGCTGTGGAAATCCACTGGGTGACCATGGGTAAATCACACACTCAGCCTCTGGGGAAGGCAAAGGCAAAGGCAAACCCTCTTTGAACAAATTTTGACAAGAAAAATCTATGATAGGTTTACCATACGTTAGCAACAACTTGAAGGCACACAATCAACAACAGCAATGCATATGTGCATCTGTGTTTGTACATTTTAAACTCCAGATCTTCTGGGTCCCCTTCACACCAAATAATTATAACACTGTGATTGCCCTTTAACTGCCATGGCAACATCTTGGGATTTGTAGTTTGCTGTGGCACTAGAGCTCTCTAGTTGGGAATTCTGAATACTCCTCCTTAAACTGTAAATACCAGCATTCCATGGGATACAATTAAAGAGGGATCATAGCACTATAATTGTGCAGTGTGAAAAAGCCCCTGATGGGTAGAGTTTGGCAAAAACACCCTCTTGACCTCCTGCCTTGGCTGGAACCAGGATGGAGTGTGAAGTTTGCCTTATCATTTTGCCCATCACTAGCCCCTCTTCCTGCCACAATAGGATGTTTACTACATTCCATTAATGAAGCTTAAAATAATAGTTACAAGGAAAATGCAGCATGTACTTGGGGAAAATGTTATTAATTCTTTCATGTACCCAGAAGCCATTTTAGGCTGAGGTTGAGGTTAAAGCTAGGATATATAATTATTGTGTAAGATTGCCGAGAATAAAACCCAATCAAAATAACATGTATGCAGTGGTATAGACAAATCAGCAGTAGTTCTCTGTCCACAGAAATTTATCTTTTATAGGTGAATGGATGCTGGTATACTAGAAAATGCCAAAAATGTATTTTTCCCATGATTATTTAAAAGGATAAATAACATTCTGTCAGACTCCTTTCTCTTCCCTAAATCAAATGTGCTTCTTAAAGTTCATGGTTATAGAAGCATTTAATTTCTCTTTGGAGGACACATTCCTAAGGTGTCTTTTTTTGGAGAGTTTTTAGAGAGATTGCAGAGTCACAGCCATATGTTAGTTAAGGCAATTCTTTCTTCCTCCCACTCTCCACTGTCCTCTTTTGGTATATATGTAATTGCTGTGAATTCAGAATTCCTGAGGAATTAGAAATTCATGTTCTCAACAGGATAAAACAAAATACTAATCCCTAAAACATAAAAAACAAAATTGCTGTATTCATTTATTCATCTTTCAGATATTCATGAGGCTTATCTGAGCACAGGTTTTGCTCTTTATTTTTAGTGTAGAGAATGTTGATACTGGGTGTGATTGCTTAAAGTGTGTGTGTGTGTGTGGTGTGTGTCATACTTAATTATGCTTGTGCAACAATGATGCCTTCCCTTCATGATTGCTCTCCTCTTCTTTTAGAATAATTAGCATCAACATATCCTTTTGGGGGTTTGTTGCTAGAAGAAACATGTTTTCAATGTCACCCTTCTGCTTCTGGTTTGTCTCCACATTACAAAACCTTGGAGGAAAAGTACTTTGTGTTTTGACACCACCTAACAAATGGTGTTCTGTTTTTGTTGGAAGCCTTTTAGCAGTGAACACCCCATTCTCTGATCTAATTCATAGGTGCTAAAAAACTGAACTGCTTGAAACATTAACGTATTGTGCAACATAACATGTAAGGCAACAACCCACTTGCATTGGGCTCTTTCATCTGTGTCTCATTTATACTTTGTGTTCTCTTATTGGCAGGGAAGATATGTGTGGAGTTGCTTCTCACAAATTTCTTGTCCCATACTGGCTACTTCTGTATTGCTACATTTTCAGTCTTCTCACAAGCGACTGGTTGCATGCATTTACAGGGCCATCATGGATGATACTTTCCAATTACAAATTATATGCTGAAGATGAAAAAACACACCCAAAAGACAAAACAACAACAGCCTGTGTGCTTCATATTGAATAGTTTACTTAAAAAGTGGGGTGCCCCCCAGTTTTTTCAAAGCAACCTTACGGAGAAAGGTGGGATATAAAACAACATGATAGTGATGATGTGATGATGATGGTGATCATGCAGTCTGGAATGCTTATATTAGTGGTCAAGCCAGACAGCCATGTTTTCTTCCCAGATATTCCATTGTATTTCCTTTCCTCTAGTTTTAATCTCTTTCAGTTCTCAATTGTCTGGGCCCACAGAGCATATCTAATCTTCAGTTGGCTATAGGAAACACTCCACCTTCAAGATTTCTAAAGGTATCTTCTTTGTACTTCTAAGCCTTGGGCCTCTCTTCATGCCAGGATCAGAAGACTCAGTTCCCAATAACCAAGAAAACATCTTAGTGTGATTAAAACAAAATATTTTATTCCAGAAACTGAGAAAGAAGTTCCTCTGTCCAGGGTTTGTGTCAGAACTGAAAAGGTTTTCCCCAGATCATACTTAAGAGTTCCCATCATTCAGCCCCTCTCCCCAGCTACGATCCCAAGCTCTTATTCCAGATCAAAGTGAACTTTCATGTTTCCTCTTTCCTTTCCTGCATTATCATTCAATCACACTTAAGAAGGAGAGCATCCCTGGTTTACAGCCCCAATCTGCTTGCAGGAATAACAGGGTCATAAACCCACAAATTTCTCTCTCTTCTGGCCACTTGCCACCTCCCTTTGTTTCCCAAGCTTGGATTCCACATAATTCCCATACCCCTTTCAATAAACATCTTATCATAACATTATATCACCATATCATCTTATCATCATATCATCATTACATCATATCATCATACCACCATGACAGAACCATGGATATGGATCTGACATCCTTCCATCCCTGGATTAATCTTACCACATTATTCATCCCATTCCCTTGGTTTGTCTGGCTGTTTGTCGTGAAATAACTGAGTCAGTTCAGGAGCATCCACATGGTGGGCATATACCCACTTATTCTCGGACTCTGGAAAGTGTTTCCAACAGACCAAATACTGCAGCTTGCCCCTGTGTAATCTTGAATCCAAAATCCCAGCCACTTCAAAGTACTGTTCCCCTTCCATCACCAGTAGTGGGGTGATCCTGGTTCTGCCCGCCAGGGGTCTGCAGCCAAAGCCAGCTTGAGTGGCTAAAATGGAACACTGGATGTAGATGTCTATAGGACTTAGGTAAATCTAACTCTGTAGCCACTTTATTGACTAGTCTTTTTACCACAAATGGCCCCACATATTTTTGGCCCCAGTTTCTTAGATGGTTGTCAGGTTTTCACATGCTTAGTGGACAAGTAAACTTTGCTCTCTGACACCAAGTCCTATTCCTTGCCCCTCTTACAATCAGCACATCTTTTATAGTCTGTCTTTGCCTCATTCAAAGTGGTTACAATTTGGGGCCAAATGTGTCTTTGATTTATGTAATCCATTGAACGAACAGGACAGGGTCTGTGGGTTCCATCATCAGTGAAGGCAGGGTCTTTGGCTCATAGCCATAAACAATATCAAATGGTGAATGACCTGTACTGTGGCTGATGGCCCCATTGAAAGCAACTTCAGCATGTGGTAATAAGTCCTGCAAATAGTTGCCATAACAATGTATGTATCGCTCCAGAGTAGTGTTCGTTCTCTCCATCTACCCATCTTTTTCTGGATGATGAGAGGTGCTTATTGCCTGCTCAATTCCCATTTTTTCCTGCAGTGCCTTCCAAAATTGCAAAGCGAACTGGCTACCTGGATCATTCACAATCCTCTCGGGCAGCCCGTGTAATTTGTACACATGTACAATGAACAAATCAGCCAGTTTGGCTGCTGTAGGCAATGCACCTGTTTTGAGAATAAGTTAATTACCACCTATATGGTGTCTTGCCCCTTACTATCAGGTAAGCCTGGTATAAAGTCCATAGCTGTGTGCCTCCAGGAGGCACCGGGTGTGAGCTGTGGCTGCATGATCCCACAAGGCCAGCTTGCATCCTACCAACTTGGTGTGGGCACAAACCAGGCAGCCTTTGACATAAGTCTCTACCTCCTACCTGATCCCATCCCACCAGTTTTGTTTTCTTAACAAGTACCAGGTCCTCAGGAGTCCCCAATGTCTGGCTGCTTTGGTGTCATGACACAATTGCAAAACTTCAAGTCTTAGTTTCTCTGGGACATAAACCCACAAATTTCTCTCACCACTGGCCATTTGCTGCTCCCATTGTTTCCCAAGTTAGGCTTACTGCATAATTTCCATTCCCCTTTCAATAAACATTTTATCATAACACTGTATCACCATATCATCTTATCATCATATCATTATATTATCATGACAGAACCATGGATATGGGTCTGACACTTCAGTCTGCTGATACTTCTTTCCTGTGTATGGGTGATGCTGTTTTGGCTACATAAGATTTCACACTTGCAGGGAGATTTCTCTGACCTACCTCCAGATCAATCCTGAGTGGGGCCAGGGCCGAATGTAGTAGGTGCTCACCCACAGAACTGGTCAGGAGGGAGGCTGTCATGTCCTGCTTGTCTTCCGAGTCTGAGGAATGAAAAGAAGAGGTTGAGAGCCCAGGGGGCATGCCAGAGTATCTCCAGGAGGTGGGCCTGCAGCCAACACAGAGACCTAGCTCCCAGGAACCACTAGAACCAAGCTCATCAGCACAAGGGCCTAGCTCCCAGCAGCTACTAGAATCAAGTTCACCATTGCTTCCCCCACACCCAGAATATGAACCTGACTTACCAATATCTACCCGTGCAGAAAGATGACAGGAAAGGGAAAGATGTTGGTATTCTCTGTGGTTAAGTAAGAAGCAGGCTGCTAATAGGGAGCTGCACATGCTGTATATATCCTAGCACTTTCCTTGGTCCAGCATGGCTGACAACTGTTGGTCTTCCTTGGGAGAAGCCTTGCTCTTGCCTTATTCTTGGATTGGTTGCCAGTTGCCTTAAACCTTGTCTGGACTCTGACTAGTCTTTCTGTTTACCCCTTTGGGCTGCTGTATCAGACTGACAGCTGACCTGTGAAGGACATGGACTGGATTAAACAACCACTGCTTTATCTGTAACCTCCTTGGAGCCGAGCTCTCTCTCTCTCTCCTTACTTAATACACTGAAGCTTAGAGCTGGCTAGCTTCCAAAGGGCAAAACCAGAAAGAGGCATTTCATCAGGTTTTTTTTAGTTTGGAAGATCCTTATTTTTATACCAGTTTTGATAGTTTGTTGTTGTTCTTCTTGTGTGCCTTCAAGTAACTTTGGACTTATGGTGGCCCTAAGGTGATATGGTGGTCCTATCATGAGGTTTTCTTGGCAAGATTTGTTCAGAGGAAGTTTGCCATTGTCTTCCTCAGAGGTTAAGAGCATGTGACTTGCCCAAGTGAGTTTCATGGCTGTGTAGCAATCGAACCTTGGTTTCCAGACTCATAGTCCAACACTCAAACCACTACACCATGCTGTTATGCCTGTGTGTATGTGTATGGAATATAGCTGCACCAGCTCCAGAACTGGAACAGATGATGGCTCAGATTGGTTCAGTCAGTGGAATGACTCTAACTTTATCAGATCCAAATCCAGCTCTGTTTGCCCCCAGGACAGCCTCTTTGTGGGGTTCTCTGCTTCTCCAGGCACAACGGGGGCCTCTGCCATCATGGTAGTGCTTCCCTCTGCCAGCAGAGGTCAGTGAAGAACTTGTTGCTAACAGCAGTGGTGCGTGGGATTGCAGTCCTAATCCTGGCATTCATAAAAGAACTATGTGACTATTATAGAGTAGGTATTTTCTGCAAGGCATTAAAATTTACCTCTCCATTTGGACTTCTTCAAGATGACGTAATTGCATTTGGAGGAGCTTTATATTTACAATTCTTCTTAAAACAACCGGTCCTACAATGGAATTCAGATAAAGGTTAAAAACAGGGTATCTCCCTCTCTCTCGCTCTGACCTTGAGTTGTGTTTTGTTTCCCTTGGCAGAACTAGAAACAGAAAGTTAGAGCACACTTGATAGTGATATAGAGGCACATTACTAAGAGTCTTGTGGAGCATACAATTTGTAGTTGATTCCATTTTACAACTGTTTTGAAAAGAGCAATAAAACCTTGTGTAGTTGCTTTTTTTTTTTTTTAAAGAAGTGTTAGAATTAAGGAGAAAAGGATCTCTAATATTAATATATGTGTTGTGTGCACTTCATCAGGCTGGGAAATCTCCCTGGAAAGATTTCATTGTGCTAGATATACAGTCCATTGTTCAGGTGTTGTTTTTCTTCATTCTTATTTTGCTAGGCACTTGCAGCTATCTAAAGTGCTTCTCCCCCCCCTTTGGTATTTTGCCAGCTGAGAACAATAGCAGCCGTAATAATATGAACATTTCCAAATGCAGTGCTTCTTCCCTACTTTGTACAAAAAGGCTGGAGAAAGGGGAACACAGACCTGTAAAACAATGTGAAAATTTCTAACAAGCAGCATTTGGGAGTGGAAATGGAGCAATTCCTCCCTCCTGCAAATATCTGCATAAAATTAGATAAGTGCTGGTATTGTGCTTTTGTCTTTGCTTGTACAATATAATAAAAATGCAGAAAAACAGGATATGATTCACAGGAAAAAAATTATGGTAGGTAATGTATTTGAGAAGTTAAAATGAAAATTATATTGCATGATCAGTCTGCAATAAATTGAGTTTAAATCCTAGGAATTATTTAGAATTCCAAATATGGCTTAAGGAATGTGGAGGGATTCAGAAAAAATATTACATGCTTTCCCTAGGTGGTGGGTTGAATTCAAATTTTGGGGGGAAGCAGACGAGAGCCTCTGGGACGCCGTGGGACGGTGCGCCGTGGGACCGAGGCATCCGCACCGCGGCGCATCGTCGGCGCCCCTGAAAGCAGTGCAAAATCAGCGCTCCTTTCAGAAGTCAGTGAAAGTGCACCCCAAAAGCGTAGGGCACACTTTCACTTACTTATCCACCGCAGCGTGTGCGGACGCTGCAGCGGGAGGTTGCCCCCGGAGCGCCGGCCGTGCGGAGGGCCGGCAGCTCTGAGGACGACCTTAGGAGGAGGAAGGGGCGCCGAGCGTGCGGCTGCCCCTCCTCTTCCCTGCCTTGGAGACGGTTCAATTAGCCGTCTGCCGAGGCCCTTAGTCACACCTGGAGCAGAGCCAATAAAGTCAACTAGTCTAACTAAGGTCCAATACACACTGCAGAAATAATCCAGTTTGAGATAGCTTTAACTGCCTTGGCTCAATATTTAGGGAATTCTGGGAACTGTAGTTTTGTGATACATTTAGCTGTCTGTCAGGGAGCTCTGGTGCCTCAATGAACTACAATTCCCAGGATTCCCTAGCACTGAGCCAAAGCAGTTAAAGCAGTCTCAAACTGAATTATTTTTGCAGTGTGTTTTGGACCTTTTTCATGGATTTCAGTGGGTCTGCTTGAAGTCTTCATTCACTGTATATTGTTTCTTGGAAACTGCCCATTGTAAAATAGTGCTAAATTTCACTAAATATAGGTCATGAAATATTAAATGTAAAATATTATATTGTTAATTAATGATAATTTTAAGCAAACCAAAATGCTAATAGATATCTTTAAGATATGGCTAATTTTAGTGTGTTTTTGGTAAAAGTTTGTTAACATTTACTGGGCAAATCTGAATGATTTGTAGATTTACACAGAATGTTATTTTTAACACTGAGCCATCCTTGTTTTAGATTCTTTGTCTGCCAATAGCATTCATGACATTTTGCTAAATTTCAATCAATTTGTCTGTAGGAAAAAATAATAAGAGTGACAGGTTTTTATCTTTTGGGATGTTGCTGGTATTCTTTAGAATACATCATGTTGGCACTTCGTCATTAACTGTACAATCCTATACATGTCAGCCTAGCATTCAGCCCCATTGTAATCAGTGAAATTTACTGCTCTCTGTGTATAATGTTGGATTTTACTATTGTTCCACATGTTGCTGACTTCACATTAGTTGTGGGAGGACACACAATTAGATCGTTGCCTAGTGTTTTTGGTGTGCCATAGGTTTCCTAGGAATTCCTTAGCTTATTGGAATTGAAACTCTGCCTAAAGCCTATGCATTGAACAAAATATGATTATAATCTCTTTTATCTGAAGTCAATGCATACATAAAATAAGAAAGTTCATTTTAGGAATGTGTGAAGGACTTGTGTTTTGCAGAAAGGCATTGTACCCAGTGCAGTTAGCAAGTGACTGAATATAGAGGGATGTACTTGCATTGTGAGTTGCCATAGTGCAAGGTAGCTCACATGACAGCCTAGCAACAGTTCAATATGAACATTGTTCATTGCCTTAATGAGCTGCTCAGGCCTAGGTATCGCTGTTCAAGGCTCTGAGATTTGAAAGATTGATCTTGAAACTTCTATCCAGCAGTTGTGAGTTTGGCAAACATGACAATAAAGGATGCATTTAAGATGTCACTGTAAGTGTCAAATTTGTGGACAAGTGGAGTAGTGTGTAATTCGTTTTGTACACACTTTTGAACAGCTTTGCAGTATAACAGAAGCAAGAGTGGGAAAGACTGCTTCCTCAAATTGATAGAGAATATGTTAACCTTTAAACCCTAAGGCACCAAACTAATCAGAGTTATGTGTTGCTAAGCATAGATAACTATTCTACTACAAATATACAATCCTTGGAGAAATTGTGTAGGTGTTCAGTTTTGGAGATAAATTATTCATCCAGAGAGAGGAAAAGATAATTTCACATAATCTGTTGTCAGAATGAATGAGGCTATGCTGCATTTTGACACTATTGGCCACCATTTTGCTTAATATCATCTTGCTGCTAGTTCATCTTATTTTTTTTTTCAAAGGTAACAGCAGGGTTGGCTACCTATTGCTGTCCTTGCAGCAATCTATTGCTGCCCTTGCAGAATTAAGCTGCATCATTCAGAGTAGGAATCAGCCTTGATATGTTGTTTCGAACTATGCTGGTGTTTATGCAGATGTTTTTATGAAATGCTGCAATCTAAAGGTTTCAAAAATAATTCCATGCCAAAATACACAGTAAAGTGCAGGGATAAACCATAATGCCAGGTCTGATTCAGAATCAAAACCTGTACAAATAGAAATTAAATAAAATTGTCAAGGCAAGTAAGCAGTACAGTGTTCCTAAACCCACACTGCAACATGAAGTACAGTGGTTTAAAAGCAGACGCTTTTGTACCTGGTCCCACACGGCATTGATTTTGGTACAATGGAACAAAGAGCTAGGCCTTCTCAGTCTTTATCTTGCTTTCAGTAGGGGACATGCATGTTGGTGTTAAATTGGATATGTTACATGTTTGGGTGTGCATGTAAATATATACACATCTGCCAGTGGAAGGCCAACCTGGAGTTCCAGGTTCATGTCCTCACTGAGCCATAAAAGTCATGGTGTGACCTTGGGCCTGTCACTGTCTTTTAACCTAACAGGATTGTTGTAAGGAAAAATCAGAAAGGACAGTCCTTAGTTCATTGGAGAAAAGGTGATAAAATGCAACAAATAAATAGCAAAGGTAGCCATGTTCTCCATTACAGAATTCTAAATCATATGCTGGTAATAACTTACTTGAGGAATATTTTAAAAGACATTTCCAATCTTTTATTTATTTATTTATTTATTTATTTATTTTATTGTGGCTGTTAAGCTGGCTGTGCACTCAGGTTTGTGGAGCCTTAGGTTGTGTTGAAGTGCAAGTGTTTAGAATGATACTGGCATGTAAGATTATGACATACATGGCAATATGTAGCCCTAGGGTGTGCTTATGACTCCCTAAGAAGCAATATACAAAACCTATTCTTATAAATATTTTTCTCTAGACTTTGTTGTTGAGTTTGAAAGACAGTAGTATGTTTTGCATGGTTTGCAAGGTTGGAATCAAAAAGCAAATAAAAGTCTTTAAAATCTACATTCATGGCTTTTAGGATGATTCCAGAATTGAATCAGTGTTTTCTCTTTGTTGGTTTAAGAATGCCAGATAGGAAAGCATAGCAGGAGTCTTTTAGCTTTCATGTACCCATCCTGGTGGTAGGCACGTTCATTGCATATTTCTCAGTATGAAAATTAGTTTAAGTTTTAATATTTATCACAAGTGTGGTTGGTGGAAACATGAGAGAGGGCTTTCTCAGTGGTTGCCCCAGACCAGGGGTAGGCAACCTAAGGCCTGGGGGCCGGATGCGGCCCAAAGAGGCCTTTGGACCGGCCCCAGGGCGGTCCTGCCGCCGCTGCTGCCCACCATGATGATATTGATTATTGTTGTTATTACTTGTTCTTGGGGTTTTCTTGGCAAAATTCCCACAGGGGTTTTGCTATGGCTTTTCTGGGGCTGAGAGAGTGTGCATGCATATTTTATTTATTGTTTAATTTTTTTTTTAAAAAAAACTTATTTTAATATTTATTTATTTATTTATTTATTTTTGGTGCTTCGGCCCCCCAATTGTCTGAGGGACAGCAACCCGGCCCCCAGCTCAAAAAGGTTGCCTACCCCTGCCCCAGACTTTGGAATTAGAATGGAATTCATTGCATGAAGATTTAAAAAACCAGACAAGCTTTTTAGAACTGATGGCTTTGAAGAAAAGGAATATAAGAAGGTGCTATATTTTTAAATAAACTGTTTAAGTATCTTTAAAGTGTATGTTTTAAATTGTTTTAATATGGTTAACAGTTTCATTCTGTTTTAATGCTGTGCATTTTTAATTATATTGTAGTAATTTTGATTTGTAACCCACCTTGAATCCTAATCATGGGGAAAAGGCAGGACATAAATAGCAAATAATAATAATTAATCAGACTCTTCCATTGTATAGCCCTTTAAAATTGAATATGAAGCCCACTGCTATGCAGGGAAATAACTAAGAATGAGGGTATTGTTCTTTTAGTTTTAAAGCCAGAATTGTTTGGTATTTGTATGCAAACTCTTTCTAAGAGGGTGAAGTTCAGGATAAAAAACATGACAAGAGACCAAAGTGTGTGTGTATCCAGTTTTGTGAGAGATGAACTAAGATTCCTGGGGGATGAAGGGTCCAGTAAATAGACTGTTCAGTTCTACTTTACAGGGCAAAGTTGCCAGATGTGAAACACTGAAATCAATTGAGAATGAATGTTTGCATCATTTGGGAATGAATAAACCCTAGACATTAAAAGTATTAGTTTTTATAGAATTGCAAAAAGGAGGAAGAGGACAAGGAAAAAGTAGGAGAAAAAGAAGAAGATCATACAGCCCACAAAACAATTTATAATCTCTCAATTCTGAGAGACCTGTGTTGGGTGAGGCTGGTTTGCTCAGAAAGAACTATTGTCTGTTACCATGGTATATACAGGCTATGTTAGAATATTACAGTAGATTTCTGTTTTCATAAAACAGATGAAAGAGTCACCTTTTCAACGGGAGCCAAGAGCTTGGTTATTTTCTTGAACTACATCTAGCCATGCTAATTGGGGAAATTCTGAGAACTGAAGTACAACAAAAGTAACTTTCCCAAGCCTTGCTCAAGTTGCAGCAGGGAGTATATTTGGTAATCTAGCACTCCTCCATTTTTCAGCCTAAGGCAATGGCTGTAACAATTTGCTGAAGAAAGAGAGATGATAGAACAGTCTTCCTCAGGTAGTTCAGTGAATTCTAGACGTTTCAGATTACAATTCCCATTAGCCCCTGCCAGCAAGACCAAAGGATAAGGAGTATGGGACTTGTGAGTCTAAGGAGCTTATCTCATTACCTTTTAAGCTGACTGCAGCCTAATGGGACGCAGCCGGGACGCAGCATAGAGGCGTGATTTATCGCACTGTAATTTGCCACCAAATCCACCAGGCAACTGCAGCCCAGGTCCAAGCTGCGCTCAGCTGGCCCTTTTTCGAAAATGGAAAGCTCCCGAGTTTTAATGGCAGCTGGCTGAGCATGGCTGGGACCCGGGCTACAGTCGGCCGGCAGATTTGGTGGCGAATTACAGTGTGATAATTCCAGCCTCCATGCCACATCCCGGCTGCATCCCATTAGGTTGCAGTCGACTTAAAAGGTAATGTGATAAGCTCCTAAGTCTAAACTTAGTGATAAGCTCCTAAGTCTGGAGGACTACCAGGTGAATACTTGGAGGTAGAAATATAAGCCACCAAAGCTGAAAGGGATGAGATGGAAAGTCAGGGAAATTGAAAAGCTTGGAGCAGGGGTAGGCAACCTAAGGCCTGGGGGCTGGATGCAGCCCCCCAAGGCCTTTGGAGTGGCCCCATGCTGGTCCTGCCACCACCGCCACTGCCGCCTACCATGATAATATTGATTATTGTTGTTATTACT
>CM034706.1:81339865-81377211 GCA_020142125.1 Phrynosoma platyrhinos | reverse complement strand
ATGTTATATCTAAAAGCAGCAGAACATGTTGTACCATAATGTGATTGAAAATTAGATCACACCAAAGTAATGTTAGCATTTCAACAGCTGGGGAAACGCCTTGCCTTATGCAAGTTTCTTTGTCTTCCCCCCTCCCCTCCTGTTTTTTACAAAAGGGGAAAAAAAGAGTAAGCGGTGCATGAATTTCCAGCTAAGGGGAAGGTTTATAGATACAGCTGGAGTCTTGGGCAATATCAGATCCAATTGGATAGAACTAATAATACTTGCATGAGGCAGCATGGCTTAATGGTATAGTACTACAAAAACTTGTTTCTGTCTAAGCCAATGTAAGTGTTGTTTCTTTGTTAATGTGCCTGCTTATTAGTCTAAAGAAGGAAGCATCAGGTAAGGTGTGTGTGTGTGATGCAGACAAGATGGATATGTGATCAGTATCTTTGTAAACAAGCCTGAATGTTCTTATGACACTTTGTCTTGGGAAACTATCACTAGAAAACTGCTAAAGTCTCCCTGGGTTTGAAAGCTTGATATTCTTAAAATAATTCCCTTTAGAAAAAATTATGGAGGAGTGTATGCTATGCTGTATATTCAACTGTAAGAGCAGCTTTACAACAATGAACCTGCACCATATCGTCAGACTGCTTTTAGAATTGCGGAAAGGACATGTTAAAATTTATATTTTTGGTAGGATTATGTGAAGGAAACAGTAGAGGGAAACAGGAAATGTTAAATCCATACATTGCTGAACATGCATGCACTTGTGTATCTGTCATGGCTTTCATCATAATCACTCCCACTAATAACAAAGTGCTGACTGATCTATCATGGCTCTTCTCATGTTCTTACAAATACACTGTGTCTTCTGGGAGCCATGGAACGCTGCAGCAGTTGGAGAAGAATAACAGGGAGATAGAAATGAATTGGGTTCTAGAGTCTTTTATAACTTTTGTAGGGGCTGCTTTTATAAAGAATCCTTGAGCATGACAGGGGAACCTTTGGACAGTTAGATATTAATGAACTATTATTTTCATACCTGTTCATTGGCCAAGCTTTCTAAAGAAAATGAGAATTAAAGTTCAGCAACATCTGCAGCCATAGTTTCTCCAGTCGTGCTTTATAATGTCCTTGGGATGGCTTCATGCCCAAAACCCTGATGAGAAATATTTTTATTACTGGGTGAGGATACGCTGCAACATTTTACTGCAGATCCTTCTTGTAGTAGTTTGTTCTTTCTGATCAATGTCCTTTTCTTCCTTTGCAAGCTGGGAAGCTGATGTTCTAGCAGAAGAGAAGCTCAGAATAGTTTGTTGGCTGGTGATAACATCACAACAGTTACACACTTTATTTTATGCAGGACTAGGGAAAATTGAGCTCTCCAAATGTTCTTGAACCACAACTTGCATCAACTCTAGCTGGCAGAGGCAGTGGTAGAGATGGTGGGAATTGCATCATCTAGAGGCCCACACAACAGTCCCCCTCCCGGAGAAAATTTCTATGCATTTCAGATATGGTTTTTATCTTCACTGTCCTCTGGTTATAGCACTCTGCCCTTTGAGTCACTGCAGACAATCTAGCAGCCATATGCTCAAGATGTACTTCCAGATTAACAATTCTGACATGGTCAAAGCTGCCATTACTAAGCATACTGTTTTGCTAGTCCCTAGAGCTGCTGTAATTGAAGAACTTGAAAAACACCTGCTATGAATGGAAATCATTCTGGAATAAAACAGAACTAAGCAGATGCTTTTAACCGTGCATTTTGTTCCAATGGTTTTATTACTTTCTCTCCAACCTGCAGGATTATGCTAGCTTCTGCTCCGTACAGTCCTGAATCCAAAGTAATAGTACATTTTATTTGCCATACTGTTAAAAGGATCCAAATTTCACATGTAATGTAGCTTCAAAGCATAATAGAGTTTTTATTCTAGTGTGATTTACAGTTCAAACATGAATACATGGCAATACTTTTAACATGTGTCTCCAAAAATATATCATACACATTGAGTCAGAACTTGGAAACAACTAATTTAAATGTAACTAGTTGCATGCTAATTAGTTATGCCCTTCAACCAGTTAATCTGTTTCTTAACAACACTCTCCCTCAGAACTTACAGATAACTAGATTTAGCTGTTCCTGCTTCCTCCAAGGAGGCTTAACAAGTAAAGTTGCTGTTTAATAGTACTCACTGTTCTTCTAGTGCAGTGAATGAAATGTTTTGTCTCATTATTGACTCAAGGAGAGGTCTCAAGAGGAGGAAGGTTGGAGAGCAATGGGGTTGTTAGCAACTGGGGATAGCAGAGGTTAAATTTGGGATTCCCTGGTCTTTTCAGGCAAAACATGAGCTCTAGCATTTACCTTAGCAGGCAGAACTTCTTTATTCTAAATGTGTGGGTGAGACAGAGGATGCAGTTTTCAACCAGTGGTGGCTGGTACCACCATATGAGTAGGGAGGTGAATCTACTCCTGTGTGAGATTTAAAGGTACTAGCCAGTGTGTGAAACTTATTTGGGGGAGACAGGTCAAAACCTTGTATAGTTCCACTGAAGCTTGAACTAGAACAAAAACATGATTTGCTGCCCTACTGACATGGCTGTCAGTAGCTCTGTATTTAGTAGAGCCAAATACAGCATATACTTAGAGACACATACAACATTTCTGGTTAAGAATTGTCCACTCTTGCATCAGAGTTGGTTGTTTGTAGCCACTATGCTGCGCTTTAGTAGTATTTGTTCGTTCATAGTTTTTTTGTGGGTTTTTTTCGGGCTGTGTGGCCATGTTCTGAAAGAGTTTCTTTCTGACGTTTCGCCAGCATCTGTGGCTAGCATCTTCAGAGAGCTTTGTTCGTTTATTTATTGGATCAATGTCTTTTCATGATTTAGATTAGAATAATGTTCCCCAACGTAGCAGTTACATTGCATTACATATTCATTGCCATCAAATAAAATAGTGATTTACAGTCCAACACATCTAGAAAATGCCAAGTTAGGGGATAACTTAAAAACTAGAAAAGGATTTTTGAGAGAGTTAATAACAGAATGTGACACTAGGATGGGAGAAAATAGCAACCTACCCTGCCATTTTTGGTAAAATGCATTGTTTCCTTTTAAAAAAATCTAACCATGTAATTAATAAATAAAATTAAAATAATACAGTGAATTAAAACCCATGCTTCCCAACATTAACAGCAAATCAATATCTTAATTTCTGTTAATATTGACAAATTAATTTTTAAACTTACCATAATCTACAGTAGAAAGAAATGTCTTTAATACAAGCCACACAACAAAAATGCCCATAGGAATAGTTTTCATGTGTGTAGAAATAGTTTTCAGCATGTATTTTCATGTTATGAACAGAACTGTGAAATATCACATTATGACTATGTCATGGTATAATCTTGGCTTATTTGTTGTGTAACAGTTTTAAGTTTTAAGTTGAAGGCTGCAATCTTACATTCACTTCACATAGACTCCATTTAATGAACTGGAAACTTCTAAGTAAACATACCATACATAAAATTGTTTGTTTCATTTTCTGTCAGTTCAGTCAGACTAGGAAGCTATATTTGTTGTAATTGCCTATTCAGGTAATTTTTTTTTTACTAATATTCTAAATTACACATTATTTTTGAGATGCATGGAAGGTACAGTGTCAAAATACTTACAATGTCAAGAATATTGGAGTTTACTTCAGTATGACTAATTTTGAGACCCTTTGAATCACCATCATAAAAGTTTTGAAGTTGTTAGATTGACACACTCATAGAAAGTGTAAGGCACAACAAAGCATTGTAGAATACAAAAGCTTTTATCTGACATCCCAGAGAGAACAGAGAGGTGAACAGTCAGAGGTGTTGGCATAGGATCTGCAACCGTGTTGGAGATACCATAAAAAAAGATCCTCCTGCTGGCTTGCCTAAATGCAATATCCCAAGGTGTACTCCGAATGGGGGAAATGGCCTTCTATAAAACATGAGAAAATTTTATTAATATACTTATACTTTATTGTTGTAGTTTCAAGTCATTTCTGACTTATAGTGACCCTAAAGTTGCATTGGCAAATCTATGGCATGTGTGCCAGAGATGGCACGCAAAGCCATTTTCCCTGCCACGCAGAGTGGGCAAGAGTAGGAAAAGGTACACGCCTGTTCCTCCTCCTCCTGGCCATCCTAGGCCTTCAGCTGCCTCTCCAGAGGCAGATGTGGAGAAAAGAGGTCCTGCCCCAGAAGTCCTGTTCCCCTCTGGAAGTCCTGCCTCTGGCACAGGGTAACACCCAATGCCGGAAGGCCATTTAGTTTGGGCACTCAGTGCCTAAAAGGTTTGCTATCACTGCCCTAAGGTGAATCTATCATGGAGTTTTCTTGGCAAGATTTGTTCAGAGGGAGAGTTTGCCTTTGCCTTCCCCGGAGGCTGAGAGCATGTGACCTGCCCAAGGTCACCTGGTGAGTTTCATGGCTGGGCTACACTACTGGAGTAGAATTCAGAAACATAGCTATGTTAGTTTGGAATATTAGTATGCAAAAGAATTTTGTAGTACTTTTGAGACAAACTAAGCAAAAGAAGCTGTAGCACAAGCATTCGTAGACTTGTTTGGTTTCCTTCTTCAGATGCATCTGAACAAGTAAATAATTATAACTGTTTGACAGTGTTTTAGCTATTTTGACAGTGTTTTAGCTGTGGAATCCTGGGACCTGTAGTTTGTTGTACGCTGAGACAACCTTGCTAGTGCTAAAATGTGGATAAAATGTGTAGTCAAGTACAGCATCTCATAGATGCCAAAGAGCCCCAGCCTCTGAAATGATAGTAATGGGTTGTTGTTACACACCATACCACACAGAGAAGGTTGTTGTTGTTGTTGTTGTTGTGTGTCTTTAAGTTGTTTCAATCTTATGGTGACCCTAAGGCAAACTTACCATGGGGTTTTCTTGGCACAATTTGTTCAGAGGAGGTTTGTGATTGCCTACCCTTGAGGCTGAGAGCATTTGACTTGGCCGACACAGAAAAGCTGCTCATGGTCAAATTGCTACCTGTATAGGCTGTATGTCTCTCTTACAGGAAAGCTGGTGTGGGTTTGACTAAAAAAACTCCTTGATTTTGGATCCAGGTAGTTCATAGCTTTGTTATGTCTCCAGTGGGGAATACTAAAAATGAATGCTGAAGCTAGCACTCTGCATGACTATATGAACTCTAGCTAAATTTTAAACTTGTTAGAAATGTTTCAAAGGTATTTAATGTTTTGTGATGATTGGTAAATGATAAAAAGTAAAATAAAATGCAGCCTTGGATTAGGATTATATTCAGGCTGCTTCCTAGTATTTTATCTGTTCTTCTTGTGCAGGTGCCGTGGAACCCCAATTGCTCTCTTAAACATATTTATTTAGCACACTGATACTATATGTTTCTTTCACTACAGCCCTAGTCACACTGTATTTTCTGTATTCAAGTAGGGGAAGCTGGTAGGAGTGCATTCCACTTCCTCTTCTCTACTCTTTCTTTCTCGTCCCTGTTGTCAGAGACAGTCTGCAAAAGAACTGTAACTGTTTGGTTACACAGCTGCACTCATTTAATAACCCTGTCTTATCCAGGTTTCTTACAGGGTGGGGCTCTGTAATTGCATTCAGTCAAATAAGGTTACAGCTCATTTTCAACAAGATGGAGAACATGGGAGTGGAGGGGGCAGGTCTAGAGTGTGTGCTCTGGATCCTTTTATTCATGTATGGAAGAAAACACCTGAATAGGATTTATAGTCTGTTCTGAGGTGGTCACTGATTCAGGCACTCAGTTGGTCCAGCCCTAGTTCAGCATATGGTAGATTAACAGGTTTAAATTGATTAGGCAGGTTTATACAATCATTATAGAACAGCCACTCAAGGAACCTGGCTATCTTATGTTTCACGACCTTTGAATAAATAACCTTATTTGTATTACCAGTGCAATGTGCCATTTCTTAAAAAAATGTCTTCAAAAATATTCATTGCTGGCTAGGATAGCATTAGGATGCCTCTGCATATATTGAAGGTGGGATGGAAAAGGAGGCTCAGAAATACTTAATTGGTGTCTGTGGCTGCTTCCCCATATAAAGCGAAGTTTATAGAGACAGGGAAAGGCAGTTCGAGAATGTTATTGGTAAAGAAGGAACAGAGCTTTTCTTTTTGTCGTTGTGCAATGTGATGCATTACGCTGAAGTTCCATATAAATAGTTCAGCACTTTCCTCCAAAATAAGCCAGGCCAGGGTGACAGCTGAAAGGTTTGATTTCAGGTTCGATTTCTCCTCTCCAGGGATTTACTATGCCTGGCAGCTTTTAAAATTCAAAATACTCAGCTTGGGTTTCACATTTTATTTGCTATACAGAACTGTTGCCTTCCAAATTGTCTCCCCTTTATAGTTCATTTTTTTAAAAAAGCTCCATCTGTTATTAAAGATAGCTCATTGTAGTCAGGATTATTTTTTAGTTGACTTATGATTTTTTAAAATTTAATATAATGGTGTGTTACATACACGAGTGCAGCACATTCTGGTCCCATCTATCAGCCAAGAGACTGACGGCTAGTTAGAGGCTGCCTTCTGGGAAAGACAATATGGAAAGGGGGAGATCAGCTTGGCCCAATACATCAGCAGAGAACAAACAGCTGCAGAGAGCTTGCTTTGTCTTTCAGTGTTTGAAAAAATATGTATAAAAACGTCATAACTAAAAACTGGTGCCTAAATTTGCCTTTCACTTCCTCTTTCTCTTCGACTTTCAGAATGCAAGTCCGAGGGAAGGGCCTTGCCATACTGTTAATTGTGGCAAGGCATTCTGAGAACATTTTTCAGCTAGAGTAGAATTAAAAGGCTTTAAATAAATGGGTGATACAGTCAGCCCTCCGTATCCAGGGGTTCTGCATCTACTGATTCAACTATCCATGGCTTGAAAATAGTCAACAACAACAAAAAGTCCAAACCTTGATTTTGCCATTTTATATAAAGGATGGCAACTACCCCATTGTATATAGTGAGACTTGAGCATCCATGGATTTTAGTATCCACAGTGGGTCCTGAAATTAAATACCAGCAGATATGAAGAACCCATATTTGTATATGTGCAAAACAAGAAAGTAAAAGGATGGTTTGTGACAGTAATTTGGACAGTGGTTAATTTAAGTACTTTGGCCTTGGGTCCAACAGACTGCTTTTGCATAGACAAATGAGAGTACTAGCAAGGGGCAGTGTTGATTAGATTGGCCCTTGTATGTTGGGAGGCCTCCAGCTGTGATAAAATGTTTTCATACCTGGAGTGATCTTGCATTCCTCTGACAAGAATTGGTAAGGTACATTTGACAACTTGGGCTCCTCTGTTCAGGCATTCACTTTAATATTGTTAGCCGTCCTGATTGTTCTCAGAGGGGCGGGATATAAATAAATTTTATTATTATTATTATTAATTATTATTATTATTATTTATATAGCTAAAAATGTGGGTGAAAAAACACATGTATCATTTAACCCCCACCCCAGCATTCCCAGGCACCTGGAAGTCAAGTTAGATCTTCATGCATTAAGATAGCTTTGTATCTGTATTCCTTGAATGGTGTTATAGAGCTCCAGTGATCGACAACCTTGATAACTTTGAGTTCTCATTTGCAGAAACTTTGTAATCATGCCAGTTGAACCTGATTATGGTCTCATCTTCAGTCTTTTGCACTTGATACAGGAAGGCTAACTTCTGGGTGCTTGGGGACAGTGGGGATGAGGCTAACATGTACATTCATGTCTTTGGCCCCAGTGTTAGCATTACACATGTTTGGATGAATGCCCTGACTAGGACTTCTGTTTGACACATAGAATATAGCCCTACTTGGTCTGTGAGGGTGGCAGCCTCCTTACTTCCATGGAATATCCAGAATGCCTTCCAGAGTGGGCCATCAAAAATTGGCAGGGCAACTTATCTTTCTTTCTGGGAGTGGTCTTGTGTTTCATGGAATTTCTAATTTATTTTGAAATTGTCTGTTTTTTGTTTTTAGTATTATTGCTCCCAGAGAGATTAACAAAAGAAAAGCTGATCAGAATAAGACAATGTATCATTGAATGTATAAACAGTAGAATCAGGCAAATTCAGCTGAAATACATAGCCATCTTCTAATCTGAAGGTGAGGATTTAAAGGCAGCTGCTCTTGTACTATGACCTGGTGTATAAGCTCAGTATTGTCTGTATAGACTGAGATTGCAATACTACCTGAAAAATAAGGGCAAGGACTATCTCTTCTGCCAGAAAATCATTGTCAGCAGATTAGTTCTGCTGCCATGATTGTTCTGTCAGCACATCTCTGATATCAGCCAGCAAGACTGAGTTGTGGCAGCAAAAGAGCATTCGTGTTGAAATAAAGGCATTTCTGTCATTTTAAGATGTTTGTAAATAATCTTGACTCTTGAGGAGGTGTATCTTTGGGTTGGAGTTGCACTGTGGATGTGTCATTTGAGAGTTTCAGATAGGAATCTTTCCCACATAGTAATCTAATTGCTAAAGTGCTTTCAGAGGAAATGATAGTAGTTTGATGCATAGAAATTTAAGAAATTTACCTTTTAAAAACAGTAGTTATAATTCTGAGCTTCCCAAATGTAGCTACTTATCATTATAATTACAATTTTTAAGAATAAGTCTTTACCATTTATTAAAAGAAATAAAAAATAGTTTCTGCTTTGGTAGCGCAGTGGTTAAATGCCAGTATTGTAGCCACTCACTCACAAACCACAAGGCTGTGAGTTCAATACCAGCCAGAGGCTCATAATCGACTCAGCCTTGCATCGTTCCAAGGTTGCTAAAATAAGTACCCAGCTTGATGGGGGCAATTAGCTTACAGTTGTAAACTGCTTAGGGAGTGCTTAAGTACACTGATAAGTGGTATAGAAATGTACTTGCTACTTGTTATTGCTATTCCGCTAGTTCCTTTAAAAAAAAAAGAATGCTACAAGCTGTGGTACCAGAAAAATCTGTGTGTTTATCATAAGTCAACATTAAAAAAAACCATATACAAGAAAGGACAGAATAAAGATAATTTGTAAAATATATATCTATAAAATTAATCAGAGAATGGCATAACAACATCAAAAAACTTCTTCCATCAACAACAAATTACCAGATTTTTTAAAAAATGCTTTTAAAATATTAAATAAATAAAATACTGCTTTTGAAATACAAGAGGATTTTTTTGTAATCGTTGTTTAAAAGTTTTCTGAGAGTTAACAGTCTATATTTTGGTAGCTCAATAGCCAGAGTCTCATATGATCGGGGTGCACCTACTTTTGTCTTGAGTTAGAATTTGAGCCGATTTAAGTACATTCATCCTTGAAGTATTTAGCAGCAAGATCACAGAATGACTCAGTGGCATGTTTCCCCAATCTAATGGATCAGGTTGGATAAGGCTTCAAACCACTTAGAAAAATTCCACTGGATGGCACCACCTGATTACATTGATAGCAGGAAAGAATTGTTTCTGCTCCTAATTGTTTGCCTGCCCCAGAAGTTGCAGACAAAATATAAAGTCTTAACTGATATAATATGAGCAATCAGATGTTGTTTGTTGTGGAGCTTTACCATCCCATTCCAATACTTATCTATAAAAAAGACTCATGGAACTATAGACTGCAAACAGCTAGCAATTGCCTATATACTTGATTCCATAGGGATATTTTGTGTCTTGCCAGTTAAATGTAAAAACAAGTCTGGCACCTAAGCCTAACATTGCTCTTACAATTTTGTCTATGATGATAGGGACCATTTGGCTCCTTAGATATTTTGACCCACACTTTCCATCAGCCCCACTGAGTGTGGCCAGTGATAAGTGGTTTGTAGGACCTTCAGTTCCCTTCTATGATCTATAATTTGTTTATTTATTATATTTATTAAAATATTTAAAATATTTATATCCCTTTATCTAAAGATCTCAGGGCAGCATATCATCAGCTCAACGTGGCCAACTCAAAATAATGAAAACAGCAAAAATGTCATTAAAATTATTAAAACAAGACAGATTAAAGTTAAAATACTTAAAACAATTCAAAACCATGCATATGTGTGGATATGTATAAAACCTGCTAGGTCCCAAAGGCATTATTAGTAAACAATCATATTTTTGTTTGGCGTTGGATTGATAGCAATGTAGGTGCCAGCTGGGCCTCTAAGAGGAGGGTACTCCATAACTTGAGTGCCACAGCAGAAAAGTCCCTCTCTCACATTCTCAGATGGCATATTACCTGACCTATCCGACACAGAGGAAGGCTTCTCCACCTGTAAGATCAGCTTCAATGACTGATCTTCATATCACAAGAAGTAAGTCTAATGCCATTATGTATTAATAATATGCTTCAAATTCTTAAGGTTTCCCTGTTCAGATTTTCCCCCTCTTTCACCCATCTCATTCCTTCCCATTGTTTACTGAGTACACTGATAAACAATAAACATATTGCAAAAATAGATTAGCACTTTACACCCACATAAATGACTATTTGAAATGTAAATGCCAGGGTCAGATGCATGATTTGTTATTGCTTGTGCCCTGTATAAATAACCTGTTCAATAAATTTATATTGTATGATGATTAGTCTATATTGCTAACTGGAGTTGGATGTGCAATGTGTTATTTATTGGGAGAAAACAAAGTGCTTCAATGAAAATAACCACCCATTTTTACCCAATTTAAAAGGTACTGTGCCTTTCCTGCAGTTATAGCCAGATGCTAATTGTGGACATAGCATTTCATTTGCCTAGGGGGGCCATGACGGCATATTCTCATGTGCCCAATATATTTTAGAAAACACATACACCATACCCAGAATGTTCTTCAGACAAAAAGAGGATGGAAAAGTAAATAGTTTTGTCAGAGCTTTATGTATGACCAATCATTTCAGTCTTGTGATTTTGCGTGTTCTATATCATTGATTATTATTATCTTCTGTCCATGGAATAACTCCTAATACTGGCTGTCCTTTTATTCTTCATATTAGAGTGGAAATGTAGTTTGGACATAATGGATTATTGATTGGTCTGAGAACAGCCGAGGCCCCAAGGCCCTGTCATCAATGGTACTCACTCTTCCATTAGAGAATGCATCACTTCATGCAGTTCTTTGGGATCCAAAGCTGCAGAATATAAGCTTATAATTGTTGATCTTGTAACAGAACAGTTTTTAGGGGCTGGGAGCTCTTCATTGTTGTCAGGGCCTCCCCCTCCCTCCCCTTCCCCTCCCATTTGTCGAAAGAATACCCTCTTTGTTTTGCTAGTAAGATAAGCTGAACCAGGATGTTAATGATGTATTTTAATTCGTTCCTTATAGTGCTACAGTGTAACTGATAAAATACATTTCTTTGTCCCTGGGAGGACAAACATGGCCACTATGCTGAGGCACAAAATATGTACTGAGTGGGAGATGGGCCTGTTTTTCTCAAAATGCCTTGTACAAGTGCGCAAGAATAACCTCTTCATAGAATTCCTTTCAGTAGTGTTCTGTGTCTTGTGTTGTGGAATTCTGCTTTTTCACTTGGGTTTTCTCCCCCCCCCTCCATTTTCCTTTTTTTCCATTGTAGGTTTCCCTTTGCCAGGGTGTTGTGTTGAGTTCAGGTGCATATGGTGTTGTGTTGTCTTTTTCTAAGGGCTATTGTTTGTTGTTTGTCATCAGATGAGAGGAGAGAAAAGAAATGAGGTAGTCCATCTCGGCCTTGAAACTCATTGGGTGACGTTGAGCAAGTCACATGCTCTCAGCCTCAGGGGAAGGCAATGTCAAACCTTCGTTGAACAAATCTTGCCAAGAAAACCCCATGATTGGTTCGCCTTAGGGTCACCGTACGTTGGAAATGACTTGAAGGCACACAACAACAGTCAAGATGACTTGAAGCAAAGTGGCAGTATTAAAGGATTATTTATTCATCTGTTACATTTCTATCCTTCCTTTCTTCCAATGAGCTTATGGTTCTCCTTCTCCCCACTTTATTTGCACAATGACCCTGTGAAGTAGGTTGGGCTGAATGTGAAAGAGTGATGGTCCAAGGCTCAGTGAGTTTCTTGGCTCAGTAGAGACCTGAACCTGGGCCTCCAAAGTCCCAATTTTGGGGTGCATCTACACTATAGAAATAATGCAATTTGACATCATTTTAACTATCATGGCTCCATCTTACTGAATCCTGGGATTTGTGGTTTTGTGAGGCACCAGCACTCTTTGGCAGAGAAGGATAAAGACCTTATAAAATACAAATCCCAGGATTCCATAAGATGGACAACAGCACTTAAAGTAGTGTTAAATTGCATTACTTTTAGATATAGATGCATCCCACTGCCACTGTCCCAGCCCCAGTATCTTAAAAGGTACAAAACTTGATTTACCGGGGGGGGGGGGGGGGGGGGGGGGGGGGGGGGGGGGGGAGCCTGCTGCAGCCTTTCAAACAAGAGCAAGTTGCATTTCATGAGTGTTTTCCTTTCCCTTGGTCCTTGCCATGTTTGGTTTTCAACATTTTATTCTCTTCTGCTTTTCACTGTTACCACTCCCTGATTTTGGTAACTCCTTTAATTTTGGTTATAAATGACAAATCCTGTTTTGTTGATAATGAAGTCAGGGTCCCTCCGCCTGGTTCAATTTAACAACAACAACAAAACCTTTAAAAAGGCTTAGCAGAGTTTAGCTTCCATGGCTGTTGGAGGAAAAAAAAATCAAGGCAAAGTCATGCTGACTTTTTCCTAGTGCCCGTGTTTACTTTGAAGGACGGTGTCGACTGCTAGGATTTCCTGTGAATTCAAGGATATGCTTGCTATTTAAAGACAAGCAGCCCTTCCCCTTCATCTTCCTGCCCCTGTGCATTAGCTGCTCCAGAATTACAGAGTGGCTGTGTTGTCTTTGGAAGTAAGCACTCCAAAGGTGAATGAAGTTATCCATAAAAGGAGCAAAGAAAAGCATTTCTCTCAGATATTTGCCAAAGCAAGGGAATCAAGCCCCGATCATTCCACATGTAGGAGTTCTAGTTTCATATCCAGTTTCAATTCCCTGATAGTGTGAGGGGGTTTGCTTTTTTTAATCTTAGAAAAGGAACACTGCAATAAATGTTTTGGAAATGGGACAGTGAGATCAGATTCTCAGGCGGCCATAGACTCTTTGGGTGGCCCTGAAGACAAACAGAGTCATTCCTGCAATGGGCATCACATTTGACTTCAGTATTACCAAACCAGCATGCATAGGGTCAGCACTTCAAGAGTGCATTTCACTTTTTAAACATTAAATCCAAGGCACGGAGATCTTGCTGAGAGCTTTGAATTGTTCCCTTTTGGGTAGTGAGGACATTGCTGTGGAAACCTTGGAAGTCTCCTACTGAAATGGAAAGTTTATTTTTAAACTTACTGCTTTAGTAAATCCACCCTGCTCACTGCCTTCACTTTGATTTCAAGGTGATCTGCTGAGAGGGAGGGCCACAGGTTCTTATCACATTTAGAGATAACTATAGTCAGGTCCTGAAAATGTTACTTTTCTGGCCTTCACAGTGTGGCTGTGGTGGATTCTGGGAGTTGCAAGTCAAAATGGTTATTCCTCGAGAATATAGTATGTGTAGAATTGATCTATTAACTGTTTGTCTTTGCTCCCAGTGTTCTTCCATCATGCCCAGCAAGCAAGGACCGTTGTAATCCAACACATCTGGAAGCCATCTTAGTGGAAGGGCTGTTTAATAGCATATGGGAATATTGGGTATACCCAGTGTGCCTGCTGTTAAATCATCTTTACATAAAGCTAACGTTATTCCATAACCTTCAACAAGTGTCAGCTAATTCGTTAACTGGGAAAATGTTCTGTAGCAAATATTGGTAATTTTTTTAAAAAGAAAATGTAGACAGTATAATCTACAATCAAAAGGCTGGAGGAACCTAGATAAAGACTAGAGCAGAACAGTTTTCAAACTAAGACAATTCCTGTGATTTAGGTATAATCTGTCCTATAGAAATAAGGCAATTTGACACTGCTTTAACTACCATGGCTCAGTGCTATGAAATTCTGGGATTTCTAGTTTTGTAAGATATTTAGTTTTCGCTCTCAAGAGCTCTGGTGCCTCAACGAACTACAGTTCTCAGATTTCCATGGCAATTAAAGTGGTGTCAAACTGGATTATTTCTGCGATGCCAATTAGACCTTGGTCTGCAACAGGATGCCAGAGGACAGGATGGATACCTTTGCTGCCATACCTTGGAAAGGTCCAAGTGTGAAACTTGCTGCAACAAAGGGTGGGGTGGGGGAATCCACAATCATATAACTGTGGAATTTGGGAAATTGCAGTCCAGAAAAAGTCACTTTTTCAAGCTCTAAGCATTATTAGTTCCTCTGTCCAGTTGAGGCTTCTTAAGCCAGCTTCTCATGGGGCAAGGCCCTGACTTGAAAGTCAGTGGTCCTCCTTCTTTCAGTGGTCTCTTTCTTGGTTTGGTCCTTAAACCATTAGACTGGTATGGTAATGGAGTAGTGGCAATTGAAACTTTTGTTGAATTGGATGAAGGCAGATCTGAGAGTTCTTGCTCAGGTTCTGTGAACAATTCAGTTTAACATCACAGAACTTCCTCAGCAATGATCCACCATCTTATCTTGAAGCCATAGCTACAGCATGCTATGTCATGGGGAAACATTTCATGATCTGTAAGCTGGCAAGCTCAAAATGAAACATACCACCCAGGGAGCAGCCCAAAGCCTGGGAAAGTTACTTTTTGGAGTAAAAATCTTAGAATCCCCATCAAATATAGCTAGCGCCTATGGGGAACACTGGAAAATACTGTCAAAAATGACTTTTTCAAGCTCTAAGCACTTGTATATTTAGTGGTAGCTTAAAGAAAGTATAGGATCACTACTCTTAAGCCTAAATCATGTTTAAAGAAATGTGTATCCTAGCATATTTCTAGCACAAAGGTAGAATGATACACACTGGAAGTACTGGCAGTTTTGCAGTGAAATGGGACATGCTTTGTTGTCATTCCTCAATTAAATTTCTTAATGGGGGCAATGAATTAATTATTTTAAAATAAATTTATATTCCACTTTTCTGATAAAAATGGCAGGTAAGCACATTAAAAACAAAATCTGAGTTAAAGCATACCAGAATTACACATTAATTAAAATAGAATCAAAAACAAAATTAAAAGAGAAAGACAATATCCATCTGTTTAAATCCTGTTCAACAGCAATCCAAAGTAAAATGTAAAATATCAAACTTCCTTGTCAGTAAAGTGAAAGGGACAATGCAGCTGTATTTTGAATTCTTGACACTTTGTAACATTCCTGTTTGTGAGACATCTGATGGGAGTCCCTTGATCAGTATGTCTTTTAATTATTGTGCTGTTGCTTCAGTTCATAAACTCAGATTTCTGTGAATGTCTCTCACTTGTACTCTCTGTATACAGATATTCAGGCAGACATTTAAATTCTCAGTTTATTGAGACACAAAGAGGTACAATTGCTGAAAGGATAATCTCAATATAAATATTTTTTGCATTGTAAATGCAGGAAATTAGAGCCAGTATGGTGTAGTGCAAGGATAGGCAACCTAAGGCCCGGGGGCCGGATGTGGCCCCCCGACGCCTTTGGACCGGCCCCAGGCTAGTCCTGCCACCACCGCCCATGATGATATTGATTATTGTTGTTATTACTTGTTCTTGGGGTTTTCTTGGCAAAATCTCCACAGAGGTTTTGCCATGGCTTTTCTGGGGCTGAGAGAGTGTACATGCATATTTTTTAAATTTTTTTAAATATATTTTTTTATTTACTTGTTTATTTTTGGTGCTTCGGCCCCCCAATTGTCTGAGGGACAGCAACCCGGCCCCCAGCTCAAAAAGGTTGCCTACCCCTGGTGTAGTGGTTTAAGTGTTGGACTGCAACTCTGGAGACTAGGGTTCAATTCCCTTCTCAGCCATGAAACCCACTGGCTGAGCTTGGGCAAGACTCCTCTTAGAGGAAGGGTATGGCAGACCTCTGAACAAATCTAGCCAGGAAAAACCCATGATAGGTTTGCCTTAGGGTTACTATAAGATGGAAATGATTTGAAGTTACACAACAACAAATACATGCAGGGTGTAATATACAGATCCTATGTACATTCATAGGTAGCAGTGGATAGTTACTTTATAATCGTTTTTTAAAAAGATAAATGGGCTCAGTGTCAACTAAGCTGAAAAATCAGCTGATCTAAGATGCTGGTTTAGTAACTGATGCTACAGCTTCTTGTGTTCAGTGCTGTAGTCAAGCTAAGCCTCACATGGTCAAAGCACAGTAATTTTTTTATTAGTGTGAAAATTTGAAGCACCAGAAACTTTTGATTACAAGGGATGATGATCAGGGAGCTAACCCTCAAAGTTTTGAAAGAGATGCCCTGTCCTTACTGTGGTTGCCTATCACCTACAATGATAATGCATCTGCTTTCCTATTAGACTTGCCTGTTCTTTCTGAATTTAGCTTCCATTCTCAGAGTAGTTGATGAGCTGGATTTTTTTTTTTTTGAGCAACAGTATATTTCTGTGAGCTTTTTCTGCAACAGACTATCAGAACTGTTTCTTTGAAATCCTTCATTTTTGTCCCAGCTAACAGGATACCATAACTCAGGGGTAGGCAACCTAAGGCCCTGGGGGTCCTGCTGCCACCGCTGTAGCCCGCCATGATGATATTGATTATTGTTGTTTTTACTTGTTCTTGGGGTTTTCTTGGCAAAATCTCCACAGGGGTTTTCCATGGTTTTTCTGGGGCTGAGAGAGTGTGCATGCATATTTTTAAAGTTTTTAAAAGTTTATTTATTTATTTATTTATTTTGGGTGCTTTGGCCCCCAATTGTTTGAGGGACAGCAACCCGGCCCCCCAGCTCAAAAAGGTTGCCTACACCTGCCATAACTCCTCTCTTAACATCTCCCCACCTCTGGTTTTATGGTAAAGCAAAACTGAAAAGCCCTAATACTGCCATCTATTGAGAACAAAAGAACAAAACAAAAGCAAACATGTCCCAGATTGTTCTAAGGAAGCATCTACACTGCAGAAATACTGCAGTTTGACACCGCTTTAACTACCATGGCTCTGTGCTACAGAGTTGTAGTTTTATGAGACACCAGCATTCTTTGGCAGAGAAGACTAAAGAACCTTGTAAACTTCAGATCCCAGATGAAGTTACAGTACTCAAAGTGGTGTCAAACTACATTATTTCTACAGTATAGTTGCACCTTTAGCCTCTTAAAGGCAGCATGTTTTTTTTTTTTTTTAAAAAAAATCAGCATGATACTTTGCCTATCTAATATGTAATTCTTCTGGGACAATGATGAGGGTGGGGCCATTAGATTCCCTGTGATTTTATTGGAAGAAAATAGGAAATAGTAAGCTTGATCTTTATGGACAATGAAGAACTAGTTATTCTGATGAATATGAAACTACTAGAGCAGTTTCATTGATACAGATCAGGACAACCTTTTCCTCCTCCTCTTCTTGAGATTGTGGCTATGGGGGCTGTCAAGATGGTTGCTTGCACTTCAGAATTATGCAGTACATTTATCCAACATTTGAGAGATCAAAGCTAGGACATGTGTGGCAAAGCAACCTCTTGAGTATTCTTCAATATGGTCAAGAGGGCAAAAGTTATTAAAGGAAGAACACACAAGCTAGGAGAGGTCACAGCAGTTTGCTTTCTCTTGACCCTACTGGGAAGGGTAAGATTCCATTCCTCTCTTGTCTACCCTAATTGAGTAAAAAGTACTCAAACTACATTATTTTGAGCATTTTGAACTCAGTTTCTGAGATAACCAACTGAGGTAAGCTGAAGACAAAGGGGAAAAGTAGAAGAGAGAGAAACTGAGACATTTTAGAAGCCACTGAAAACGTGGGGCAACAAGATTAATTGCGACTGTCCTTGCTAAATCAGGACCTTTGGAGTGCATAAAGACCTATATTATAAATTGTCATTTAGTGTTGATTAAATGCACGGGTGGTGATAACATGGGTAATATTTATCACTGTAGGATGGAGTACATGCCTCATTGTTGACCTCTCTTTGGTGGCATAGAATTGAAGAGTGAAGAGCATACTTAATCATTATACCATCTTAGTATTAACAAGAGAGAAGAGCTTGGAAACATAATCACTGTGGATTGTGATTTTCAGAACCTCCGGCCATCCATGTTGGCTGGGGATTCTGGAAGCTGTTTTTCAAAATCATATTTGCAAGTAATCTTCTGTGTCTGATCTATAGGTTTGGAACTCTCTTGATCTTGGATACTTGCCCAGTCCTGAAATCATTTGGAAGTATGGCACCGTTCACACATTTCTGCTAAATGTTTGGTGGTGGATGTGCACACCCAGAAAGCCTTCGTTTCAGAACACCAAAGATTCTTACTAACCATTAACCCATGTTGTTTTCTTTGTGAGAGTGGTTAGAAGGGGCAGAAAAAGAGTTGTGTGTCTTAAAACAGAAATATAAATTATCCTTCTGAAGCAGTAGTCTTCACTGAATATGATTGCACTTGTAGTCAAATAGTGGAAATGATTTTTTTTCTCTACAAAAAAATATGTTGCAGTACTTTGCAGTGGGATTTAAACAACCTAAGTGTGTGCCAGTTTGCATCCAGTGTGGGTTCTGCAAAAGTCGAGGCATTTATCCTTGAATATTTGCTACAGAAAATGTGAAGTGCTGCTCCTGTTGAATTCAGTTATAAGAACAATCCCCCACTGATTTTAATGTGGCAGGATTTCACCTAATTTAGTTTAGCTTGTTCATTGTGAACACAACACCTAATCCTGCTTGCATTAGCAAGGATGTGGAAGTCTGCATTAGCAGTTGTCTAAGCACAGTATTAGTAGCATTGCCAGTTTAATTGGCCTATTTAAAAATCTTATTTAGCTACATTGTTGCTTCCCCTTAAAATAAATGATGTCTCCTTTGCTGACTACAGCCATGCCTTAGATGCCATGTTCAACAAGGATGGAGTGCTATACTTGTGCTACAAAAACCCTTTATCTCTAGACAAACAAAAGTTGGGCTGTTTTTCATGAAATTATACATGTCTATAAAACCACGGACTAAAATATTACAGCTACTTTAAGAAAAGGGTTATTCACTTGAAATGACATACACTTGAAATACTTACTTGAAATGTGACCCATTTTGGTTTGGAAAGAAAAAATTGAGATATTTTTTGGAGACATGTTTGGTAAAAATAAATAAATGACATGCAAACTTATACAGTTTTTTAGTGTCTGGCATTACTGTATCTATAGGTGTGTATAAATTCTACTGAGCTTAGTTTTATGAATTTGCAGTGTCAATTCTAGACAGACTTAACACAGTATAAGTTAACAGTTTGATATAGATGAAACATAAAATCTTGATAGAGACCTACTGCAAGTAATAAAAATAAAATAAAAAGAAAGAAAAGAAAAGAAAAAGGAATGCTTTGTAATTGTGTTCTTTGTTTTGGTTCTAGGTCCTGTTTGCCATCTGACTCAAAAGCTGCAAGTGAATGCTTATAGCTCAAATGCTTTCTAGTGGGAGAAAATCCCAGAAATAAGAATGAAGACATAAAGCCTTAATCAGCAGAAATTCATGGTTGAAATTACAGCATACATTTCCTCACTCAACAGACTTATTTTGAATCTTTGGACTGATGTTGCTATAATATAGATGGATTGTGGTACAGGCACAAACATGGAACTGCGAAGAGCCTCCAGTCCTCACAAAATAGATACGAATGACATGGATGAAGACGTGGCTGTTTTGCATAGCTGCTGCATCTGTGGCAAAAGCTTTCCTTTCCAGAGCTCCCTGTCTCAGCATATGAGGAAGCACACGGGGGAGAAGCCGTATAAGTGCCCTTATTGTGACCACCGAGCTTCCCAGAAGGGCAATTTGAAGATCCACATTCGGAGTCACAGAACAGGCACCATCAGCCAGGGGAATGAAGTGGAGATGGGAGGGGCGATGCCACTTAGTGAGACCAGAGTTTCAGAAGGCCTTGATGGTTGTACCAGCCCGACTAAAAGCACCTCTGCCTGCAACAAGATACTGAATGGAGCCACTTCCACAGAGGATGGCAAGATCTTGCTTAGAAGTAGCAAGAAAGAAACAGGGGCAGAAGCACAGATGGGAGAAGATGGTAAATTATACACTTTCCAATGTACCTTCTGCAAAAACAAGTTTGAAGGGAAGAAAGAATTGGAACAGCACATTCGTCAGATCCATAAGCCTTTCAAATGTAGGCTGTGCAACTACATGACCTTAAGACACGAGACACTGTTGAATCACATAGAGAGGGACCACAGTACCACTCAGATTTCAAATGGGGAAAGGCATGCTGAGAATGGCAAGAGTGAGTCAAGTGCAGGAGAGTTTCCTTGTGAAGTATGTGGACAAGCCTTTAGTCAAACATGGTTTCTGAAGGCTCACATGAAGAAACACCGGGGATCATTTGACCATGGGTGCCACATTTGTGGCAGGAAATTTAAAGAGCCCTGGTTTCTCAAAAATCACATGAAATCCCATGGCCCAAAATCTGGGAGCAAAAATAAGCCAAAAAATGATCTAGAGCCTATTGCCACGATTAATGATGTCATTCAAGAAGAGATGATTGTGACTGGTTTGTCTCTGTATGAAGTGTGTACCAAATGTGGAAATCTGTTTACAAACATGGAAAGCCTAAAAGCACATAATTCTGTACATTGCAGGTCTCAAGGAGCCTGTGGTGATCATATAGCTGACAGGCTGGCAGACGGAGGCCTTGACCCATGCATAGCAAAACAGTTTTTCCTCCGATATCTGAACTTGAGGCCATGTGTAGGAGTAGATGGCATTCCAAGGGCCCAGTCAGGGAAAAGAGTAGCTGAGCTGGATCCTGTCAATAGTTACCAGGCTTGGCACCTGGCTACCAAAGGAAAAGTTGCAGAACCTTCTGAATATGTGAAATATTTTGGATGGGATGAAGTCCTAGCTGATGCTGATGTCACTTACGACAGGGACAGAAGAGAATATATACTTGTCAGCCAAGAGAAGCGCAAGCAAGAGCACGACTCATCCAACTCTTCCAGCAATCCGAAGAGGAAGAACTGTACCAATGGTCGTTCAGAGAAAAGCAACAGTACACAGTCAGGGGACAGCTGTATCCTTGGTGAAGATGACTTAGAGTACAGACCCTCTTCACGGCAAAGCAGAAGGGCATCCCAGAACAAGTCCACTGAGTGCTTTGAGTGTGGGAAGATCTTCCGCACTTACCACCAAATGGTGCTTCATTCTCGTGTGCACAGGAAAGACCTCAGGAGGTGCAGTGAGGCTGGGACAACAGTTCAGCAGGACCGGTATGGTTCAAACAGTGAGGATGGCGACTCAGGATCTGTCAGTGGCCCAAGCACACCAAGTTCTGCTTCTGCACCTGAAGATTCGGTCACTTCTGGAGTAGGGGAGGAGGGGCCTGAAGACAGTTCAGAGGAACATGAGCCATCACCACGTAAGTGTCTACAAATAGCTTCCTTTCCTTTCCCATTTCACTATCATAACCCCTTTTTTAAAAAGCAAAAGCTTTTCCTAATACAGTCAGCCCTTCATATTGGTGGGGGTTCACCTCTGGACCCCCCCCATACTAAAAAGATGGGACCTCAAGTCCCTTTAGTGTCAACGGTCGCTGGTTTGTGCATAGCTATCAGCGCAGCTGCATGCACGCACTGCCATTGATGATAATGTGGAAGGGTAATCCGTGGATGCTCCAATCTGCAGAAGGCTAGCCCAGCAGTACAGAGGACCAACTGTAGACTTTTTGATGGTTTCTGATGACCAAGGTTTTAAAACATATCCCAAAAGCATGTAAGGATCTTATCAAATCTTTGGTTTTCCTAAAGGTTTTTGGATTATGTGTAGGATAAAGACTAAGTTAGTTGCACCTAACTCCTGTTAAAACCATTGTGAACATTTAGCCATTTCAGTAGAAGTTAAGGCAGAGCACCTATTAATTGTGTATTTGCGTGTTGGCTACATTTAGACCTTTTCTTCCATTGAGATAAGGATGGTATACAGTTGTCCCTCTGTATTTGTGGCTTTGGCATTTGCAAATTTGATTACTTGTGAGTTTGCCAGGGAGAGAAGGTGTACAGGGCTTGAGCTGGCTTCTCTTCCCTCTCCCAAGCCCCAGCTGGCTTCGCTGGGCTTTCAGAATCCTGTGGGATTCAGTTATCCACAATTTTCCATATTTGCAAGGGTCCTCCACTCCTAACCCTCGTGAATACGGAGAGACAACTGTGCATACTTTGTTCATACAGAAGATTATGACTGAGTCAAGGTCAACCAGTTCGTTTCATGGCTGTATGGGGATTTGAACTAGATGTCTCAGATCCTAGTCCAGCCCTCTTGTTTCATTGCTCCTTCCCAGCAAACAGTACTGGTATATTGGTGGCACAATAGAGGTGACCTCATACCTCTTCTGGTTCCATATTTGGTCCATTGCAACCATTTTTCAAGGCCTTTTTTGGGGGGAGGGGTTTGGATGGTTGTGTTGTGAGGGGAAGGAAAAATGCTATGTTTGCAAGTTATTAGGGTATTCTTTCTGAAATAATGGAGTCCAAATCACCTGAAAATCAAGTTTTTTTTAAAAAAACATATTGGGAGATCATCGTGGGCCTTTGGGAGAGCACTGGGAGCTTTTGGGAAGCAGAGAAGTTCTGTTTATGGGCTGCATGCAATCTGTGGCCACACAAGTATAGAGGTCTCAATCTAGATTTTCACTGAGTCTGGGAATAGGAGTTCTAAGGCTTCCTCTCCCAAGATGATATAGTCATGATCTGTATTGCTGTCTTCATGTCTGCAATTTATATTGCCAAAAATTGACCAGTTAAATAAATTGATCACTAATAGTCAATAAATGTAGCTGTGGGGTCCAATTCCAAATTAGGGCCACAGTAATTATGGGAATATTTAAATGCTACATTCTTTATTTGGATCTGTTAGACCTCTATGCTTACTAAAAAGATATTGCTCTGAAAATGTTTTTAAGATGCCTTGGGTTTAACCCCAACTAAAGCCCTATTGAAATGTGTTTTGAAAATATACAGTGGGCCCTTTGTATCCACTGGGGTTTGTTTCTAGGACATGGATACCATCTGTGGCTGTTCAAGTCCCATTATATACAATGGCATGTAAAATGGTTTCCTTTATATAAAAGGGAGTGTGTTTGTGTTTGTGTGTGTGCAATCTGTGGATGCTTGAATCTGTGGTTAAAAAAATCCATGGATATGTAGGGCTGACTGTGTTGTATCAATAGCAAGGAGGTCAGTTTGCTAGCTCCCTCCATGTTGTCTCTTACATTGTCCTAACCACTTGGGGTTTGACCCTCTACAATGGAGAGTCTCTGCTATTCTGAATTGGAATCCTGACTTGGAATCCTGAAATATTGGGATCCTAGATAACAAACGCTGCATCTATATTGTAGAAATAATCCACTTTGGCACCACTTTTACTATCATGGCTCAGTGCAATGTCAAATCTGGGAATTATAGTTTGTTGTGCCATCAGAGCTCTCTGACAGAGAAAGCTAAATGTCTCACAGAACTACAGTTCTCAGAATCTCATGGCATTGAGCCATGGTAGTTAAAGTGGTGTGAAATCATAGGCTTTCATGGTCGGCATCCATATTTTTTTGTGGGTTTTTCAGGCTGTGTGGCCATGTTCAAGAAGAGTTTCTTTCTGATGTTTCACCAGCATCTGTGGCTGGCACCTTCAGAGAGAGAGGCTGGCTCTCTGAAGATGCCAGCCACAAATGCTGACGAAATGTCAGAAAGAAACTCTTCTAGAATATGGCCACACAGCCTGGAAAACCCACAAAAAACTATAGTTAAAGTGGTGTCAAACTGGATTATTTCTGTGGATACAGCCCTAGAGAGCCTCCTCATATATGGGTGGTCCCCATGAAGGTCTCCACTTCAAACCGTTAGCCTCCATGTGGGGAAATAACAGATGAGGCTTGTGTAGTTCCTTCCTTGCATGTCGAATTCAACAGTCTTTCAGTCATACCTGAATATGTATTAACTAAGGGTCTTTACAGACTGCCAGAAATAATGCAGCTTGAGTCCACTTTACCTGCCCAGGCTCAGTGCTAGAGAATCATGGGAGTTTATTGTGGCACCAGAGCTCTCTGACAGAGAAGACTCAATATCTCAGAAAAAACTACAATTTCCATGATTCCCTAGCATTGAGCCAGGACAGTTAGTGGTCTCAAGCTGCATTATTTCTGGCAGTCTGTAAAGGCCCTAAGTCTCATTTGGTTGTTAGATGCTTAGAATTGGTATCAAATGAAGTTATTCTGGTCCTCCTCACTTCATATGTGGAGCTTATTGTATCTGTGTAAGCTTCCTCCACAATGTAGGACTTGTTTAGCAACTCTAGACTTGCCGCTTGAGACTTTTCCCTCCAGTACATAAAGATGGAAGGACTATGACAGAACCAGTGAAGCTAATGATCATGGTTCCACTGTCCCACTTACATATGGTACTTGAATTTGCCGAAGCATGACTAATGTTTGGCTTCAGTCTAATAGCATTAACCTTTGAAGGTGTATTTTTTTTTAAAGAAAATACAAAATATCTATTAAACCTTTTTATTTTTATTTTTAATGGCCATCTTCCCATTCGGCGAGTATTCATGCTCACATGTGCACAGATTGGGGGGGGGTACTTGTACATATGTTGGAGCATGCATGTATTAATGGACCATACTGAGAGGGACATTCCTGGAGTCTTTTTCTATGTTACCAACTCTCACCCTTCCAGCAAGGTGTCGATCGCCTGAGAAAGAACTGTGTAGCTGCTCCCAATCTTCATGGTTGGTTGGTTCTCACCAAATTTCTAGCAGTTATAAACTGTACCACATGGAAGCAGCTCCTATATTGCTGAGTTAAGGATTCTTTATTCCATATTATTATATTGTGTCCATGTGGATGACGATGAAACAGGGAAGAGGATTTACCATGGTAGAGAATATAAGTAAGCTGGAATAGGGATTCTTTCGTATATCTTGTCTAACTTGTCGCAGCTGTGGTTACAGCCCCAGAACTGGAGACCAGAGGTTATTGCCTTGAATGTGTTAAGCAGATATTTTTCTAATGTGTGGCTAGACACATTTTATGCAGTAGGAAAAATAAAATGTGCTGTAGGGAATGGTGTTCTGTGCATTTGGCAAAATGGGCTTCAGTCAGAAGCAAAGTTGTTTCTTGAAATAGATGAGATATAGAGAAAGGAAGAGCAAATTTAACAGACCACCATTGTCTTTCAGTTTTTATAACAGAGGCAGGCAAAGTGCAGCCTGTTGACTAGGCCCATTTTTGTGGCACCCAAGGCCCCTCCACAGTGTTGGGTGAATCTAAGAGAAGCACTTCTTACATACTAGTTTTCTGGCTTCTTGCACAGCAGCAAACATAAACTCTGCTATTAAGCAATAGCATTGTTTAATTGACCAGCACAAACAAACCAATAGCTTATAAACTTGTACTTGTGAAATCGTAGTGGGTCGTTTGCTGGACTTGTGTGAAATACAAGCATCAAGAAGCTCTTTTTCATGGGTTGAGTAGACATGATGGCAACAGAGCTGAGTATCAGAACATGAGGCACTGTCCGAAGTCCCATGAGATATGAATGGGAATAGTTTTAAAACAATAAAGGCCAAGTGAGGAAAGATGCTGAATTAGGTGTTCACCACATGCTCTTGAAACTGCTTCCTTCCTATACTTTCTTCCCCTTGGTGAAGCTATGCTGATGAAGAAAGTGAGTGAAAATAGAGTGAAGCAAATAGTTCATTATCCCCTTCCTACCTTTTGCACTGTAAGCTACACTTCTCCTATATGAATGAAGTAATAGTTGCAGATGTAACTGGCCTGTCCAGGTGTCCTGAATAAAATAAATGAGTAAAGAGAGGGAGCACATTAGTCCTACCTCCTCTGCTTTCATTTCTGATGCCTTCCAAATGAGGAAGCCCACTATCTCTAGAGGCATTGCATGACTGGGAAAATGGAAAACTCAGCATCCCCGTCAGCATGGAGAGCTTTCACAAACAGCTAGATACCCTCCATTTGGTGATGGAGGTGGTGTTCTCTATCCTCACATATTTATTTTATTAATTTAAGAATGCTGAAGAGGCGTAATTAGTCATTAGATTTTTAGAAGTGTTCTACTGAAATAGGTTTTGTTGTTTTTAATGGGTTTAGGTTGCCAGTCTCTTGAAAAACATCATTGTCCACCCTGTCAGGCAGTGTACCTTTCTCCATGCTGGGTATCTCTTCTATCCTAGTGTTGCTCTCATCTTTTCAGCACTCTTGATTCAGTAATGGGGAGGTGGTGGGCAACCTTAAGCACCTGAACTGGTTAACAGTTATCAGTGAGATAAGTGTACATTCTTATCCTTTTTCTTCCCTTTTTGATCTTGTGTCTACAAAAGTTGTGTTCTAAGAACTCCATGGCTGTAATTAATCTCTGAGGATTACGCAGTCCTCAGAGTCTGACTCTAGTTAAATGGAACATATTATTCTCCAAATAGAAGCAATGTAAATATTTGAAAGAATGCTATGGTAGACTGCTTTTGTATCATTTTTTTCATTGTTTATTTTTCTTTGTTTAAAAGACTTTCAAATGCTGAGAAAAGGGAATTTCTCTCCTAGGTAAAGGTAAACGTATTCCCAGTTGACAAGGCTATCAAGTAGTGTCCGACCATAGGGGGTGGTGCTCATCTCGGTTACTAAGCGTTGTCAGAGACTACTCTGTGATCATGTGGCCAATATGATTGCACAGAATGCTGTTTTCCTTCCCACTGAAGTGGTACCTATTTATCTACTTGCATTTGCCTGCTTTCGAACTGCTAGGTTGGCAGAAGCTGGGACTAGTGACAGGAGCTCACCCCATCATGCAGCACCCAGGCCTCGAACTGCCAACCTGACGATCTTGCAATCAACAGAGTCAGCATCTTAACCACTTGAGCCGCTGCATCCCCTAATTTGTCTCTTACAATGTGTTTATATATTAGTTGTTGGTAGAACAATGCTTTTCTACTGACATCCCCCCTTTGAGAGTCAGCTGATTTGAATTTGAGTGTGTTAGCCTACTGATTGGGACCACTGCTGATGTAAAAACACAATTTCAAAGTAAATTTCAGTAATATGTATGCTTTCTATAATGGCAAACATTTCACATGTTACACAGAGGAAAACCTAAATCTGGCACCCGGTTTGTTTTCAATAATGATCTGAAACCTATCTTGATAAGTGTAAAATATCTTTGATAGGAACTCTTTGCAAACCTGTTTGCCACATTCATTCATTATATGTACTTTGGCTAAATATGAAGAGGCCCAAAGTCTCATATTACATCATCCTGATTTTCTCTGTTTCCCCCTAAACTTAACCAGTGTGATCACTTTTGTTTGAAAGTGGCATTTTCCAGATTATTATTACAATCTTGAAAATGCCATTTGAGTTTTTGACCAACTTTATACCTAGGTACTGGAACAAGTTGGACAGTTTAGAACACAGACAGTAAACACAGGATTGATAACCTATTAAAATATGTAATATTAAGACTGATTAACATGTCAAATAAATCACTGGCAAACAACAGATTTTAGCCAAAACAAGCATTGTGTCCATGTAGGTCATTGTGTCCATAAGTCAGCAGGTGATTTAAAGGCACATACACACAGAGCTTGAAAAAATATTAAAATAACACATATTAAAGTATATATGGAACATTATAAGTAAGAATGTTGCAGAAAAAGTTTACATGAGTAGGTTTTTGTGAGGTTTTAGGGCTGTGAGGCCGTGTTCTAGAAGAATATATTTCTGATGTTTTGTGTGCATCTGTGGCTGGCATCTTCAGAGAATGGTGACATGAAGGTGTGTGGGATATTTATAGTGTGTGACCCTTGGTATATATACCCCACACACCTCTATGCCACCATTCTCTGAAGGTGCCAGTCACAGATGCAGGTGAAACATCAGGAATACATTCTTCTAGAACACAGCCTCCCAGCCCAAAACCCCACAAAAACTTATGGATGCCAGGTGTGAAAGTCTTCGACTTCACATTTAATGAGTAATTGCTTATTCTATTCATTCTTGATTAGGCAGTAAAAGACAAAATTCTTCACTGTTATCTCAAATAGCTTTCATCAAGAACACTGTAAACCAAACAACACTTCTATTTTACCCTTATTCTTGTAAAATACAAGAACACACAGAAACAAAATGTCATAAAATTAGAAGTTTATTTTTTATTTTATTTTTAAATTTTATTATTTAAAAAAAGAACATTACACAAGGATATCAAAAATTAGAAGTTTAGAGCACCTCAAGTTCTTTTTTATCCCTCCATTGGTAGCTGTGCTAGATAAAGGCCATACATGAGCAGAGTTGCCATGTACACTTAAAAAAGAAAATTTAGTTGTGTGAGAACTCCAGGTATGAACCAGAAGCTGATATACTGTTATGAACTTCCTTGCTTGAGGCAAACTTAATATGTCTAAACAGCTGTGGACTCCACATGTTAAATATGTCTTCTGATCTCAGTTTTGGTTCTAAGAAGGAAAAACTGTTTGATAATGGTCTTCATAGATCATGTAGGACTGTGAAGATTAGAAAGGGAAAACTTTTTTCAGTGTGGATTACCCTGTTACATTTCTCTGTGGTTTTCTTGCTTGTATTTTTGAAGGTCACATAAACTGTTTTTGTTTGGTGGCTGGTATAAATGATGGATTTTTAGAAGGTGCATGCTGTTGCATATTTATATCTTCTACAGTTCCATAATTCTTATTTTAGAAAAACTGTTCCTGGTTTATACATTCTAATGGGTTTATATAACTCATCTTTTACAGCTCTGTAGGTTTATTTGCAAATCCAGTTCAGATTTCCTCCAAGGCTAAGAGGGAGGGTGCCAGTGGATAAGCTTGAATATCAACTTTGTAGGCCTGTGGAGATCCCTGGAGGGGGGAGAAACTCAGATGTATAGGAAATAAAGTTCTGTGTACTGGAATTTTTCTAGCCTTCTCTATAGCCTTCCAAATGTATGGTTAAGATACATTGAAACGGACAGAGCTTGTGCTCTCACACTTTATTAGTTGTCAGTGCTATTGTTTACTAGGTTCTGAGCGTTTGGCTCTTAGGGAGATTGTAGGATACTCTGAAGAATTGCTGTTAGGTAATCTAATATAGATATATGTATATGCAGGATGTTTGGGATGTTGCTTTTCTACAGTTAGTATTTGCAAATAAGAAGGGTGCTCATCATTTAAATAGCAGAGTTTATAGCAGGGCTGGCAAAAGTGCAAGTCACAATTAATTATCCCATTAATGCATCACCAAAGCTATTTCTGAGGCCCACAGTACCCATTTTTTTGCTGATAAAAAACCATTTCCTATATTTTGGGCCTTAAGGCTCATCTAGGGCCTGGAGAGGCTTTAACCTAGAAATAAACTGGAATTCACCTTCCACATTTCTTCATGTTTTATGAGCCTCTTCTAAGCCTTAAACAGTCCATGAGGGCAGAATACACGCCAAAACTGCTACCACAGCCCATACAAGGTTTTTGTTTTGTTTAAAGGATTCCATGGGCTCCTGTGCCTTCTTATTTCAAGACATTTCCATTTTTATACTGGCTCTTTTTAAAACTGCATTTTTCAGAGTTGACATAGTCCATGGTCCTGACAACAGATCCTGACAACAGGAAATTGTCCTTGGATCTTTTCCACTCCTGATATAACCCCTCCCCCCCATAATATCATTACCATTTTGGGGCCACAGTATAGAAAGCAGATAATTCTATCTTGACAAAGAAACAAAGAAGATGATATTGTGATGTTCATTGAACTCCATTTGAAACTACCTCAGCTGGTGCTAACAGCTGTTGCTCTCTCTCTCTCTATATATATTACTGATCTCGATCTCTCCCCCTCCAGAATATTCAGTTGCAATTGAAAATGCCAGATCGGGGAGTCATTAATCATTTAACTTACAAAAAAGGAAGAAAGAGACCTTAATTTTTATCTCAACTTACCAAAGCATGTTAATGGGAAGAAGAAAAAAATGGGGTTATAGAAAGGAGGAAAAAATGGGGTTATAGAAAGGAGAAAAATTAAAAGCAGCTTGAAAATCTATATAGTTATATCTCTTTCAGTTCTCTGTATATAAAGGGTAGTTAACTTTGGAAGATCCAGGAGCCAATTTTGTGCCCAAGGACTTTCCAGGAGGCTTCACAGATGACAAAAAGTGCCAAAAATGGGAAAGAAATCTTGTAGAATGACATTTAACTGGATTAATGGAAGTTACGGGATTTTAATATACTACAAACTAAACTTGACTTGGCAGAATAATGTGGCAGCTAAATAGACTAATAGAATTCTGGGCTGAATCAGATACAATGTCTAGACCAGTGGTACTGAAACTTTTTTGAGCTGCTGCCTCCTTTCCTCTTTGGCAACACCCCTAGCATCCCCCAATGCCTATTAGATCTAATGTTCTACTGAAAATTCAGGACAACCAATCTTGGCCACTGGTCTCTTTGCACCCTGTCACCTTGAGAGCAGCAACTGAGCAGCTGGCTGAGCAAAGACCAGCATGGGCAGGAGGCTTCTTGGTTGCTGCTCAACTAGCTGCTTAGTTGCTGCTCCCAAGATAACTGGGTGGAGAAGCTTCTCCCCAGTGAGCAAGGACTCTTAATGCTTCTTCGCTAGGGCAGAGAGGAGCACATACGTTTTCCCACTTTTCTCTCCAGTGAGGAAGAACTCTCAATTTGAGAGTGGGAAGAGAGGCAAAGGACCCTTTTCAAGAATCAGCTCTTCCCCAGAGGTGTGCATTCCTCACACAGCTTCAAGTTGTTCCCTGCACTACCACACAAATATTGGAGATTATTGCAACAACTTTAAAACTGGCTTACCTGAGCCGGCTTAAAATTGGAAGCGGGTGGCATACTATCACACACATTTAGCTGCCCAGCTGCAATCTGGTTCCATTGCTGCTCCAAGGGGCACTCCTTGCACTTCTTTTTGAAGCTGGGAGTTTTCCGGCTTGAAAAAATGGCTGCCAGAATGCCCCTCTGAGCAGTGATGGAGCCAGGCTGCAGCCAGATGGCAATTTCGGAGGCTAAATGTGTGTGATAATATCAGGATGCCACCCACTTCTAATTTTAAGGTGGCTCAGGTAAGCCAGTTTTAAAGCTGATGCGATAATCTCCATAGTTTCTTCTGCTACATGTTCTCAGCCATGTAGAGAACATGTCATAACAAAAAAAGCAGCAGCATAGCTCTAAACTCCCAGCCAAGTCCTGGCAAATCTTACAAAGCTTAAGCAAGGACCCAAATGCGAAAACTCCTTTTTGTTGTCCCCTTTCCCCCATTGCCACGTGTTCTTATCCACAACATGGTCCTAAAGGCCACTGGTTTCCCCTTATCTTTCTTGTGCACCAGTACTTTGACTGAAGGACGCCCTGCCGCCCCCTTTTTTCTCACTGGATCTTTCCACTGCTCTCAGGAAGGTAATTACTAGTTTAAATCATAAGATTAAAGTTATCAGTGTTATGCTTTAGTGAAACCTCACCTGGAGTACTGTAGCAGTTCTGGGTGCCACAGTGTAAAAAGGCCTGTCAACAAAATGTAACTTATTCAAAGTATAGTGACAAAGCTGAGGAGTGATCTGAAGGTCCCATGAGAAGAGGTTAAAGTGACTGGGACTGGGTTTGTTAGCATAAAGAAGAGACAATTAAGACAATATATTAAGACTTAAGGCCTGGTCCTGCCACCGCCGCTGCCTTTCGCAGCCATGGGGATCCTCCGGGGCACCATTTTGGATTTCAAAATGGCACCCTGGAGTCTTGTGCGACCTTTCCCGTCGTGAAAAAGGGACAGGGGAAAAGGGGGATCGCCTGGGGGACAGGGGGATCACCGCGGCCTGGGGGGCATTGGGGGACAGGGAGACCGGCCCCACCTCCAAAAAGGTTGCCGACCCCTGCAATATATGAGAGTGGTATTCAAATAAATAAATGAAGGGATTTCACATAGACAAAAGGGCCAAACTTGCTTTCTGTTGCTGCAGAACTGGGTTCCGATTTCAAGAAGGGAAGATTCTGGCTAAATATTTGCTGTGATAAGCTGTTGGACAGTGGAACAAACTGCCTTGGATACAAGTGGTTGCAGACTTGTGAGTGTGGATGAATTTCATATTCATAGTGAACCCTGGATAATTCCTTTTGTGAAGCATCATGAATATTTCATCATCCTTCTGAAACTACAACTGCCATGACTTTTTAGAAGGTGGAAATATTGGCCAGGGAAGCAGTATGAAACCGACTGAAGCTTGTAATATAGGTGTGTTTGTAGACTGTATAAAAGCAGAACAATTACATTTTTATCATTGTTTTGAAAATGTAGAATTTCAGATTGTATTTGATTTTTAAATTTAGATGTAAAATTCAGCATCAGATTTTGACACCTGATTCCAGATTTCTGAAAGAATCAAAGGTAATAGTTTTATGCTGTTCTATGACAATAATAAATTATTGATTGAAACTAATGGTTTGCAAAGACACTTCTTTTATGGATGGTTGATAATTGTCACTACCTCAACCACCTATGTGAACAATATTGGATTTTGGAGTATTTCACACTTTGGAATTCTGGATAAGGATACTCTGGATATTCTATCTGTAGCTTGCACTTTATTTGAGATTAAATTTTCTGTGCTTGTTATGGTTTTTATTAATTCAGTGAAGATATGGCTTGATTTAATTCCATCTTGTTGCTCTAAGTCCTCATTCCAGGGTGTGGGGGAGCAGTGTTCTTGTTTGTACTTGCTTTTATTCATATTATTAGCAGGATAAATGCAGCAATGCAGAATAAGAATCAAGACTGAAAGACCTGCATAATGTGGAAAATTCCATCAATGTGTTGAGAATAGGAAAGTGCTCAGAAGGTTCATCTTTGCTGTGATAGAGAGTAATAGGATTCCTTGAAAGTGGGGTTGTTGTCCAGGCTAGTGTCATGGAAGAGTGTAATCAGCACAGTTTTAGGTAATGCATATTTAGTCTTGGCTGCTCATGTCCACTTCTTCCTTGTCCAGTACGCCTACAGGTAACACCTTGGTCCTATTGATCAATGATTAGAAAATCAGTGCAACCCTTTGTATAATAGCTGAACAAGATTTGATTTAACCCAAGGTTTTGCACTGTCTCAAGAAGTTTTAGCTGCCTTCGGTCATCTCAGTTACAAAATGAACCTTTAAAAAATCTGCCTGAAAATGCCTTTCTATATGTAGGAATGTTCAGTCTGCCAGACTCATCCCAGAATATAATATTCTGTGAGATGTAGCCCATGCATAAAATACTTCTTTTGAGTATTTCCTTGATCAAAATCCTACTTTAGTGCTTGTTTCTGAGACTTCCAAAGGTAGAAGATGAAATGGAGTGATATTGTAGATGCTCTCTTGATGTGTTTAGCAAAGGGTGTATCTGCATAAGTATTGTAATTGGGTTTGTTTCATATAAAATTAAAGTGTTGAATTATAAGTTAATCATTTATTATTTATTTATATGGTCTTTATTAATATGGTCTTTATTATTTAGTCCATATGGACTTCACAGAATTAAAGGTATTATTGAATCATCATCATCATCATCATCATCATTATCATCATAATTATCATCATCATCATCATCATCATCATCATCATCATCAATTTCCATCTCTTTCCCCCAAACCAGGAGAAAACAAGGCTGAATAATATGGAGCAAATAATATGGAGGAAAAGTCATATGTTTGATGAGCATCAAAACTGTGTAATTTCTGCAACCAATATTTATAACAGCAATACTTTATCTAACAAAACAGAACAAATAGTATAGATACAGGTTGAGTCTCCTCATCCAAAATGCTTGGGACCAGAAGTGTTTTGGTTTTTGGAGTTTTTTGGATTTTGGAATAGTTTCATATACATAATGAGATATCTTTGAGATGGGACCAAAGTCTAAACATGAAAATGATTTATGTTTTATATATACCTGATAAACATAGCTTAAAAGGTAATTTTATACAAAATATTTTAAAATAATTTAGTGCTTTGGATTTTGCAATATTTTTATTTTGGAATTCTGGATACGAGAGACTCAACCTGTATAGTCAATCTGGTGTTTGTTCTATTGTGTGTCAGAGAAGGCAACAAATCTGAACAATTATACATATGGACAAATCAAGTTTATAATTATTGTTATAATTTAGAGATGAAAAGAATATTTGAAAAATTTAAAAAAGTGATTACACAGATGTTTTTCTTGAGTGTTGGGAAACACTGGCAAGGATTCATACCACATAATTATGGTGCTATCACATGACCATAGCTGCCATGGCAATGTCCTGTGGATTCCTGGTGTCTGTATTATGGCAGGGCACTAGAGCTCTCTGGCTGAGGATTCTTAATGGTCTCCCTAAGTACCTCCACCTTAAACTGCATATCTCAGAATTACATGGATGTCGCCATGGCAGTAAAAGTGGAATATGGTGTAGTAGTAGTGAGAATAGGCTCCTGGGCTCATGAAGGTCTTCATAGTTCAGGACTTATTCTCCTAAAAAAATATCACATATTTTTATGCAGAAAACAAAACAATAATTTTACACAGAAATGAGCCCTGAACTGTGAATAATCTTTGAAAAGCGCAACGTTTATGAAGACTTTCTTGTGGTAGGAAGAAAATTGTTAAAATTATTGTTGCTACTTTCAAGAAAAAAATAGCAAAGAATTACCTTCTCATTGTATGTAGAGTATTTTTTAAAGAATAAAATAAACATTTTTCTTGTATGAACAAGTTGGATCTTTAACAAAATTGTCAGCACGAAGTTTTGGGATGAAAACTGATGTAAATTCTGGGCCTTAGTTTTAAATGGAGGTATTGAAAGAATTACTCATGTCGCACAAGATTGTTCTATAGTGGGTCCTTGGTATCCGCTGGGGTTTGTTTCCAGGAGCCCCATGGATACCAAAGTCTGTGGATGCTCATGTCTCATTATATATACAATGGTGTAGTAAAATGGTGTCTCTTATATAGAATGGCAAAATCAAGATTTCTTTTTCTTTTCTTTTTTTGGACTTTAAAAGTTATATTTTTAAGCTATGGATGGCTGAATCCATGGATGCAGAATATGTGGATGTGTAGAGCCAACTGTACTATCAAGCTAACACATAAAAAAAATAATACATGAAGGGGATGCATAATGCCTTGTTGCAGATCTGTATGTCTTTCTGAATATATAAGTACAGAGATTTTGGACTGATGAAACATATTCAGTGGTAGCCATGTTGGTCATAATGCAAAATAAAACAAAATTCAAAATGCACAAAGCAACAATACCTTTATTGGGCCAACTCCAAAGCATAAAATGTGTCATGTAAACTTTTGAAGCGTCAGTGGATTCTTTATCAGGCAAAGATGAAAGATGCAAATAATAATAATAATAATAATAATAATAATAATAATAATAATAATAATAATAATACAGAAGGCGACATTGTTAGAATCACAGGCCTACATTTTGTCTGAGATGTTATTTCTGTTGTCAGTTAAGATTGTTATTGAGGGATCTCAGTGCAAACAGAGGCCACTCCTTTTCTTTGCTATGTAAGGACTAGAGATAAAGCAATAAAAGACAGGTAATAAAATTTCAACTCTATTAGCAACATAAAAATAACTTTCCTTGAAATCTTGCTGCTCCTGTCCTGCATGAATCTAACTGTCTCTTTCTTAGGCATAGAGCGTTGAATTTTTCATCTCTGTATGGTTACATCTGGAAAACCTTTTAGATACTGTATAGCAGGGGTAGGCAACCTAAGGCCTGGGGGCTGGATGCGGCCCCCCGAGGCCTTTGGACCGGCCCCAGGCTGGTCCTGCCGCCGCTGCCGCCCTCCATGATGATATTGATTATTGTTGTTATTACTTGTTCTTGGGGATTTTCTTGGCAAAATCTCCATAGGGGTTTTGCCATGGCTTTTCTGGGGCTGAGAGAGTGTGCATGCATATTTTTATTTTTTTTTAAATTTTAATGTTTTTAATGTTTTTAATTTTTATTTATTTATTTATTTATTTATTTATTTATTTTTGGCGCTTCGGCCCCCCAATTGTCTGAGGGACAGCAACCCGGCCCCCAACTCAAAAAGGTTGCCTACCCCTGCTGTATAGTAAAACTTGTTAGTTGTAATCCAAGGAAAGAGTTTAAAGTTGGAGGTAGAATGCCTCAAAGAGTTAAGTCTGTCATTCTGCTCCATTTTGTTTTAAGGTTTCCCTTGTTGCAAGACAACAGTGTTTGACTTCCTTTATATCACATATGCATGGTACACAGTGTTCATGTATAGTGAATCATTCACAAGATTAGGATACAACAATTTTCACAAAGATCACCTTACAGCTGTGGGAGAAAACCACAACAAGAATCTGCCTTGTGAAGTGGGAATTATTTACCATTAACTTTTATGAAAAACTGTGACTTTATACCTTGTACAGTTTTTTTTTGAGATCAGGGAATGAAGTGGTGTAAGAGTGTTCCAGGTTTAACAAAACACTGGAGTCAAGCGTAATTCTAGTTATTCTCCTACATTCCCATATTTAACTTCGTGTTTTCTACTTGGGTAGTCAACACCTTTTGTTTCTTAGCAACCATCTGTTCATTCTGTTTATTCTACCACCCAAAGTTGTAATCCTTAATTTGCAACATCACAACTGATTAATGTTGAATTGACTAAGAGAAGATTGCCAGGGGAAAACATTTATTTATTTTTCTATTAAGGTACACCTGATATTCACATTATTTGTTGGTGTACTGCAGGTGTTGCAGATATCAAATTAGAATTATTTATTTTATAAAGTTATTTCTTTAAGCACAAATAAAAAGAGAATAGCATAGTATGGAATGTCAGTTCTTGGAATCTTTTTGTTTTCATGACAAAATTCATTTCAAAGTATATGTAACTAAGAAAGAAATCACAAAGTTTGATGAGAACAATGCTATTGAAATCTTAAATAGAAACATACATATTTCACTTGTTGCTTGTTTCACCATTTAAAAGACAATTTCTTTTGTTCTGAATCACTGTCCTTTTCACTCCAAGATTCAAAAGGCAATGTAATTCCTTCTGATTGTTGTTTAATTTCTCTGTCATGTTTCTGCAATTTTGTAGAAGCTGCGATGGAAAAACTAAAAGCGCTTGAGTCTGCTAGATTTTTCTGCTGGTTCAGGTTCAAACCTCTTACCTGATTGAGGAAGATAGCAACTGTCACATTGATGCAGCTTAATCCAGAATGAGAAGCTGAATTTATCTTCTGCTTTCTGGTAGCTAACTGCCC
>CM034706.1:81312705-81324361 GCA_020142125.1 Phrynosoma platyrhinos | reverse complement strand
CTGACCACCTATACTACCTCAGCGGCGGCACAGCAGCAGCAGGGCCAAGCTCCAGGCTTCCAAGCCCGCCCATGTCCATCACCTTAGCAGTGTAGCAGTGTAACTCCTTGAGGTAGGCAGTGCTACCCAACCCCACCGATAGCCAGCCTTAATTTTACCGCCTGTTGGACAGAGTTGTCAAGACCAGTGTTGGGATTAGACACACTCATGTCCACCAGCGTGAGAAGGGGAGGTGTCGGTGGAAGCAGCACCTTCCAAAGCTGGCTGGTTGCCGGGATAAACATGGTTGGAAATACCAGTGCCAGAAGGGGAGAAGAGGAGTGCTGGTGAGAGCCACACCTTTCAAGGGTTGGTTTTGCCAGTTGAAATCTGAGTGCTGGACACTGGGACAACTGTGCCAGTAAGAGCAGCACTTCTAGAGACAATTAATACCTCAGATCCATGGGGGGGGGGGGAAGAGAGGTGCCGGTGGGAGTGGCACCTTCTAGAGGCTGATCTATCGGGTGAGCACTGAACGATGATCTCCGGAATAATTGCACTTGATAGTGCCTGCGCTGAGAAGGGACAAGGAGAGGTGTTAGTGGGAGTAACACCTTTTTATAGCCAGCCTACCTGCAAGGGAGACTAATGATGTGAGCACTGGCTGTGGCGAATCAATTGGAGTAGTGTGGGGCAAGGGGAGATATGGCATTAACAGGGTGGGATTGAAACCTAAGGGAAGACGAAATCAATATTTGACATCTATCCCATCTTCCACTCACCCTGTTAGCCCAAGAGAACCAAGGGTCATCCCAACTATACCACAGACCCTCACCTTGCTCTTTTGCAAGGTCTCCCAGCTGGGTATACTGTTAAGGAGCAGTTTAGGGAAAGTGGGCGGGGGGGGAGTTGCCTTGGTCCATAAAAGCATAGTCACTTTGACCAGGAGACCTATCCAGAAAATGACCCACATTGAGTGTATTTACTTGACCCTGAAGGCTAAGGACAGTCTGGGGATTCAGTTGGTTTACTGTCCACCCCATTGCTGCTTAATAGACTCCCTGGCCGAGCTGACACAGCTAGTCTCGGAGCTGATGTTGGAGTCTCCCAGGCTTCTCATCCTGGAGGACCTCAAGATTCCCTGTGAGTCTGGCTCATTAAATCTGAAAGGTGCAACTTGGGAGTTCATGACTTCCATGACAACACATTGTGCTGGTAACACACTCGATGTGGTCTTTAGTATGGATCAGGAACTTCCGTGGGCAGAGGTAATCCAGACTTCTGCCCTGTCATGGAGGGATCATTTTCTGGTCAAAGTGGGACTGAAGGCTACTACCCATATCCCTTTTGGGGGTAAAGGACCTATTAAAATGGTCCGCCCTTGAAGGGTGATGGAAAAGGTTCCAGAAAGCCTTGGTGGGTTCTGTGGTTGGAAACGACAGTGATTCTGTTGAAGCCTTGGTTGATACTTGGAATAATGATCTTACCAAGGCAATAGACACTATCACTCCCAAGCATCCTTTCCAGACCGCTTCAAATAAAAAACCATGGTACACTGGACATCTTCGTCAAATGAAACGAGCTGTACAACAACTAGAGCACTGCTGGCAGAAACATCGTTTATCTGAGAAGACACGCCATAGGATCATGTTGGATTCTTATCGAGTGGCAATAGATGCAGCAAAGAATTCTTTCTATGCTTCATATATTGCATCTGCAAAGTCTCGCCTAGCAGAGCTGTTCAGGGTCGTTAAAGAACCTACTAAAGCCTGCTGTGATGCCTTTAATGACTTTTTTGTAGATAAAATCTCTCAGATAAGGGTCGATCTGGATGTGGGCATTATAACAGAACCAGTAAGAGAGATGTCCAGGGACTCTGTGGACTGTGTTGAACTGGATCATTTTGAGATGAAGTGGATAAGCTTCTTGGAAGTGTAAGGAAGACAACGCGCCCTCTTGATCCTTGCCTATCATGGCTGACCACCCAGGGAGGTAATGCAGTAAAAACACTATTACAGTTAATAATTAATGCATCCTTCAGGGAGGGAAAATTTCCATCTAATCTAAAACAAGCGATGGTTAAATCACAATTGAAAAAAAACCCCTCCCTTGATCCCCTGGTAGAAAATAATTATAGGCTGGTCTCCCTTTTACCATTCTTGGGCAAAGTGATCAAGAGAGCAGTTTTCTTCCAGCTCCAAGCTGTCTTGGAAGAAGCTGATTATCTGGACCCATTTCAAACTGGCTTCAGGATGGGATACGCAGTTGAGACTGTCATGGTCGCCTTAGTGGATGATCTCCGTCTGGGCATCGATGGGAGAAGTGTGACCCTGTTGGTGCTCTTGGACATTTCAGCAGCATTTGATGCCCTAGACCATGGTATCCTTCTGGAACACCTGAGGGAATTAGGTATTGGGGGCACTGCACTTCAGTGGCTTCGGTCCTACCTCTTGGGAAGATTCCAGATGGTGAGGCTGGGGGATAGTTGCTCTTCTAAGAGACAGCTGACATCTGGTGTCCCGCAGGGTGCTATTCTGTCCCCCATGCTGTTCAACATTTACATGAAGCCGCTGGGAGAGATCATCTGGAGACATGGTGCTGATGACACCCAACTCTATTTCTCTATGTCTCCGACTACTGCAGTGACTAAGGATGGCATCGCTCCTCTGGATGCATGCCTTGGGTTGGTAATGGGCTGGATGAGTGAAGACAAACTCAAACTGAATCCAGAGAAAACAGAGGTGCTCATGATAGGTACTCCTAGTCTGGGGAGGGAGCTTTGTCAATCAGTCCTGGATGGGGTCACACTTCCCCTAAAGGACAAAGTTCGCAGTTTGGGAGTACTCCTGGACTCTTCTCTACAGTTGTCATCTCAAGTGGATGTGATGGCCAGGAGTGCTTGGTATCAACTTCAGTTGATCCGCCAACTGCGTCCCTACCAGGACCGGAAGGACCTTGAAGCAGTAGTACTTGCCTTGGTAATCTCTCATTTGGATTTCTGTAATACGATTTACATGGGGCTACCTCTATACCAAGTTCAGAAGCTTCAACTCATTCAAAATGCGGCACTGGAACAGATTGATCACTGGAACATCTAGGTCGGACCATATAACTCCCATATTAAAATCTCTTCATTGCCTGCCGATTAGCTTCCGGGCGCAGTACAAAGTATTGGTTATTACCTTTAAAGCCCTACATGGCTTGGACCTGAATTACTTGAAGGAACGCCTTTCCCTACACAATCCGCCCCGCAGTCTCAGGACATCTGCAAAGAATCTACTAGAACACTATAAAACTTAATACAACTTAATACAACTTCCCAACAATCATTTATGGCCTCAGCTCCTAAGCTGTGGAACAGCTTACCAGAAGAGACCCGTCTTATTACTACTCTAGATACTTTTAAGAAGGCACTCAAGATGGAGCTCTTCCGGTAGGCCTATCCACCTGATCCCCTTAGCGGACCTTGAAGCTAAACAAGCTATATTATAATTTTCTGTTTGGCTTTCTGGCTGTTGATATGATCAGCCACTCTATAGTACCTTTTAATCTTATTATTTTATTTTATTAATGCTTTTGATTTTATTGGTGTAATGCTGCTATTTTACTGTAGGTATTTTGTATAATTTTTATATTGTATATCTTGTACTTTTATTTTGTATATTCATTTTTACTGTTGTAATCCCACCTCGATCCACAGGGAGAGGCGGGAAATATAAATAATAATAATAATAATAATAATAATAATAATAATAATAATAATAATAATAATAATAATGGCTCCCAGTGCAACATCGCTAGCATCTGTATAACAAAGGCCTGATCCAGGGGTTAGGGTGTTTCAGTATTGGTTTGGTGCTAAACAACTGTTTTACCCTTTCAAATGCCTCCTGGCACTCAGGCGTTCACCTCACCTTGGTGGATGGCTTGGGCTTCTCATTAAGTTTCATCAAATGGGTCTTAGTCTTTAGCAAGTTCGAGATGGGCAGAGCTATCTGGGCAATGTCAGGGATAGACTGTCTATAAAAGTTCGTGAACCCCCAAAAGCTCTGCACTTGCTTTTCGGTTCTCGGCTGGCCCCACTCTAGCACCTTAGCCAGCTCTGCACCTTACCTGGGTCCATTTCTGTTCCCTGGGTGGACACCCAATATCCCAAAAAGTCCAATTTATCAGTATGGAAATTGCATTTGGACAGCTTGACATACAGTTGATTGTCCAAGTCGTGTTTCAGCACCTCTTTCACCAGCTTCACATGAGAATCCAGGTTTTGAGAACAGATTGACATGTTTCCCAGGCTTGGATTTAACATAATTGATATCCCCTTCTCAATAGCCAACATGGTATACAGTGTTAAATCACTATATCACCATGCCCTCATGTTTTCATCCCCTAATATCATCATATCATAATGCCAACATGAGACAACCATGTGTATGGATTCTGACACAAGCTATAGAATTAAAACCCTTTACAACAAATCAATTGAAAGATACAAGATAAACATTCACACAAAAATACATCATTAAAATATTTTGGAATAACTACACTTTATTGTTTTTCTTGAGGAAAATATCAGTTGCTTCCTTCCACATGTTTTGTTGTTTTGACATGTGGTTAGAGATTTCACCCAGCATAAGCCGCTGTACTAAGTGAGCATGACAGGCTTAATATAATGGATTAAAACTTTGTCCTCACATTACATTTTTTTAAAAAAATTAGAGTATTCGCTAATCTGGTGCAATTGTGGCCTGTCTCTCTGACTGATGTGTGATGAATGTTTGTTGTATCTAATGCCAATTAAAAAAAGGCATGTACCTAAAATGCAGATGTAAACATGTGAGCAATTAAGCTTTCCATTTTTCATTTAAAGTGCAAAGCATTGCTAAAATACAATCATAATAATAACTTCCGATAATGTCTGTTTACTTCAGGTGTTTGGGGTGCATTCATTGGGTCTGTGGTCATTTTGCTGACTCTGATCTTCTGGCTTTGCACAGACTGTTGTACTTTCCCCCATAAATGAACCCCCAAATACACACATATGAAGGGGCTGGATGTCTCTTTCTTGTTTTGATAAAAGGCTTTTGTTGTTGATGATGTGAAGTCATACAATGTATTGTGAACCACTTCTCCTGAAGGCAGTCAGAAGAAAGCAAGTCACCTTTTGCTTGGCCAGGAAAAAAGATGGTCTGGGAAAGGTGGAGCAAAAACAATTTATAAGGGCCACCAGCAGATCCAGGACCATACTTTGCTCACCCCTCCTTCAGCTAGCTTCTTCAGCTCTCCTTCACAGTCCACCAGTAATTTATTTTAAAGCCTGCACAGACTTTCTTTGCTGAACTTGCAAAGAACACAGCTTAGTATGATAAGCACTCATCCTCATCTGAGAATAAATAAGCCACTATATCAAACATTAATGGTTCATAGGGGCACATAATAAGATACCAAATTCATTTCAGGATAGGCAGATTTGGTTGACATTAAAGAAACAATTCAAGAGCATGGAACTGTTACTTTATAAAGCAGCACATTATTCTTTAGTCATTAATTTTAAAGAGAAATCTGTAGCATGCTGCATTGTCATCGTACTAATATTGGTGTTATTTTTAATCCACTCCCAAAGCAACATTTTGGGAATATGCTGAACTTGCATTTACACTAGCTGTTTTTAAATTTTTGGTCTGGTTTTAGAGCTATTCCTAACTATTTTTAAAGGAGGAGTTTGGACTGTTTTTAATTGGTTTATTTAGTTATTTAATACATTGTTTTAAAGTGAGTTTTATTGTGACACATTGCCTCGGGGACCTGGTGGGGTGAGAGGTGATGAATTAATGCCTTGACATAAATTAAAAAAAAATAGAATCATCACAAAAAAGACAGCAAAAAGTTTGTTGTGTTTTAATTAAAATGTTTAAAAGCACCATTGGTGCCCTCCCACCCCTTATTAAAAACAATGTAACAATTGATTCCAGTTTGTGATACTTGATTCTACTACATGGCAGATGCTTTTCATCTAGGTCTGATGGTGAAGGGTGGTCATAACTCAGTAAGATGCTTTGCCTAAACAAAAGGGCTGGGTTCAATAGCTGGCATCACCAAATACGTCTAAAAAAACCATAGGTCAATATTAATATGGAGTTCTATCCCCCAGTGGTTGTACTAATATCCTATAAAACCTATAAGGCTTGAACAGTGTGGGGTATGAAAGTAAAGCATGTACTTGTCACTGTCAGCAAATGGGATAAAGATGAGGGAAAGTATCACATTTTCTCTCTTAACTAAAAAAAGGGAGAACTTCCACACTGAGCCAGGCTGTGGCAGTGTCTTTCAGCATTTTCTTTGTGCCTTCTCTATTGCCATTTTTTCCACACTTGTTCCTAAATACAATCCTTGGGAATAAAATCTTTCATGTGATCAAAAATTGAAAGATCTGCACAGCATTAAACAGCAGCTTTCTTCATCTGCTCAAATGATGGTGGGTTGTCTAAGTCACTATGACTTGCCAGTGCATTGGAGAATCAATCCTGCATATAATACTTTAAAAGTGACTTGCAATTCTTTTTTTGCAAGGGATCTGAGACTAGAAATTGCATTCTGTTCCTTATATCATTGATACAATGACATGCCTATGCATATCTACGCTAATAAAAGTCCTGCTGAGTTCAATGAGATTACTTCAAAGTAAATGTATGTATCACTATTGCCTAAAAACTTAATGGCACTGTTATTAAAACATCTTCCAGATAGATGTTTTTTTTCTGGAATCAATGCCCTCTAGTTTATTTTTCTGTCATGTAGGAGGAAGTTTCCTTACATTTAAAATAAATCTGTTCTGACATTTGAGTATTGATTGATGTGTCTTTCCACCCCACTCCCTCTTTAGGTTTTATTCATTCTTTCAGTGATCTACATTCTTTGGGTTGAGTGCTCTCCCCACTTTTAAAGAAATTCAGTGCTTTATGGATTAGAGGGAAAACATGTCCTCTTTTTCTAAGAAAAATTTGTTTGTTCAGAACTTTGAGACATTCTTTCTTTGTGCAATTTTTAAAGTATTAAGCACTGAATGCATATTTCCTTTTGTGAACTTTAAAATCCAGGCAAAATTTAAAAGCACTGTAATGAGGCTGAATTAGAGGCCTATAAGCTTGTGCACTTCTCCTGCTTTCTTGTTCAAGGAGGATTCTTTCATAGATTTGTTGTCCCATTGACTCTTAAAAGAGCTTATTGGAGTTGCCAGTAAATGGCTGATGTCTTTGCCAATTTTAGCAAAACTGTCACAGGACTGTTTCTAGTAGGCCTTGAAAGCTCTTGGCTTTTTAAAAAATGCCACACATAGTTATTGTTGGTTGGCTTGGTTCACACACGAGAAAATGGAGGACACTGGGAACAAAAGGGAAGGACAATGCAACTTTTCATAGTGTTTATTCAGTTCAAGTAGAATTTACTAGCACAGTAGGTCATTTGGACAGCTCCTATGGTGAGATTTTCAAACACTGGTACAGGTTGAGTCTCTCTTACCCAGAATTGTGAAATCTGAAATATTCCAAAAATCCAAAACTTTTTTTTTTGTGGGTGGTTGAGATAGCGATGCCTTTGTTTTCTGATGATTCACTGTATATAAACTTTGTTTCATGCACAAAAATATTAAAAAATATTGTACAGTGGGTCCTTGGTATCCATGGGATTTGGTTCCTGAAAAGCCCATGGATGTCAACATTTGTAGATGCTCAAGGCCCATTAAGTACAATGGTATAGTAAAACTGTGCCCCATATATAAAATGACAAAATCAAGGTTTACTTTTTGAAATTTATATGTTTTTGAATATTTCAAGCTGTAGATAGTTGAATCCATACATGAAGAATCCATGCCTACAGAGGACTAACTATATAAAATTACCTTTAGACTATTCATATGAGGTGTATATGAAACATAAATTAATTTTGCGTTTAGACCTGGGTTCCATCTCTAAAATATCTCGTTATATGTATGCAAATATTCCAAAATCCACACACACCCCTCCAAAATCCAAAACACTTCTGGTCCCAGTCATTTTGGATAAGGGAGACTCAACCAGTATACCAATAGTGCAAGGCTCCTGAGATTTCTACATATTGTTATGTACAATATGATTTGAAAAGTACAAATCAAAAGGTCCTCAGAACTACATTACATACAAGAAAAGCTGTGTAAAATATGAAGTCCTTAATCCTGTGCTGCTTCATGTAACTGCAGGTGTGCATAGTCCTCCCTTTCTTTTCTTTGTCTCTGTCTTTTCCTGTCTGAAGTTCAAACACAAACTCACCTCCTGCTCAATTTTTATTGTGGGGGAGGGGAGGGAAGAAAAGGTACAAAATGCATTTCAGAAATAAAGCTTTTCACCATTGTGCTTTGCACACACTATTATTATTTAAAATACACATATTTTAAGACACTAATTAAGAAAAGGTTGGTTGAGAAAAGCACTTTGGTACACCTTGATCACATCTGTTCCCCAGCCATGTGTGAGAACTCTCCCTAACTTTCTAACTTCAACTGCTTGGTTCTTAAGGGAGAAAGAGAGCAGCCAGCATCTGCTGAACTTAATCCCCACTACCACTATTCCCTTTCCCTTGTATGCCATGTCTTACTTAGATTGTAAGCCTGAGGGCATAGAACAATCCAAATAGCTATTTGTGAGCAGAAAGGCATAGTATAAATACTTTCAATAAATGAATATCAATCTTAAGTATCCCACTTTACTTAGATGTAACATGTACTAGAGTAATGAAAGTCCAGGAGCCAACAACTTGCTTCTGATAGATTCCACTGCTTTTGGCAGAATCAGTAGTTCCCCCCTCCTTCCCTCAGCTTCCTGTGTCTATGAATGTGCAATGGAGGGCTAGAAACTCATTAAAAGTATGCCATTGTTGTTGTTTGCCTTCAAGATGTTTCAGTCTTATGGCGACCCTAAGGTGACCCTATCATGGGATTTCCTTGTTGAGTTTCTTCAGAGGGGGTTGCCATTGCCTTCCCCTGAGGCTGAGAGAGGGTGACTTGTCCAAGTTCATCCAGTGGGCTTCCATGGATTTTAGTATCTTGGAAGATTTTAGTGTAAGTCGAAGGGGAAGAAAGACTTGATTCCCTTGGTGCTGAGTATGGAAGCACACCAGTAGGCACTGGATGGTAATATTCAGTGGTCTGTGTTGTCTTCAGCTATGATTGGGGTTGGGGAGAGAGAGATAAAACTAGTTTCTTCCCAGGTACTTCTGTCTGTTCCCCTCTCATATAAAATTTCTCTATCACAGTTTTCTCCACCTGAGCATTTTAAACTTCATAATTCAGTCTGGCTTTGGGATATAAGAACATTTGAAATTACTGGGGAAAATGGTAGAGAAACTCTTACCAAGACAAATCCTGGACTGATGAGAATGTCACAATTTGGGACTTCTGTGCAAAATTATGCACAAAAATGTAGTTTCCTGTGCAGAAAATTGTTTACTTGTGAACATATTTTATGCATTTAGTAGGGAACATATTCTAATTTGCACATAGTTGTTTTGCACAGAAATCAAAATGCTGTGTCCTGTACAAAAATGTGCTGTTTTCTGTGAAAAACAACTGTGTGAAAATTTTGCTCAAAATAAAATTTCTCCCAGCAAGAAGAAAATTGCTAAGATTACTTGTTGCTTCCTTTGAGAACAAAATTAGCAAAGAATTACACCCCTAGTATAAATTGATCCTCCTCCTCGAGCTGGCTGTTAAAATTGTTGTTTCATATTGAATGAAGTATTTAGCCATCTTTATTTTGAGGCTCTGCTAACTTAGGGAAAAACATCACCACAAATAGAAAATAAGACCTGGTAAAATATGGATGGATTTAGTCACAATATGACCATTATGAGGATAATGGCAGAATGGAGACTTTATACTTAGAACTTCTCTGTGTGCCTTCAAGTCATTGCCAACTTATGACAACCCTGAGGTGAACATTGTCACATAAAAATGATGTGTGGAATTATATCTGTAGAACTTCAGTCATATGTGAGTGTGTATGTGTGACAAAGGCCAGGGCATCTGCTGCTTATGTCCTTGAAGGAGCCAGACAACTAATGTGTATTGGGACAGTACCTAAACACCAAGTGTAACAAGCATGATGCAATCCTTAGGCAATGTTGCATGAGCCAAGTGCATAAGAAGCACAGCTCAGTATGAACATGTGTGGATCATTGTAGTTCAGGGGTAGGCAGCCTTTTTGAGCCGGGGGCCGGGTTGTTGTCCCAAAGACAATAGGGGGGCCGAAGCACCTAAATAAATAAATAAATGCATACTCTCTCAGCCCCAGAAAAGCCATGGCAAAACCCCTGTGGAGATTTTCCAAGAAAACCCCAAGAACAAGTAATAACAACAATAATCAATATCATCATGGCGGGCGGTGGTGGCACTGGCAGAGTGCGGCAGCGGCGGCAGCAGGACTGGCCTGGGGCCAGTCCAAAAGCCTCAGGGGGCTGCATCCAGCCACCAGGCCTTAGGTTGTCTACCCCTGTTGTAGTTGGTCAGTGGTTAGTGTTCATGAGTGTTGGAAAGTTCCTGTATTGCTGTGAGCTGGAGAAGGAGAAAGCCTGTTTAGGCTTTCATCAGAGAGCTCTACATCTGCTGTATATAGTTATTTAACTCCTATCCTGTGTAAATAAACCCTTCAACTGTGCAATCCAGCTTCTGCTTACTGTTTGGGAGTATCTCAAGGTCTCTGCTGAGATACTGAAAGTCATTCACATCACACCTCAGCATGACAAACATATCACAGGGGGTTTTGACAAGATTTGTTCAGAGGAGGTTTGTCACTGCCTTCCCCTGAGTCTGAGAGTATGGCAGTTGCCCAAGGTCACTCAGTGTATTTTATGGCAGAGCTGGGAATCAAACCCTGGTCTCTAGAGTCATAGTCCAACACTCAAATCACTACGCTACCCTACCTCTCTGAACTGTACAAGAGGTTTAAACCTTTTCTCGGCAGCTGCTTTTTTTCCTCTTCAATATCCCTTCCGCAAATGCACGTATGTCAGCTAATGGTGGAAAACCTCAATAAGAGCCACAAACTTGAGTTGGTGCCAGTTCTTCTTCATTTAAAGCTCTCCCACCAAATATCTTGACAATTCTAGGTGCATCTACACTGTAGAAATACTGGCAGAGAGGCAGCAGAGGCAGCAGCAAGGCCACTGGAGGACGTTTGGAGGATGCAGGGCCTTGACTGGTGACATCCCTCCCCCCTCCCAGCGGGGCTTAAGCAGCTACACCTGAGGCCAAGTCTGCAGAGGACTCGGGCTGGGGATAAAAACCCCGCCCAGGCACCATCTCCTCAGCGGGAAGTGGGCGGTGCTTAGCACACCCTAGTCTATTTCCCCAGCATAGCAGCATTCTTAGCTTTGGATCAGGGTATAGCCCTGTGGGACCAGAGGTTTAACAACATTATAGCCCTGTGGGACCAGAGGTTTAACAACATCACCTTATATGCTGATGAGGTGTATGAGTGGAATTAAGCCCTTTATTATTGGGTCCTGTACCTGAGACAAGGATGAGATTTGGGATTGTTCTTCATCCTAATTACTGTATTTTTGTCTTTGGCTTTAACATCTATGACTTCACCTGAGGCCAGGAATGTGAAGGGGGCAACTATCGGAGTTGCGTTGGGGAATGGGAGGT
>CM034706.1:81250293-81305569 GCA_020142125.1 Phrynosoma platyrhinos | reverse complement strand
GTGTGAATGACCCAGTGATTGAGCTGTAACAAATATGTTTTGAAAATAACAAGTCATGTATAGAAAATACTATTTGAACCTAAAGTACACTTTGATTCCATTTGCAGAGATTTTCATAATCACAATGGGCCTTTACAGACTGCCAGAAATAATGCAGCTTGAGGCCACTTTAACTATCCTGGTTCAGTTTTAAAGAATCATGGGAATTGTATTTTTTTTTCTGGGACACTGAGCCTTCTCTGTCAGAGAGCTCTGGTGCCACAATAAACTACAGTTCCCATGATTCCTTAGCACTGATCCAGAACATTTAAAGTGGCTCAAGCTGCATTATTTCTGGCAGTCTGTAAAGGCCCAATGATACCAAAATATGTGGTTTTGGTTGAAAAAAATCACTATCAAAGTGCACCTGTGTCCTATTTATCAACACAGTATGCTTGTCACAGGAAAATGTGCACCCAAAAAATATAGTCTAGAGGGAAAATCCTTAGGAAATTTGATTGTGTGATAGGCCTTCAATCTCTGGAAACTAATTTTCACAGATTAACATAGATCTGGAGTGCCAATCATGTGACTCTCCTCATGTTGTTGGGCTGAAAGTACCAGGGATGTTGGAGTTGCAGTCACATTCCAACAACATCTGGAGGGATATATGATTCCCACCCTTGTCATTAATTATCAAATACAATCATCCATCCACATTTGTGGGTTAAGCATTTGTGGATTTGATTATTCACAGATTACTGTATTTTCCTTGCCCCCCCCCCAAATAATTCTTTCTAGGCATATGTAGGTCTTCCAGTGTGATTTTTATGGTCACCTTCTGCTGGACACTGACCATATGCCACACTGGAGCACCTACAGGTGCCTAGAAAGGTGTTGTCTTGGGCTTTTTTAAAAAAAGTCAAGCCTATTTTTGCATTTTCCCCACTTTCACAGAGGGAAGGGGGCTACACTCCTAATCCTCGTGAAAGTTGTGGGCCAACTTTATATGTTTGCAACAACATGAGTATGTAATATCTAAATTTCACTGTTGGTTTCTGTCAGTGAAATATTTGCACTTTTACAATTAGCTATTGTCAGTATGCTGCTATCCTTGCAGAGAGCATGTACAAACGAAGTTTCTCAATCTTTTCAGTGCAGGCAGTTCCTTGAGTAAAAGATGGTAAACTTGCAGAGGGAGGGACCTCTGTGTACAAGTGTATCATAAACTCAAGAGTAGAGAACAACTTCAGGCTCTTCAGATGTTGTTCAACAGCACCATTCATCCTTCAGCATTGGTTATGGTGGGTAAGGCTGATGGGAGTGCCATCTAAACTTATCTGGATCTTAAACTTATCTTAAACTTATCCAGCCCAGCAGTCATGCATTAATGTGCTTTGTGCACCAGCCTTAAACTTATCTTAAACTTATCCAGCCCAGCAGTCGTGCATTAATGTGCTTTGTGCACCAGCCTGGCAGTTTGTACAGAGATAGTTTTCCTGCTTGACTTGGAAACCTAGCATCTTGTCATTATAATAATCATGTTCTCATGTATTCTCTGCAGGTAAAAAGCCATACCTTTGTGCTTTTTCTGAGGAAACTGTGTCTGTGGCAGCCCTACATTTCAACCATGGAAGAAATGGCTCAAGAGAAAAAAATGCTAGTGAATCTAAACTGGAGAGACCAGCTGCATCATCTACACCAGAAAACAGGATCAAAGAGCCCTTTCCAAAACATATGGATGATAAATGTTCTCTAGATTCAAAGAGGCTGATGTTTCAACAAAGCTGTGATACACCTTGCTCCAGTAAGGCTGTTGAATTTCCTTCTAGTATCAGCCAGACATGTTCTTACGTGAGACCAGATTTGCAAGCTTCTCTGGAGATTCAGGATAAGCACTCTAAAGAGATTTCTTCTGATATGCATGAGCACTCTACAGTCAATAAAGATAGTGATATACCAGAGGATACCCCATTAGATCTAAGTGAGAAGTCAACTAGGGATGATTCATGCAATACAAATTTTACCTCAACTTTGCAGAATACTTTAATCGTCCACCCATGTCCTTACTGCAGTCATAAGACCTATTACCCAGAAGTCCTGTGGATGCACAAAAGAATTTGGCACAAGGTCAGTTGTAACTCTGTAGCTCCTCCTTGGGTTCTTCAAAATGGATTCAAGAGTATAAAAAACAATGCAGTTTTTATGACAAGTAGTGGGCGCACTGGACCCCCTCCTGTTCTTGGTGGTAAAGAATGCCAGCCTTTACCTATAGCCAGATTTACACGTACTCAGGTGCCGAGTGGAATGTCAGAATCCAAGAGCAATTCCTCAGGTCTTGGTGTAACTGCTAAGCCTGGAACTATGTCTAAAGATGTACCATCCACTGGTAGTTGTGGCCCACAGTCTTCAGGAACTGATGGGTACAAGCACCCCAAACTCAACCATACTCATGAACAATATAGCACTGTAGCCCAACAGCCCCAGTTGAAAGCAAAATACGAAATGAACTCCAAGTTGATGCAAGCAGGAAGCATTACTAGATGTCCCACACCTTCCCAGACCATTGTAGCTAAGCCCATTTCACAAGTCTCCAACATCAAACAAACAGAGAAATATGCAGTTCCTCAGATGAGCACTGGATTTGCCCCTTTAAGCAAGCATTGCACATCAGATCCAGGGAAAGCCAATTTTTTCTCTTCACCTCAGTACCACCCTCCATGTAAAACTGAGCCATACATTATTCAAGAAGATTTGACAGTGCCTCAGCAAGAACCTAATACCAAGAGAGAAAATGAAGTGAGGGCAATGACAAATTGTATGTCAGGATCCAGAGCAAGTCCTCTGACACAACCTCAGCCTCAGAGTAATGCAGCAGGTCCACCTCCAACTGTACATTCCACCAAACAGGAACCACCATCTGAGGGGCAGGAAAAGCATTTAGATATTTTAAACATCTTTAAGACCTCCATTCCAAAGGAACTTGCTACTCTCTATCAAACATGGGGTGCCAATAGCCCTGTTCTGGACCATGCTGGTAAGAATCCCAAGGACTGACTTTCTGGTATATATTTTAATTAATGAATATTGTTAATGTTATAGGGTACTTGAAACTATGGTTTTGATGACTATATTTAACTAGCTTACTTGATTTGCTTAACTATCCCACACTGGTGCAGTTAGACATATGTAGACTGGCATCCTGTTAGTGGCATACACATGTGTAAATTTCTGTTATGCCTGTGTATGTCTTTCTTGGGGCACTGCAGAGCTTGGTATTACTTTCTTTCCTCTGCAGCATCCAGAGGGCCTGCCACCACACTTACCATACAGCCTCTGAAGCCCACATACCCATTCAATTCCTCAATGGGAAACAGGCAGGATTGGAGAAACATCTTGCTATGGCCCGTATACAGAATGATTACAGCAGCACTGATACCTCCTGAGGGCATTGGTGGATCTTCCTTCTGATTCAGTTATTTTGCATTTGGCTACAGAGACATAGCCAGATACTTCTCTCATCCTGTTGTTCTTCCACAGCCATGCAGTGGGAGTGGGGAGGATTTTAGAGACTTACAGTAAGTCTGGTGTGGTGGTTATATATGGCTCAGCCTAGTGTAGGTCCGCAAGCAGAACTACTACAATATGCTGTGACATGCAGGATTTCAGCCTTAGTTTTGTATTCTTCAAGCTGAAACCACAGTCAAGTGCTAGATCAGGTTGACATTCTGTCCTACAATAAACAGCTATTTTAAATAGTATGATACCTGGGAGATTTTGCAAAAGTTTCATCTGTGTATAAAATCATGGGAAGCCATGTTGTCTATAAAACAGATTACAAAGTTTACCTTTATTCACCCAGCCAAAAGGCATAAAAATCTCTGAAAGCTTTTAAAATTGGGATGGGGTGGAGGGATGATTCTGGAGTCATGTAGTTATCATTGTTGCCTTCTAAGGGGAAGATAGATAGTTTTCTTTGCCTTCAATCCAAAGGAGGAAAAATGTGATGAGTTAATTAGTAACTGTTATTTTTGGGGTGGTGGTGGTGGTGGATGCTTTTGTTGAAAGAAGCTTTGTTCCAAGAGCTTGAGGGTGTATGGTTGATTGTGAAACATTGGGTGAAGATTGAAGGCAACCATAAGATGAAGCAGATGGGTCACAGGTAGTCTTTTCAGGTGGAGAAATCAGTTGCACAAGACTATTTGTCAGGGAAACTTGGAAATTTATTGGATTTTCAGACCTATTAGAACCAAGTTTGTTGGCTGAGTCAGTCCAGTATTGGTTGCATTGTGCACCATGATATCCTTGTGAAGGATTTAAGTTTGAAACTTGGTGATTAAGAAATGGGAGGGGAGGCGTTATTTGACTCATGTTCTTGTATCTCCCAAATTCATCTCTGCTAATTGCTACCAACTATGTACCATCATTATACTGTATTGTGACTATACTGCAAGCTGTAGACGTTATCCACTGTATTAAAACAAAGAAAGTTATGAAAGTTTATATACAGCAGTATTTTCGTAGCTACCAAGACAGCTATAAACTTAATACTGAAAGTGACACAATATCAGCACCAATAAGCAATAGAGAGAGGTGATAGTGACATGAAACTCTGAATTAAACTAGATGGGTACCCTGACCCATTAAAATGTTAAATAAACCAGTTGTCAGAGATTAAGGTTAATTGATACTCACACAAAAGAATTCGTAAAAGGGAAGTGGGTAGTCAGTCCTCAAAATTTGCTGCCTTATGTTTGTTGCTAGTATAAACTAACTAATACTACATATTTCCCAAAGTTTCATAGGTGGTCAGCAACATCAGTATGGTCAAGATGACAAAAGTTATTAATGAGGAAGAACATACAAACTAGGAGAGGCTGCAGCAATTTGCTTTTGCCTGAGCATGCAGGTCAAGATTCATTCCCCTCCTCTCCTTTCCTTCATGTTGAGTTAATTAAGTGCAAGCTACTTTTGCACTTTAAATTGTTTGCATAAATTGAAATAAGCAGAGGACAAAGAGGGGAATTGAAAGTAGGAGAGAGAAACTGGAACATTTTAAAAGCAGCTGTAAAAGTGGAATGCCAAAGGATTAACTGCCAATTCAGAACAGTTGGAGGGTATGATAATAAAGTCAGCTTCATTTTGTTCATTACTTTGGTATCTTTTTTTAAAATTCCTATGGCTTTTCATTGCATTTTCTCTTGTTGTAGTGTGCATTCAAGTCCTTTCTGACTTATGGTGACTCTTAAGGTGAACCTGTCACAGGGTTATTTTGGTAAGATTTGCTCAGAGGAGGTTTGCCTTTACCTCCCACTGAGGTTGAGAGCATGTGACTTGCCCAGGGTCACCCAGTGGGTTTCCACGGCTGAGTGGGGATTCAAACCTCAGTCTTCAGAGTCACAATCTAGCGTTCAGAATACTACACTATTCTGGCTCTCATATTCTCTTAGCTAAATATAAACATAGTTCTCATTTCATGCATGCTAAAATAAAATAAAATAAAAAAGTCTTACTGATGGTTAGAAGACAGAAATATTCCTTCAGCAATATTCCTTGCCTACACAGACCCACTGACATTCATTTATACATGGAAATGAAAGGAGAACAGAAGTGCATTAAGGCATGTCCCTCATGAAATAGAAGCAAAGAAGGGTAGTAGAAATGGAAATGACTGCTAGGGAGGTTGGACTCCATCCTCTATATTATGACATTGATGTAAATGTAAAAGTTAGGGCAGCCCTGCTTCTGTAACTGAGCATCTATTTTCTGAAACAGGGAAATGACAACTGTTGCAAACACCCCTTCTCTTCCCTTGTGTTGGATATCAAAATGGAAGAGTCAAAGCATGCACATGGACCATCTAGAGTAAAAATTCAGAACACTTGTTCAGTAATAAGAAATGGAGAATTTAGTACAAAAGCAAAATGGGAAAATCATGCAGGCAAGATAGGTTTTCTATCATATACATAACTATATCTCAAATGTTTTGAGCAAAAATGTTAGAGCAAACCAAATGGATAAGAGCTTAATTTCTCTCTCTTTCTCTCTCTCTTTTTGTTTAAAAATAGTTTTTATTAGGGTATTTTCCATTTGCATCACATTTTCAAATTCTCATGTATGCGTTGCATTCCCAATACTTACTGTTTTTTTCAAACCAGAAAATAAATCCTAGGAATTCAGAATACTGCCTTTGTGTTGTCTTGTCTTTAATTTCTTTTTCTGATCTCCATATTGAATCATGTGCCGGTGTAAACAGTTAGTGTTCTTTAAATAGCAATTGTGCTCATTTTGTTATCAGAATGATTCCATTCAGCAGAATAGCTCAGTGATTATAATTCTTTAAAACCCACAGACTAAAATTAGTAAGAATTTAGAATTATTTTATTTGCCAGGGTTGGGCAACCATGTCTAGATCACCTTGTTTTGCTTCTCACCCAGTTCTTGTTCTCGTTCTCTCTCTCTCTCTCTTACACACACACACACACACACACACACACACACACACACACACACACACAACTATTATTCATCTTCTAGTTTTGAATATTCAGTATATTTCTCATTTGCAGTAGATCTTTATTGGTCCCAGTAGACTGGAGCATTCCCTTATGAATGCTTTAATGTGTAGTGGAACGGGGGAAGGTGTGAAGCTTTGGCTTTTACATTTTAAATTGTCCCCCTGTTCTCAGGAGACAAGTGCACAGTTTTGTTTCCTTCTAGTAACACAGTGATATTTGAATCCCTTGGAGAAATACTTACAAGTACTGCCAGAATATCAGTGAAAGCTATTAGCATTTGTATTATGTCAGGCATTCTCTAGCTTGATGCTTGCTTAAGAATATCTTTAAAAACAACAAAACTCTACCTCAGATGTGTAGAGGTTATTCTCTCTCTCCCCCCCCCCCTCTATTTTACTATTAATGTTATTTACAGCTATCATGGTATTAAATGTGACACTGGTAGCATGGTAATTACCTCTTTTGGATTCACAGGAATTTGTCTGTGTGATGAGAAATTGAAATTTACGTAAATAAAAGTGACTAATATTTATATACATCTGCACCCATTTAATATAATATAGTTTATCCAGAGAGAGAATTCTACAGAAATGGTATTGGATAAAGTTCTTGGTATAAAGACCTCAGAATGCTAAATATGAATGTTGTTAAAGAGTTGGCAAAGCATACTCTCAGGGTATATATATACAGTCTAATCATACAATCCATTTTGGACTAGTCCATACAACACTGGTGAGCTGATTCCCCACTCAAACACACACATGTATTTTCCACATGTCAAATATACATCACGAGAGAGGTGTGATAGGCAGATTTCTTTTATAAGCAGTTGTTAATATTAAGGGCAAAATCCAGTTGTGTTGCTATTCACACAAGTTAACTTTTCCCCTTTCCTTCCCCATATAGCTTCTTGTGCCTCTCCACCTGGTTTTGATTTTGAGGGTCCTTCAATCCTCTGGAGAATATTTTGGGAGTAGGAGGGCTATGGGAGGAAGAGGGCATCACCATTTCACAGAAAGAAGCTGTTTGATTGGCAAGAGGGACTAACTGTATATAAGCTTATATGTTTTATGACTAGCTCACTGGCAGTTTCTGCCTCTACCTCTGTCTCTAGAGAAGGGTGTATTAATGGAAGTGAAAAAGTATATGTTCACAGACAATAACACCTAGCATTTATAGTGGTGTAATGATTTGGGTGTTGGACCAGGGATGAATCCCAGCTCGGCCATGGAAACCCACTGGGTGATCGTGGGCAAGTCACACCCTCTCACTCTCAAAGGATGGCAATGGCAAACCCCCTCTGAAGAAACTTACCAAGAAAACCTTGTGATAGGTGTGCCTTAGTGTCACCATAAGTCAGAAAAGACTTGAAGACATGCAACAACAAACAACAACAGACACTTAAACAGCACATTTCATGTAGTTAGCACTTCATATACTTGTGTGCCCTCTTATTATTTCACAGATGAAAATGGAACATATGTAGCCAAACAATGTCAGAATAAGCTAAAGATGGTAAAGGTTATTAATGAGGAAGAACACACAAGCTAGAAGAGGCTGCAGCATATTGCTTTTGGTACTGGGAAGGGCAAGATTCCATCTTTCCTCTCTTCTTTCCTCTGCTGAGTTAAATGAATATAAACAATTTTTACACTTTAAAGTCTGTGTGCACTGACTGAAGTAAGCTAAAGACAAAGGGAGAATGTGGGAGAAGGAGATTAAAACTGGGACATTCTGAAAACATCTGAAAAAATGGGATGACAAAGGATTAATTATGACCATCCTGACAAATTGAGAAAGATGAAAGGTGTGCATTATCTATAATTTATGAGATCTTCATAGTGAATGGCTTCTAAATATGTCCATGGTGAACTTTTTCTCATCAAATGTTATACACCAAACATTAAACTCAGCTTTCAGTCCAGGTAAGGCAATAGATTCACCTTGCTTCTGCCCTGTGTCCACTGAACATCACCTAGACTGCACTGGGACAGGGAGCTTATCAGCCACAATTGATCTTTACTGAAAAACCTACACAGAATCCAGTGGCTCCCCAGACAAAAGTGAAAAATAGTCATTCAAAGAGCAGGTATCTGTGAATGTTTCCAGTGCTCTGAAAGTTGCTGACTATCTTTAAGAAGTAACTTTCCCCAGATGTGTAAGCCAAAGCACATTTTAGATGACATTCACAAGATGCCCTTTATATAGATAGCAAAATGGCCTCATAGATTTCAAATGTTGAGAAGCATTCAATTTTTACATTCATTTTTTCATTGTTTACCACATAACATTTTGCATCTCAAATATCTTTTGTGAATGTTTTCTTCGCAGTCCAGGTTTCAGTTTTATATTTACACCATAAAAGAGTCTGTTCACAGATTTTTCCCTTGAAGTAGTGAATAACTGCCATCATCTGAATGGAGACATAATTATTGCAATATTCTTTGGATACAACTGTTTCAGGGGGAAAAGTCACATTGTAACAACTTAATATTTCCTCAGAAGAAAAGGAAGTGAAAAGCACATAGCAGGGCTAGTGGACACAAAGTGGTCATCATGTGGGATCTTCTCCATCATGTGTGCCTGAGGTCTCATTTACCCTCCCAAATCCTACCTAAATTTTCCCCAAACTGACCCACAATGAAGGTGAATTGTCTCTCTTGGAACTTTCTAGGAGCCTTTTAAAGGGCTACAGCTCCCCTCCTCCTCATGATTTAACATGCAAAATACCTGTTTTTCAAAATCAGAGTAGGCCCTCAATCAATTCCAGTTCTATTTTTCATTTTTAGACCGTGTGTGTGATCCCTGAAGGGGCCCAGAATCTGAACATTGTTCCCTTGACCGGGTGGAATTCCTCTGCACACAGATTGACATCCAGCATGTACATTCCTCCTCTTCAGAAGGCATTAATAGTATATCACTTATTCTGAAGAGAAAAGACAGCACTTAAGAACATCATCAAAGAGGTTTAACTTGTATATGCTCCCTGATTATTGCATTGTTCGGAATCAAAAACAACAACACAAAAAACAAAAACCCAGACATGGCCATTCTGAGTCTCAAATTATAGGTCTGGTTACTTTGGTTCCTACCACTCAGTGAGCATATTCTTCATAACCTTGCCCTGGGTTCTGCATTTTATTCCTACTACAATGGGAGCAAACCCTATGGGTGGGTTTTATCATTTATAACTCCTTTTGGTTTTTAATTGGAGCCTGCAAGCAAAAGATCTTGAACCTCTGTGGATTTCTCCCCTTTCTCCTCCTCCATCATCATCACCATCATTTTACAAAGAGTGTATCTACTCTGCACAGTTCAAGTAGTTTGAGACCACTTTAATGCCATGCCTCAACTTAATGGAATCCTATAATTTGTGGTATATTGAGAGATTTTGAATTCTCTGCTAGAGAGTTCTAGATTACTCCCCCAAACTGGAGAACCAAAGCTTTCTTATTTAAGTACTTCAGTGACTAAAGAATCCCAAGACTCCTTAGTATGAATCCATGACAGTTTAAGAACTGTGAAAGTACTATAGATATGTAAAGGTAGATTTAGGAATTCCCCAATAATTCTCTTTGAATTGAGATTGTAAGTGCATCTACTGCAGAAACAATTCAGTTTGACACCATTTTAACTGCGATTGTTTCTGAATCCTGGGAATTATAGTTTTGTGAGACTCCAGCATTCTTTTGCAAAGAAGGCTAAAGACCTTATAAAACTACAAATCCCAGGATTTCATAGGATAGAGCTGCAGTACTTAAAGTGCTGTCAAATTGCACTGTTTCTATGGTGTAGATGCACCCTATGAGACAATGTGGCTTCATTTACTTCTCTATTTGCAATGAGGAATGCCACTGGGCTGCTGCTAATCACATCCTTTCCACCACTTGGAAGTGACAGAAAAATAAAACAAAAGAACAACCACAAATTCTGCAATGTCTGAGGTCTATCATTGTAAGTCATTTCCCTACTCTACCCCCCTACACACACTAAGATTCTGAAAATGCCCTCCCTTTGAAAAAGAAAAGCAATCCTGCATAGAAGGAACCATTTTCAGTCCAGTATTACTTTCAGTATGGTGGGCTCAAAAGGATGGTGGGCTCAGTGATAAGACATTCAAAGAAAGGATCTTGTTAAATTGTGGAGAAAGGGTTGATGTAGCTATATGAATGTCTTCATTTTTTAACTACTCTAGCCCTGTGTACAGTCGGCCCTCCGTTTTCGCGAGGATCCATCCCAGAGTCCCGTGAAAATGGAGATTCACTAATGTTCAAGCCCCATAGGCTTGAATGGGGTGTCCCTCCCCCATGGGCAGGTGTAGGGGTGTGACCGCAGGGGCACGCCCCATTGATTTTAACGGAGGTCACTCCTCCATGAATATGCAAAACTGCAGACTTCAAGTTTGCAAGAACGGAGGGGCAACTGTATTTGTGTTTCCAGGCAGGCAGCTAAGGTTAAACACTAAAACCATCTAGGACTGAGCCAGGATAGTGACTTCAGATTAGCAAAAAACCAAGACAGAAAACAAACAAACAAAAATAAAACAAGAATTAATGCAAACTTACAATCCTTATTCCTTTGGCAGAATATTAACAGCATTAACTGACCAGGCCAGGCTCAGACATATAGACTACAGTTATGTCATCTTGGATGCTTAACTGGTAGAAAGCAGTCCAGAAATGTTCAACACACACACACATGCCTGGGGGACACACACTGGAGCTGTGTTCCTCACACAAATTTTTATATTACATCTGAATGTGACATGTATAGTCTATGTGTATATTAACTTTTAATGTCTCTGGATTGCTTTTTCACCAAGATGAAAAGGTGGTGTATTTTATAACATGCAAAGCTAGATAATTCCTATTTTAGTTGTATTGCATTCTCTTCCTGAAGACAAATTAAATGGGGCTGACATTCTGTTATATTAGTCTTACTTTCCCCTATCTCTGAAACATTTTGGTGGATTAACATCTTGAAAATTCATTTAAAACCTTTATATATTTTCTTTTGAAGGTAAGATGTGCTAATAGCAAATAAAAACAAAAACCCTTTCCCACCCATTTAGAAGAGTCTGTCTTACTAAAATAGCAGAAAAAAATATGTTCAAAGATTTTGAAAAAATAAATAACCCAATAAAAGTCAAATGTGTCCTTTTTGATCAGCAGTAAAAAGACAACAACCAGCCCTTTAAGTCAGATACTGTAAACTGACCTTTGGAAAAAAAGAAGAGGTTTGAGTCATTTTCCACAAATGCTAATGGCCTAGAAAACATGTTTGTCGAAGGCTGGCAGAAGACTGTGTTGTTACTATCTCAAAATGCCCGTAATGACACTTTGATTCACAGATGTCTTCCGTCTGTGCCTCAGAGGTCTGGGGTCAAAGCTGCACCGGCAGGCAGGTAAGGCAGGGCTAAAGGTTTGATCAGTTTGTGATGGCTCCACTCACTCTGCATTTGTCTCCAAGGTATTGCAGCCTAGGGGGGACAGTCAGGCTCTGGTTCTACTCACTTCCTATTATCCATGTGACTTGTCTCCGCCACGCTGGAGTCACTTTGATTTGCCTGATGTACTGCTTGACAAAGCTGGGTGATGGCTGAAAAGTGGATCCAGCTGCTATGAAAAGCGCACACCTGACATGCCAGTCCTGGTGCGGGCACATCATGGGGAGCATTTTTTAATTCAGTGTAATTTATGCATTCTTGCAGTCCTGTGTGTGCCTGGCCTGTCAGCCAGTGCCTAGATGAAGGCTGACAGTTGTCATCCAGGGCCTGAAGGTAGCCTCACATAATGACACATTAGACATACTAATGATGTTTTCCTCTGGCATAATGTTTTCTTCTCAACTTTCCTTCCTCCTCTCTTTTCCCTCCTCCCTTTTTCTCTCCACCACAGGGATGCTTAGGACACAAACACGCCAAGGAGACTATCTCTGCATAGAGTGTGGGAAGGGTTTTACTCAACCTAGCCACCTCAGGACTCACCTGAGGTCTCACACAGGTACATTTTCTCATCCGTCCTTTCTCATCCGGGGTGGGTTGGTGGTGGTGGAAAACCCTGACTAACAACAATTGACTTTATTCTTAATCCTCTTTACTAACCAAAATGATTTTTAAAAGCATCTTTCCTCCCTATTTTGCATCATTTCCAATTTGATTAGCATTGCTCTTGTTCCATAACAGGTACCTGATTCTCCCGAACTCCCTTGCATGGCATTGCATTGCATTACATTTCAGTTGAAATAAGCTTATTTGTAGGGTGCTTTTTTTTTAAAAAAAAATCAACCATTTTAATTAGAGAGCAGAATACTCTGGAATGAATATGCTAATGAATTCTATTGCCACCAGCATAAATTGAAGTCAAAGAAGCTTTTTCAAACCAAATGTAAAGCCTTGTTTCTCTTTTTCATATCCAAGGCTGGAAAGAGATCTGGGTTTGGGGGGATTTTTTTTTGTTCCCCATCCATCTTTTTGCTTTAAAAAAATCTAAACCTTGCTGAGACTGGACAGTGTTATAGTCGCAGCCTCAGTCTTTTTAAAGTGGAAATGTGATGTACTGTGGAGAACCTGGCAAGCTAAAACTACTAGTGTGTCAAGATACCTCAATAGCAGTACATGAGACAATGAGACTAGCAGGGTCTCCCCCTCCTTTTTGGAGAAGTGTGAATGATGCATACATAAGCCAGTCTGATGCAAAATGACAGAGGCCAAATGGTAAGTAATTCAAGAAGAGGGTCCCTTTACACATATACTGATAATTAATGTTGTCAGTGATTGCTTTCTTCAGCACTGAAGTCTGAATTAAAAAGGGCAGTGGCCTTAGGCTGCCATTAGCACACTCTCTTACAGTAAGTGTTACGGTAAATTGGTATTTTCCGGCTACGGGCGAGGAGCTGGTGTCTTTGCTTTCCCTCCCCACCCCACCCCCAAATGTGGTTAATCTGTAATGGACTCAAATAATGTACACACACTAACGAAGCTTGAATGTTCATCTGTTAACAAGCCCCCTTGTTCCCACAGTGGTATTTGAGTCTAATGGACTCCGAGGTACTGAAGTTCACACCACCTCCGCAGATGCCCCAAAACAAGTATGTCTTACAATTAATTGGGTATTTGGTTTTTCATGTGTTAGCTGGGGGAGAAAGAAAAAGTTGCACGGTGATACTCATCAGTAAAGCACTGACTCTTTAGCTAGCTAGAGTGTAAACAATAATAATGCTGTGTTTGTTTTAGATCCTCAAATTTATGGAAAGTCCTAACACAAATGAGGCAATTTATTACCGAATGTGAGCAAAAAACAAACAAACAAACCCCTCAATATATTCAGAATGAGGTTGGGAGAGTAATTTTTATAAAGTGCACTTAAAGGCATATAAAATTTTCATGTCCGTTTCACTAGATAGTTTGTCAGTACATAGCTATCCATGTCTGTGATTTCTGAAATGAAGCAACAGTACAACTAAGGTACAGTCTGTGTTTTTCTGAAGAGTATTCCTTATGTAGCTCCTATCATTGAAAGACGCTTATCTTTCAGTCTCTGTGGACTCTGTGTGGTGGTGTGTGTTTTCCTCTCCTGGCAATGCAGAATATTTCCCATTCTTGCCTAGCACCTAGCTGTCCTCTAAAGTTTCTTATTTTCACTAATGCTATGAACTGTCCTGGACATTGTGTTTCTTACTTTTTATTCCTGCTCTGTATCTTTGGTTTCATTTTTATTTCCAGAGAGTTGTAGACTATCTGGTTTTCACTAGTCCATCCATCCATAGTATGGACCTCTGAATCTCCCAGAGACTTGAGAAATTATATGGATAACAATTCCCAGAACTCCTAGTGGTTATGCTGGCTGGAATATTCCTGGAGTTGCAGTCACTATAGAACTTTCCCAAGCTCTGCATCTTCCTTTTCAATCAAGGGAATGACATCCCACCCACCCTTACCCCAAATTCAGGCAGTACTAGGTGATGCTTGCATAGAACAGAGTAGATTCTGGTAAGATTTCAGCCTATCAGAGAAATGTATCATGTCTACTATTTCAATGTATCCACCATAAATTTGATTTCAGCAGCAATATTTGCTACATTGTACCATAGCTGGGTTCACAAGGGTAAATAACATATGGCTAGCTGCCCAGCCCTCCTCCTGGCCTGCTGGTGGGTAGTCTGGACAATGCAGGGCCCAATCCCTGGTTTTGGTGTGAACTATCCAGATGATGTCCGTCCAGTTCAACACTGAACCTACCATAAACTCCCCCTTAATTTTTTTTAGTTACCCTTTGCTGTGGTTCTTCCGGAACACTCTGGAACAACGGCAGGCATTTGTTGACAGTGTGTCCTGCTGTGACACCTACCATCACACGTTGTGCCCTCTGAGTTCAGAATGAGATGGCTAGCCATGTGTTTGACTGGGCACCTCATTTTTCGTCTCAGGGAGTGATCTATGTTAGTAATGGCAGCAGGTGGGACATGTGTGAAAACATCTCCAGCGATTGACCTGGGAATGCCAGAGAACGAGGGGGCATCAGGGAAGCTCCAGGCCCAGAATACTCCAGGAGTAGCCTGGAGTATTCTGGCCCATGCAGATACCACCAAGGTTGCTCAGCACAGGGCTGAAAGAGGACTGCAACCCTATAATCCTGAGGTCACTTACTTGAAAATAAGGGGCAGTGTACATGTTACATCAGTATTGGGAATCCTGTGAAAATGTTTCCCTGTGACGAGGAACTATTCTTCCTCATCTATAACATTGGGGTGTTCCTCATGGCAATTGTTAAGCATCACACCTAAGGATTTCTTAAATGCTGAATTGAGAATGTTCCCAGTAGGTGGTGCTGGGAGACTGTTGCTTGTGTCCTTTGAAATGAGTTCAAATCTTTTCTGTAGGGATAGAAGGAATATTCAGAAATATTCAAATATCAGAGAAAAATGGGTTTTCCCCAAGTATTGGGAAACCTTGATAAGAAGACTACTGGACAGATGAGAAATGGAACTTATTCTGTGTGAAAAATGCACAGTTTTGTTTTATTTTCTTTGCTCAGAAAACAGTGTTTTCTGCACAGAAATGTTGTTTTCTGCACAGAAAGTGGATTTCTGGCACAGAAAGCATGATTTTCTGCACAGAAGACAACATTGCTGTACATAATACATAAAACTGCTGTTTACTGTGCAAAACTTCCCATGTGGATTTTTTGCTGAATAAATCTTGAGCTATGAATAATGTGCACAATTTTTGAGGGCATTTTTAAAGCAGATTTTTTTAAAAAGTTGAATTATTCATTCTTGCCCATGAGAACAAAATTTCCAAAGATTTGCATTGCTTCTCTTCAATTTTAAGCAACTGCATGATCTATATGAATATGATGGGAGCTGTAACATGGAATTGTGGAGTTGCGTTTAACTGGGGTGATGGTGGTTGTAGTTTCTACAGCTACAAATACACACACACACACACACACACACACACACACATTTGGCCATAATGCCTGTTTTAGAATGAATTAACACACAATTGTGCGCAGAATTAAAGCCTGTTTATATTTGAAGAGGGAAAAGAAAACATGCCTTAGTGTTACAGCTATGCTGGATATGATTCTCTTGAAAGCTGTTGCAACAGTCACTTCTAAATAGCTAAATAAGGACAAGATGTACCAATCTTTAATGTCCTTTTTGCAAATGTTCGAAGTGGCTAGCCATCAGCAGCAGTTATTTCTATGCCTCATCTTTGTGACAGCTGCATTCTGCTGTATCCCCTGCCTTGTCAGTATTATTAATTAAAACTGCAAACATTAACTGTGTCTAGTGTCCTCTTTATAATTGTAGTAAACAATTGTGCATTCTGTCCTCTGTTTCACTTTATAGTTCATTTTGGATGGTGAAGAAAGGATCTCTCAGTGCCTCCAGGCATTCTGGCAACACCATTGTTTTTGTGTTTAAAAGTAGAATTCTCTTAACTGGAGAAAGAACTGTTAAAGACACTAAAGTAATCTCAGGTCTGATGCTGGAGTGCCACACCTGAATTTACAAACTCTTCTCCCATGTGAAATCACTACTATCATTGTAGATAGTAAAATGGGTTAATTAAAATGGGTTTGAAAATGACTGAAAACTTTTTTTTAAATTTCTGCAATCACTTCTTCATTCTAAGAAAGTAGATTTTTCAATCAATATTAAGTTTGTTTTACAATGGTTATTTTTTAAAAAAATATAATTCTAGATGTAATTATGCTGCTGCCATATTTAAGAACATGTAGGACACAGCAGTGATCTCAAATGACCCAAATCTCAAATGATCAAAGCTGGGTTCTTTATTGACCTGTTCAAGAAACATTAAAAGATATAGTTATCAGAAGTGAAAAATATTCAACCAGTGCATCTTACAAATAAGTGTGAACTTTGCCAATCCAGTTAAAATATTGTTTCTTGCTACTTTAATTGATACCTGTGGCAAAGTTTAATCTTCATCTAGTTAAAGAAAACCATATTGTCATTTTAAACCATTGATAAAAGGATTCCAAGAAATCACACAAATCATATTTTTACAACCATAATCTGATCTCTAATTTATGATTGATTGACTATGTTAATTCCTCTGGATATGGATCAAAGGTGGATATAGCTAAATTGCTAAGTTTGGGGTTGATTATTTCAGTATGTTTGTGAATTGTGCATAATGAATTTCGACAGAGGAGTTGAAAGACAGAAAGCATCTTCAAAATTATCATTTAATGTTAGTTTTGCATTTCCCAGATTTGTAAATTGAATGCAGTAATTATAATAGATAGAATATGCATTGGATTTTCAAAAGTCTGCATTTCCCACTGTATTCTACTTTCACTATATTCAAATGTGTGCACACATAGTATGTTTGAAGTTCTTTTTAATGTCATGTGTGAAAATGCCCAGAGATCTGTGCTATGGGTGGAACAGATTGGTTCTGAGAGCATACCTCCCCATATGGGAGATAACAAATATTGCATTAGAAGCTGTCTTTTTTGATTTGCAATAAGATCACATTGAAGCAGATTTGTCATGTATAATCTTGAAGCACTATGCAAGAGCTCAATTTTTTCTATAGTGGAAATAATTATTAAATATAGATTGTTGGGAGCCATTGGCATAAATCCAGTTGCTAGTTAGTACCAGCTAGAGTAGACCCACCAAAACAAAGGGATTTATATAAATAGATCTCTTCTGGGAGAAAGGTGGCATACAAATTAGATAAATAACAACAAATAAAATGTTGGCTTACCATTCATCAATGGATTCAATATTTTTACACTGTTTGGGAATAGTGGTTAGACTGAGGCTATTGATCCCAAATCATAAATACAGCAGCCAGAATTTTGTCCCAAACTGGTTCATTGAAGAATAAGACTTTTTTTGCAATGTCTACACTAGATTCTAGTCTGTTTCTAGTACAATTCTATGGCACAGGACTAGGACAGATAAAGCAATCTTGCATCCAGATAAGAACCTGGCCATTCATTAAGATTGACTAGAAAGGCTTTGCTCTCCATTCCATGAGTAGTTGAGGTTCAGGAGATTAGAATATTGAGGAGAAACCATTCTCTGTGACCATTCACAGGCTGTCAATCTCCCTATCTGGGGATGGTTGTGTCATTCCTTCTCTAATGGTCTTCTGTCATCTTTCAAAACCTTTTTTTTCTCAGCAGACTTTTGGTGTGCAAAGCTTAAGTCATGTTGCTTATTAATTAGAGAATAATATTTTGTCTGTTTTACCTGGTATCTCTGAGCTTTTATTACATAGAGTCATAGAATTGGAAGAGACCACTAGGGTCATCCAGTCTAATGCCCTGCCATGTAAGAATACACAAAGTACTCCCAACAGACGTCCATCCAGCCTCTGTTTAAAATTCTCCAAAGAAGGAGACTCCACCACCCTCTGAGGCAGCATATTCCACTGTTGAACAGTTCTTACTTTCAGGAAGTTCTTCCTAATGTTTAGGTGGAATATCTTTCCGGTAGTTTGAATCCATTGTTCTGTGTCCTAATCTCTGGAGCAGCAGAAAACAAGCTTGCTTCATCCTCAGTATGACATCTTTTCAAACATTTAAGCATTATTATCATGTTTTAATCTTCTCTTCTTCAGGCTAAACGTACCCAACTCCCTAAGATGCTCCTCATAGGCATGAATCTAAACTTGTCATTATCCTTCTTGAATTGTGGTGCCCAGAACTAGACACAATATTCCAGGTGAGGTCTGGCCAAAGCAGAACAGAATGATACTGTTACTCATTCTGTGTTACGCGGAGCAGTGAAGAGAAGGAAAAGACTCCCAGATCCTTTTCACGTGCAATTTTATCAAGCTAGGTGTCCTCCATCTTATATCTGTGCATTTCATTTTTGTGCCTAACTGTAGTATCTTACATTTCTCCCTGTTGAAATTCATTTTGTTAGTTTTGGCCCAGCTCTCATAATCTGTTAAAGCCATTTTGAATTCTAATCCTGTCCACTGGGGTATTGGCTACCCCTCCTAATTTGGTGTCATCTGCAAATTTAATAAGCATGCTCTCTATTGATCTCTGTACTGCATCACTTGCTTCATTTCTTCTAGGTTGAACACTGCTTTCCTTTTGTGAGAAGAATGAGGCAAAGAAGGTATTGAGTAGCTCTGCCTTTTCTCTGTCCCTTATTAACATTTCACCGCCTTCTCCATACAGTGGCCCTAACATTTCCTTGTTCTTCCTTTTGCTACAGACATAACCAAAGAAGTTCTTTTTATTGTTTTTAACCTCTCTAGCAAGCTTGGGTTTGTTCTGAGCAAGCCTAAGGGGGGTTGCAGACTGCCCGAAATAGTGCAAATTGACTCCACTTTTAGGGTTGGGGTTAGGGAATCATGGGAACTGTATTTTATTGTGGCACCAGAGCTCTCTGACAGAGAAGTCTCAATGTCTCAGAAAAAAACAACAATTCCCATGATTCCCTAGCACTAACTCTAACCCTAAAAATGGACTCAATTTGCACTATTTCTGGCAATCTGCAACCCCCCCCCCCCCCCAGCTTGTTTAGCTTTTCTGACTTTCTCTCTGTATGGGGTCACATTGAATATTTCCCTAAGTATACTGAAATCAGCTTTCTTAAAGTGTAGAATGTGTGTGTGACATTTGATAAATTTGACATTTTTAAATTTTACTTTGAGCATTTAAAAATGTAAGTGGGGGCATAAATAGGTTTAATAAATAAATTATCAATGCTAAATTAAGGTACATGTTTCTGGTGCAGGAACTTGGATCTCTGCACAGGTGTCTCCCATACAACACTTTAGTGGTAGGGGCAACCATATAAGTGTCTGCTCCACTGATATAAATGGAATCCCTATATCAAAGATGCAGATCTGTGCCAGGATCTGATAGCATAGAACTGTCTCACCAACAAGCCATAGCACAAGTGGTTTGAAAGTCTTGTCCTTTGTAGAGAGGTAGCCACAATCACCTTGTGCAAGTAGAAGAACATTGGCAAATGGTAATAGAGGATCCGACCACCTGTTGCATGTGAATGCGCCCATTGCTATCAGAGAAGATATGAGCTCCCAGCACACACCTTGTACCAGAAGCTACCTTTATATAGAACCACATATTTCTTCAGTGCTGCAAGAGGTTCTTGGAGCCAAGGCACTAAGGGGGAGCAGGTGGTAGCTAGGGACATTTCCTGTGCCAAAACACTCCCTGCCTTTAGTTCCTTGCCTCCAAGGACCTTCAATGCCCAACATCTATACAGGCCCACCCTCTGGCACTAGATGTACCCTGTTCAGTCTCACATAACTATTCTGGCAAGTCCTTTGCCAACAGGACTAACTAGGACTTTAGGCTTTTCTTTGGAATAGTTATCTCTCCATATGCATAGATCCTTTATCCATGGATTCAACAATCTACAACTTGAAAATATTCATAAATATATAAATTCTAAAATGCAAAGCTTGATTTTGGCATTTTAATAAGGTACACCATTTTACTGTTCCATTATATTTAATGAGACTTGAGAACCCATGGATTTTGATATCCATGGGGGGGCGGTCCTGGAACCAGACCCCACTTGATGCAAAGAGCCCACTGTATTCACCTATTTTTGATTGAATTGGTCAGCTGTTGGAAACAGTTTGGAAAAGCCTATACACATTTGGGTAAGATATGTTTACACATACTATGAAATTCAACATTTACAAAAGAAAGTATCATGAATGTGTATATATATAAACATACACTCTATATTATATATCGTTGAAAAAGATTTAGTGCAGTTCTCAAGAATCCTTTTGAAAATCCTTTTCAAAAATGAAGAGTTTGAACTATAATTTTAAAAAGAGATCATTATAAAAAATTAGATGGCTTAAAATTATTGAATTGAGATGGTTGAGCCTGACACTAGAGATGAATACATTTTATAATACATCCAAACGTCCGTGTGTTTGTGAAAGAACAGAAAATATGTGATCAAAGGGGAAATGCAACAAATACTACTGCAACATGATCTTATATTCTGACATTTTTTCTTCTCTGTGTTAAGTGCCAATGATAACATAGCAAGGAATCAAATTCCAATTTAAACTATCTTCTGCTAAAAACCATGTTTATACCATTTCACTGACATATAGTACTATGTATTCTTTCCTTGAGCTTTAAAATCCCATGATTGTTTATTTCTGATTATTGCAAATTTTATTTTTAAACAGTTATGGGGAATTTAAGAATTAATCAAAATAATACATAATGAAGAAATAAATGGCAATCTAATTTGTCTCCTTCACAGATATAAAAGTTATTGTACAAAAAAGGTGACAAACAGGTAGGTATGTGTTTGAAAAGGAGTGCTAGATTTCTGTCTTTCAGCTCACAGATATAACACAACACATTCCAGAAGCTTTTAACTTTCAGCTGAATGTGAGCACTTCCATCGATTCACATGCTTCATTATGGTAGATTTTTGTTTTGTATTATGTTAAAAAATTAAAATGAATTTACATATACACAGAAATCTGTAATCACCACTTTATTCAGAACATTTCATGGAAAGAGAATTGTTTCTAACTGGACACAACTGACTAATTCAAAAATCTAGAGTGATTCCATGGCTGCATTGCACCAAGCTCATAGCACACCTATGTGACGTGAGTTTTTGAATTTAACCCATATCATATAAGAGAGAGTGATCTATGCTAGAGACATGTACCACATAAGACATACAGAAGGGAAAGAGGATTCCATTTCCCATTTGGCCATGGAAACCCACTGGGTGACCTTGGGTGAGTCACACACTCTCAGCCCAGAAAATTCCATCATAGGTTTGCTTTAGAGTTTCCATAAGTCAGTAATTACTTGAAGGCGCACAACAACAACAACAACAGGAAAATGAAGGCAGCAAGAAGTTCTGGTTCAGAGTGATGCAGTTCAAGGCTGCATCCAGAGATCCCATGAACAGAGTTCAATTCATGCAACCTCCTGTTGTTATAAGCCACAACCTCCTGTTGTTATGATTCCCACCCTCTCCATATTCTTTCCCTATGCACTTCCCTGCACTCACTGAAAATGTCACAGAGGGTTGTAAGTCTATCTCGATACATTAGGGTGAGGTGGGGAAGTTTGGAAGGCTAATTGAATCTTGGCTTCTCTCTTCCATACGTTGCAGCTGTAAATCTTGCCATCATTTTTGTATTGAGAACAATGGTGCTGGTACCAGGATTTTTTGTTCTAAGTATGAAAAGGTCTCCTGTTCCTCACAAAACAATTATTTTTCATGATCCTGAGATTCCTGATCCTCTTATCACATGCAGAAGTAGGTCAATGCTAGACATGCTCCATAGTTGCTCATAACAAACTGGCAGCTTAGATCTGTGACTGTGAACAAAGATTGCCAGTCATCAGGCTGCCTTTGTTTGTTAGCAACTGAGGCAAAGTATGCCAATAAAATTATGTGGACTCAAAGAGATGTGTAGATGGTTTTGTTTTTGTTTGTTGCCTCCCAAAAATAAATAAAAAAATCAGTGGTACAGTTGTATCATAATTCTTAGTTTGTGCAGTGCAGCTTTTTAAGACAATTCTTTCTTGGATAGGCCTTCCAGACTGACATGTTCTTGTTCAGCCTACATTTCCAACTTCTCTAAGGTTATTGTGACACCACAATTTTTTCATGATAGTTCTTCCTTTTGAAAAAACAACAACCCCCAAATGATAACCCAGGTCATTTCAACCCGTTATCTGATAACCCACAGATGTAGGTTGAATTTCAGAAGGAAATCTAAGACAAATTTTCTTAGATCTGCTTGCAGCTTGATGAGCCAGATTTTCATGGACTGAATCACAGTAGTAACTTTCCATCTTCTGATTGCTAAAATGTGTTATCTAATCAAAAAATCCCATTTGGTTTGACAAAAATGAGGTGTTTTTACTCTTACTTGCAGTATGTGCAGGCAGTTTTTATGAGCATGCAATCAAATAATTGATTTGAAGTCGTTTGGCTTGAAGCCAGTTAAAATAGCCTCAGTTACCTGGCATCTTTATCTCTTAGTGGAGTTTTAGTATCTCCTTAGCCACAACCTATAATGGCTGCAGTTCATCTCTTCTTCCACATAACAGGGAAACTCTTCTTCTGACTTTCTTTTTAAACTTTTCCACGTTCATCTTTTTTCAGCACTTTGCCTTATAATAATGGAGACATTCACACAAGAAAATTACATATTCTAATTTAGCACAGGGGTCCCTGTTCCCATCACAGTAACAGCAATGTGGGAAAGTATTGCTCTTAGCTATGGTCTTCTCCTCCAGTGTTGTACCTAGAGAGAATTCTACTAATTTGGTCGGCTTAGAGGAAAATTCCCACCCCTCCCACTTACTATCTCAGCCCCTGGCCTTCTCTCTACTCTTATGTTGTGGGACAGTGATAACTGCTTTCATGTTTCCTTCTATGTGTGATTCTTCTTTGTGGGAGTATTACAACTGGACCTGTAGGGCAACCTTTCCCAAGAAATCACTGATTGTGATTGCTATCCCACATAAATACCCTAATTACAACCTCAGGCCAGGGTCCCTTATTCCATCTTTCTCTTGATCTTTGCTCTTCTAACAGTTCTTACCCAGGGAAACTGGAATGAGATGTTCTTTTCTCCTTCCACTACAAAGAGGTTTCACTGTGTTCCCCAGTGGAACTAAAGTGTGTGTGTGTGTGTGTGTGTGTGTGTGTGTGTTAACAGGGTGATTTGAAAAAAAAAATAATAATGATGAGCATCTCCTCTTGGAATTGTGTGTCTGTCTGCTAGGCATGAGGTAGCCATGCAAAAATATAAGACATCTTTCTTCATTTACTGCAAGAAATCTGGCACCCAACTAAAGAAGTTTTATCACATCTCTCTCTCAGTTACCGTTTCCTACATTTCAAATATACTGCAGTCTGTATAGTAGCTTTCCCCCACTGATCCCCCTTCAGTTTTGTTGCAAATCTTCTCTACTCACAGCAGACTTTGACTGGTAAATGTCATGAATCTTGGCCCAGCCTTAATTAGGATTTTTCTAAATCAATTAACAGAGGAAAGATACTTAATACATTATGTCAAGCAATACTGGCTTTTCCTTAGTTCTTTCCAGGACTGCCAAAGGCACAGATTGAAATTTACTGGGAATATTTTCACATGGATGTTGTAGCTGATGTTGTGTTAATTGAAAATGGTCTGTTTCCCTTCATGGAGGCTTTGGCTTAAGGTTAATGTATGAATGTAAGATGCATCTTGCCATGTAGCTTTAGCCATCAGGATTTCAAGCCACATTGTTCAGACAGGGCTGCTCAGAATGCCATTGCCTGGGAGCTGTAGGCTCCTGCTTATTTGTGGCTTTATTTTGAGGTTCATTGGGGGTGTAGAATGGCCTTGCTGTTTTCCCACTGTGGTCAAAATATTTACAGTGTGACATGCTTTTATGAGAGGTATGTTTTATCACTTTTACATCTTCCAGACCCATGTTAGCTTGACTATCAACAGCTCTCTGTTACAAAAAAGAAGAAATGGGGTGGTGGTGGTGAGGGAGAGAAAGACCCTTGCATGATGGTGATTGTGATGGTGGTGGTGGAGATGATGGTGATGATGGTGATTTTGTGTCTGTTTGATGTCATCACACCAACCCATATAACTTTATTGCAAGAAAAATTCAGCTGTGTGTATAGACATGGGAATTAATGATAGGGTGGTTGTGTGTCCTACATTAAAGACGATGGTCTTCTAGGTAACTTTGAAGCTGTTCTGTGTTTTTGAAAAGTAAAAGCCAGAATCCTGTTACTGCGTTAAACCAACTGTTGCACTTTCCCCAGAATTGCATGGTGGTAGCAAGGGAAAGCAGACAGCATCTTCTAACTCTGAACAGCTTATTTCTCCATTGTCTTATTTTTTCCATAGCTGCTGCACCTGCATCATTTTTCCTTCTGTTGTTCTTCCCTATGCTGGCATAGTTACATATGTTCCTTCGCATTTAATACCTAGAGAGTATACTGAGTGAACAGTTGTGCAGCTCTGCAACTCAATGTGTTGAGACATATTTTTGTTTAAGCTATAGTAATTATATCTAAATTTACACAATGTAAATCAGACTTTGCAAATTTTATGCAAATCTGTACCTTTTTAGGGTGTGTGTGATGCATAAATGGCCACCCTAGTCAGCTAGCAGTGCAAGGGATGTTTTTTCTCAAGGGGGAAGGCCTGTAGGTACAGACAACAATCTATAAATCTAATTAATGAAGAGAAATTCAGCCACATAAGCAAATGGGTGACCATTTGAAATATAATGGTATGGTGGTTGTTTCATGTGGTGAAGCTTGGTGAGTGATTCCAAGTATATGAAACAGAAATGTCTGTTTTTAAAAAGGGTTCTTTGTGTGGCTGTGTGGTTAAAAATATCAGGAATCATACATGGATCAGATTCTGCATAATTGTACTTCAAGCAACCTCCCACACAACTTTTCATTTATAAGAACAGGGTTGTTCTCTTCACAGAATAACATGTCATTAAAATAGATAATTGAATGTATTGTGTGTGTTCTAGATTGTTAAAACAGTGTTTGTCTCCTCTTGTCCCTCCATTTAATTCCTAGGTTTTTTTTTTCTCCATATGCACTTCAAAATGGCTCCAAATACCTATTTTTTTAAATAATCAATTCCATTTTTCATTAAAATGCTTGTTGCATGGGAGGGGGTAAGGCTAAAAATATGGCTTGTGTGTTAGAACAACAACAACAAAAACAAAACAAAAACAGCATTATCTCTTCTTGTTGAGAAGGCTGAAAGGTGTCATTGCACAGAGCTCTAACCAAACCCATGGCTTTTGTTTTAGTCTAGTGAATGAGCCCACACTGTAACCTTCAAAAACTAACAGCCCTGAATATGATTCAAAGACAAGGCAGTGTTAGTCTGGAAAATCAGTATGCAAAAGGATCTTGCAATACCTTTGAGATGAATGGAAAGATAGAGGTTGGTAGCATGAGTTCTTGTAGACTTGAACCTACTTCCTCAGATGCATTTGGAGCTCCAATCTGATATCTTTTCTTCTGTTCCATGAGCAATGATTATATGTTAAGCCAAGAGAGAAATCTGGATTAGAGGGAGGATGCCCAGAATGAAGAAGTAAACAGTACCAGTATGCTGTACCATTGTGTAGAGTTAGGCAAGGGGAGCTTGTATGCCTTTGTATTTTGGTGACTCCTTTTTACCCTTCTGACTGCAGGCATGAGATGAAGCAAAGTGTAAGACATTTTGGGTCCCTAAATATGGGCCAACATACCACCTCCATGAATCTTACTTCAGTCCTGCCACCAGTATCCTATTACTCAGTTATAAATCCTCTCAGTTACCATAAAAATCTTGCATTCCCACTTCCCCTCTAGTCTTTTCTCCTTCTTCTAGCTACTCTTAACCTTTTCTTAAATGCTCCTTCAGTCACTATTATTTGCTATTCTTGTATGTCATAGAGTTTATAGGAACTTGACGTGCTGTGCTCTCCCTGGAGATGATTAAAAATAATTCTTTGTGATGTATTAGGTCAATACTAATGTGCATAATGCTAATAAAAAGGTAGCAATGCCACTAAAAATGTATGATGGCTCAGCTGCTCGAGCCTAGAAATGGAAGCAGGAGTAAAGGCTATTACTCAGAAATAAGAAGAATATGATGCTTTCTCTTCCCACTTCATTTTCTCGTTTTTCCCCCTATATAGGTGAGAGACCATTCCAATGCAGATATTGTCCATACAGTGCCTCTCAGAAAGGGAACCTAAAAACTCATGTCCAGTGTGTACACCGGGTACCCTTTGACAACAGCCAGTACCCCGATCGACGGTTTCAGCAGCCTCTGAGCAATTATTCAAACACCCCCATGAAAGAACAGCTGGAAAACTTCCTTGCAATCCATCCAGTCCCTGGAGCAACTGTGTTATAGTGATGCTCTGCTCTGTGTTTTGCTAGAAGAGTGATGCCTCTGCACTGTTAATCATTTTAAAATAAATGAAGAAGCTACACAAGATATATACAAATTGACGTACTAATCAGTCCCTGTGGTTTCTTATTTCCTTTATAATAAACAGTGGTGTTGGCAAAGCTTTGTGATGGCACAAAGCATTGATATTAATCAAGATAACTTTTTTAGACACTGGAAAAAATGAACTTTATATAATTCGGAGGGCAGCACTGCAACAAAATCCTCCCTTGTGGTTGTTTGATATGTTTTTTTTATTTTTATTTTGCAAAAACAAACAAAACCAGAGTGGATTTGGGAATGCGGGAAGGAGTGATTAATGAAACTGCCTTTAGCTGTCATGCTGGAAAAAAAACTACAACTCCCTTTTTTAAATAAAAAAGGAAAAATGCAAAATGGAAGAGTCATTCAGCGCTGTGAAAGCCAAGCTTGATGAAGGACAGAAGGGACTAAAGAGAGAAGCCATCATTCTGCAGTGAGGTTGTTTCATGATAGTTTGGGGACCACTTGCATTTCTGGTGGGCTTACCTTTGACTGCACACCATTAATAGTATGTGAATATGGAAATCAAAACACTTCTTTTAAAAATGCTTCTCGCCTCACCTTAGAAAGAAGGCAAGCAGCTAGTCAAACACTAAGAAGAAGACAATAAATAAAAATAAAGTCCCAACAACCCAGGCTTCTGTGGGGGGTTTCTGGTTTTTTTTTGTTTTACTCTCAGGGCCTTTCTCTTTGTTTATTCTGCCTTTTCTCTTTCTTTAACAATGCTACTTCTGTGACCTGATCACAAGGGAAATGTGCATGCTTTTAAAAAAAGAAATGTAAATGGAGGAACCACTCCCACCCACCTATTGAATGAATATGCGATTCAGCTGCTGATTTGTATGCTTTGAATAGATTTTTAAAATTTTTTAAAAAAGAGGAGTTCAGGCAGACCTGGCCCCTTTGGGGACAGTCTGTACCTGTATTTTTGTGCAGCAAGCCAGTTATCTTTTCTGGGCCTTGGTGACATGGGGGCGGGGGAGAGCAACTTCTTTTTGTGGTGGCAGGTCAGTGTTCATCTAATGTGTCATGTCTTATACTTGGTAATCACGGGGTGATCAGGAGAGCAAAGAAGCTTTATATACCTCTTCTACAGTAACTCCTTTAAATGCAGGTTTTCAAGGTAGGGGGATGAGGATAGCAAGTTGTTAACCATGCAATCTCTGCAATTTATTATAAATGTATTCCACAGTATAAATATTTTCTTTTCCTTTATTGCTGTGACACTGTGTGTGATGGTAATAATTCAGAGTTTCAGATTTTGCACATATAATTTTATGCATCATCATAAAAAAAAATTGCTGCCTTGGAAAAAATGTTCTGTGAATTTTTTTGCAAAAAAAAAAAGCTTTACTAGGTTTTTTTAATTGTAACATTTTTGTAAAGGCAGGAATAGGATTTTTTAAAAAACTAGCATGCTAATTATATTTTTCAAAAAAAGCAATAATTTTACATGTACAGAAATGGCGCTAACCTTTTAATACTGGTTGAAAGCAACCATTTACTTTCTACAATAATGGAGATAGTGCTGTTTTTGTAGTAAATGGGCTTCTTAGACAAAGATTTTTTAATATGTAACTTTTCTGTTCTAATTTTTGTTTTTGTCTCTGTTTGATCTGGGATTCTACTTGTTGCAAATTATTTGACTATTCTTGCTTTGCCATTGTTGACAATAATGCAGTTGTAATGTTCATATGTGCTGTGCTGGTTTGGAATTTTTATTTTTATTTTATTCCCCATAACTCGTGCACCAGCTGTATGCCAGCTGTATCCTGGTATAGCTAAGAATGTCTGTGCAAATGCCTGTATAAGTGATTGTAATCAGCTCCCTTTTGAAGTTATCTTACAGAAATTCACATAGACACATTCTGCACCCCTCCTCCTTCCTATCCTTTGTATCCCACTCCACCCTCATCTCTGCCGCTTTCATCTCTTATTCTAGATTAAAGAACAATGGTTCATTTTGGGATTCACACTCAAGTGCTACTTTTAGCCCTTTATCAAGCACTTATTTTCCATGTTTGAATTAAAACAGGTGAGGATTCAGAAATGCACAAAGATAGCTTCTATGCTTATTTGTGTGTTGGCAGTTATTAAAAACCCTTCTGTTTTGCCCCCAAAGTTATGAGTTGTCATGTGCAGCTATAATTATTTTTTTGTTGGTTAGTGTGTGCATGCATGTGTGGGAGTTTTCAATTGTGTTTTCAGAGTGCATTTTATTTTATTATTTTTGCAAGCTGATATGGAAGGATCTTAGTTAATATTTAGAAGTGAAATGCTCTTCCTGGAGACTGTTTACTTCAGGACTGTCAGACACAGAGAGAAGAAAGTGCTGTCACTGCCATTACCAGGGTACTAATCAGCAAAGTTTACAATCATAATTTAGCTACATGAAGAACAACAGCAGGGGAAATCAGTTTAAATAATTATATGCTGTGTATAGCACAGAAATGAGATTTTCACTTAATTAAACAAGAAATGGGGTGGGAGAGGGAGATCTTTCATTAAAGACCAGCCATTTTCACGTGTGAATCCCAGGCTTTGTAATTTCCTCCTTTATCATCCATATTGTATTGATTTGTTAATTCAGTTAGATCCTAATGCTTAGTATGATTTGTGTTTCTTATTTATTTAGTTCTTTGAGTTTCAAATAGCCTTTAAAAGAAAAAAAAAGGAAAAAAGGAAACTTGATTATGTTATAGCATGACACACTTTGTAAGCCATCTTCTGACTGTTACCAAGACTTTCTACTACCTCTATCAATCTGTTTCTTTTCCTTAACAGGTTTTCTACAGTGTTGCAGTCTAATGTACCTTAGACAATAAAGGGTTTGATTATGAGCACTGCAGATGGTGCATCTGCCATCTCTTTCTCCATTCCTCTTTTTGTTTTGCTTGCACTTTTTACCCTCCTATAAAAAAAGTGAGCATCCCTGCCATAGCAATTCTCCTTCCACTCACATTAAAATATTGTACATTGACACACACACCCAAAAAAGGTTTTGAAGCAATGATACCTTTCAAAATGAATCCATCGGAGCTGACCTTTATATTCCAAAGATTATTTCCATTGCAAATAAATAGCTAAATTCTTGTGTGAAAAAAAAATGACATATTCGAAGGTTTGGATTTGAATTTTTAAAGCACCTAAGACATATTTTATGGGGGAGGGGGAGTTGTGAGCAAAACAAATGAGGTGGCATCATTTTAGAAGAACTGAGTGGACGTGGTAGTGTTGAATAATAGTAATAATAATAATAATAATAATAATAATAATAATAATAATAATAATAATAATAATAATAATAATAATAAATATTTATAGCCCGCCCCTCTGCGCTGCAGTCTGAGCGGGTTACAGCATTTTAAAATGAACAAAGTTAAAACATTCCCTCATCCCACTTAAACTAGTGTTGAAATCTGGTTCCATCTTTACATGGCAATAGCCTCCTTTACAGTCCAGTGTAACCCATAATTGAAACATAAGAGGATGCCACATGTCGAAACAAAGAACAAACAAAGTTCCATTCCTAGAGGAGGTAAAACCATTCAAATATATAAAACAAACTAGACCATGGAATCCAGCAACCCAAACCACTAGCCTTGAAATTATACGGTGAGACTATTCAAATAAATACTAATGTTCTTTTGGATTATGCTAGAAAGTTTATATGTTTAGGTAGTAAAAACAGATAGATACAGCCCACGTAAGCAAAACTTTTCCACCCAGATACCCTTTACAACAGTACATAACCATATGCAAAAGCAAAAAGATTTAATTTTAAATGAGGCGTGGATGATCAACATCCAGAGAATATGTGTAGCAATAGGTTCAAAATTACTTAGAATTTGCCTCCCTTATCATTAACCTCATATATAAATGTTGTTCTTTAATGAAAAAAGGGAGTTCTAAAATGTATGCAAAGGAGCATTATATTGTAGGAAAAGGTTGTGGATTCTGCAGTACAATTTATTTATCTAGAAGTGATGATGTTAACAATCCAAAACACACCAATTCAGTGAAGTAGCCAGATCACTGGGATGTTTCTGCACAATGAGATCAAATTAAAATTCCAGTTTTGAAGACAAAAAAGAAATCATCCTTTCAATGACCTTTCAGACAGCACATTGATTCATTTAATGGCACACTTCGATTGCAATTTTTGTATTTTGTGTAATAGAATTTTCTTTCTGTATCATAGCTGTAGGTAATTGCTACTCCAATATACATTGTGATACAACCCAAGCAGTTCAGTGACAATGCATCATTATTACTATAAGAAAGACATCAATGAAAATAGAAAAGCATAGTTTTATTATGTTTCATATCCTTCTAAAAGGGAGGAAAAATCACTAGCATTTATTTTATAAATTCTACTTTTACACTGCTAACATGTATGAAGTGAATTTAACAATCAATTATAAGCTTTAAGAACTTTTTGAAAAAGGAGTAAAGTCAGTGAAGAAAAGGTAATGTTAATTTTACCCTGCCATTTTTACTTATCCTTCCTATGCTTTAGGTATTACGTAGAGATGTACAACTGATGGGACTAAATGCCATCTATTGACTGGATACAATCTTATCCTTATGTCTTCTACTGAAAACATATTATTTCTCACTTCTGTTTCTTTGAGAATGTGATGTAGGCTGCATCCTCACTGGAGGAATAATTCAATTTGACACCACTTTAACTGTCATGATTCCATGCTATGGAATTCTGGGATTTGTTGTTTTGTGAGACATTTAGTCTTGTCTGTCAGAGCTCTGGTGCTGCAACAAAGTACAATTCCCAGAATTCCATAGCATGGAACCATGTCAGTTAAAGTGGTCTCAAACTGGATTATTTCTGTAGTGCTGATGTAGCCATAGTTTAAAAAAATTGAAAGAGGCCAAATCTCGATTGATTTCAAAGGGGCGGGATATAAATAAACTTTATTATTAGTATTAGTATTAGTATTAGTATTAGTATTAGTATTATGAAAGGATACTGATGTGTCTTGCTACAATCCAAAAGTAAGACATTCTTGAAGAAATTGAAAATCAACACTGACCATGGGACTTGGCAATAGGCAAATAGATTTGGGTGGTGAGTACTAAAACTAATTATGGATGAGCCCACACAAACACAAATAAGACAGGATATGTTGTAAGGGCAATTATTAATACAGTCCCAATGTTTGATTCTTTCTAACTATTGGCCTTAATTATGGCTCTAATTGTGGAGTTATGACTGCTGATAGTCAAAAGGATATCACAGCTTTATGAAATATACATGTGGCAACTCCCCCAAAAGTGTTTTCACAATGATGTGAAATTTTCACAAATTTTTACAGGTCCAACTCTGCAAACTGACCACCACCACCCCTACAATCAGAACTCTTTTTTGCCCCTAAACAGATGCTTCCTTATTCCAGCCCTTTGAGACTGCTGGAGGTCTTGTACATAACAGCACCCTTCAGTACATGGGTTGTACACTTCATGCAGTATTGTGCATTCGATGACAGGGGGTGAAGGGATAAGATACCATAAGCCTTTCTGAAAGAACATTTAATATTTAACTAGCTTTATGAATTTCTGATCATTGCTTTGAATAGCTTTCTACCAAAAAGAGTGTATTGTAGTGGATGCAACCAAAGGGGTTTTTACATTTGTCTTTTGGACAAGTGTTCTAAGGAGCAGGTCATCAGACTTGCAGAGTGGCATTGCTCTTCAAGAAATTAGCAGCATTAAGAAGGTTCTTCTGAATTGTTCCTGTAAAATATGCTCATGGGATGTCATCTGTTATCTTCATCATCATGAGCATAGTGCTACAAAAAGTCTTCAGGGAAGAAGAGTTATTCTTAGAAGTGAAAAAAGATTTATTAGTCTTATAACTACCCTGTTTGCATGCTTTAGAATACAGCATGAGGTTTATAATCTAAAAGGGTGTGAACCAGATATTAAATCACCTGCCAAGAAAATCTGAATTCTGAATACATACTGAGATTTGCAGAATTTGATGCTAATTCTGGAAACCATATACTAAAATATCAACAGAAGATATAAACTGGACACTATGATAGAAAGTATCTCAAAATGCTTACAAAAAAATAAATAAATAGAGGATGAGCTCTTTTGAAGATGACTATTTCATAAGCTTTCACTCTCTAAAAGTAATTATTTTGGAGTGTAAAACTGAGTTGTACCTCTAATAATCAAAAATATGCCTTGTCTATAAGAAATCTCATTCTACTGTTGTACTTCCTTTTCTATACCATTTCTCTTTTCACAATGGTTTAGCCTTATTGCTTCTAATAGCATTGCCAGATGGTGCTTACATTCTTTATGGATCAAGCTGTAAATTGAAAACAAAATTGTGCCATGCCATGATATGCAGAGGTAACTGTATAATGGAGAATATGGGTCTTCTGCTGGATTCTTCCATGTCCAATAGATCTTCTGTTTTGTGTACAGTAAAATACTTAAGTCTGTCATTCAAATTCTAGAACATTCCACCATGTGTTTCATGTTTTGACTGCCAATTATACGGTGGTGCCTGGTGAAACTATCATTACATGACAGTTAATGGGTGAGAGAATCCTTACTTCTGGCACTAGAACTGGTTATTCTGTTGTGGCCATAGAACTCTCACCTTCACAAGATAAGGAAGTAAATTCCTCAAGCCTGTATTATCATCACGTAGCTATTATCTTCATTTTTATTTAGTGAATCAGCAGAGCATTATACCTGTAGCTATTTCCCTCCAATTTAATGTGCCATATTTCTTTGTCAGGAGGGACTGAAATAGGAAGAACTGTCACATTCCCAGCTGGTACTCCTAAAGAATGAATGAAAATGAATTATTTCTTCCACACTTATGGAAATTTCTACTATTTTTTCTTTACCATGTCCAAATGTTTGCATGTATTAAAACATTCATGAATTATAAGAGTGGACTGCTAAAAAGATAAATATGTAGGTGTTAGACCAAATCAAGCCTGAACTTTCCTGAGAAGCCAAGAGCCTTTGCAGACTGCCAGAAATAGTGCAAATTGAGTCTACTTTAAGGGTTAGGGTTAGTGCTAGGGAATCATGAGAATTATTTTTTTTTTCTGAGACATTGAGCCTTCTCTGTCAGAGAGCTCTGGTGCCACAATAAAATACATTTCCCATGATTCCCTAACCCTAACCCTTAAAGTGGACTCAATTTGCACTATTTCTGGCAGTCTGCAAAGGCCCCAAGATGACTAAACTGAGGCTCTTGTACTTTGGTCATATTGAGGAAAAACATGACACATTAGAATAGATAATAGCTTGGGAAGATAGAAGGCAGTAGGAAAAAAGGAAGATCACAAAGAAGATCAAGGTGACGTGGAAGTCTCTTATTCATAGGAGTGGCCCTATGAATGAGAGACCTCCACGTTATCCTGATCTTCCAGAAATCAAAGTTGACTTGATGGGAGTTGACTTGATGGCAGTTAATAAGAAGAGTGTATCCATGGACTACTATAGTAGTTTGATCCACTTTAGGGTTGCCATAAGTTGGAAATGACTTTAAGGCACACAACAGATAGAAAGATAGATAGATAGATAGATAGATAGATAGATAGATAGATAGATAGATAATAGAATATATTATTAATAATGACCAAGATGTATCTTCAGCATGTAGCTACAAATGCATTTCCCACTGTACCCACGCAAAACCACTTTTTGAGTGTGGCAGCCCTCTGCAGATAGCCATTTCCTTTTCAGCGGAGAGCGTGGGGAGCTATGGAAGCATGTCCAGGTATTTTCCTTTAGCTGGACATACTTGAATGGCTATCCTTCGGGACCTTTCAGGGCTCCTTGGAAAGTTTCTGAGAATGGTGTTATTCTACATCCAGATAAAAGAAGATAGCTGAATGCTTCTCTGCTGCTCCCCTGGACAGAAATGGTCCTTTTGCCAGGACTTCCACACTGAAAAGGTGGGTGTGGGAGTATTTTGGTCATTTTGTAGTCAGAATTCTAACTTCAGCAGCCAAAACAGTGGATCCCAATGTTGTAAGCTGGATTTTGTACCATTGTAACTCACTAACAAAATTCAAAGATAAACAGCCATGCTAGTCTGAAGAATCAGTATGTAGAGCAGGGGTAAGCAACCTAAGGCCCGGGGGCCGGATGCGGCCCCCCGAGGCCTTTGGAGCAGCCCCAGGCCTGTCCTGCTGCCGCTGCTGCCACCGCCGTCCCCTGCCATGATGTTATTGATTATTCTTGTTATTACTTGTTCTTGGGGTTTTCTCGGCAAAATCTCCATAGGGATGCATGCATATTTTTTATTGTTTTAAAATATTTATTTATTTATTTATTTAATTTTTGGTGCTTCAGCCCCCCAATTGTCTGAGAGACAGCAACCCGGCCCCCGGCTCAAAAAGGTTGCCTGCCCCTGATGTAGAGGAATATTGTAGCACCTTTGAGGCTAACTGAAAGAAAGAAGTTGGCAGCATGAGCTTTCATAGACTATGGAAGCTCATGCTGCCAACTTTCTTTCAGTTAGTCTCAGAAGTGCTACAAGATCTCTCTGCACACTCACTAACAAGATATCAGCCATCATGTTAATATTATTTAAGTCAATTTTAACGTTCAGATGCTTTTATCCAATTACAGTGACTATCTTCTTTGAACGAATTAAATTACCTGGAACCCCACCTTTTAAATATCCTTCCAGTAGGTAGTGTGCATATAAGCATCAACTAAGAACACCTTCTCTTATATCTTCACCAAGTGTGTCTCTGATGGTGATGGGAAAAGGAAGAGAGTCTCTCCAGACAATGCAAGTCCTAGAATCTAATTGGGCCTAGCATCTTGGAACAAACTAAAACTTTGTTTCCATTGACCTTTAGAAAGTTCTCTAGAACCTCCACTAAAGGCCCTTTCCCTCCTTCTTGAGCGGAATACAATCATGTGAAATACAATCTGTACTCTGGAAGGCTGCCTTTCAATGACAGCTCATTGACAACTAAAGTTTATATATCTTCTTTGAACAATTTAAATTACCCTTCTACTTTTCTATGACCAGAGTCTGGAAAAGTTACTCTTCAAGACTACAGCTTCCAAAATCTGTCAACCTAAATGCTGATCATCCTAATATAAGCTCAGATGGACCTAATTTTTATTTTATCTGCTAGAGCTTTGAAATGGCATGTTTTTGTACTACAACTAACAGAACATTTCTCAGTCAGCTTGGGGAGTTATTATTGGAAAATGTAACTTTTCTAAGTTTTTCTATAAACAGCAAGGCCTCAAGAGCAGTAATTATACCTGATACTTTATCATTTTAGGATTAATATTGCCTGCACCTTTTAGCTTCTCAAATACACAAACTATTATGATGGCATCTTGACTAATAAATGCTCTGCTTTGTTCAGAACGCCAACAAATATTTAGCAATATTATAAACATTAACCTGAAATTTTTGGGATAATTCAAAAGACATCATAAGATAACAGGATAGGTTTAATTGCTGCTCTCAAATGAAAGTCATTTCTTACCATTATTTGGTTGTAGTTTTTATATCATGCATGTTATGTTCACATACAAGGATTTGACAAAGTGCTGTAGTATAATCTAATAATAATAATATCAATTTTGTCCCATGAAATGATTATAAGTAGCCCTAAAATGCTAAACATGTCACTATTAAGGTAGAGTAGTGTAAAATTCAGTTTATAATAGTAAAGCTCTCAAAATAACACAAGGTTATCGATAATGCACTCAGGAGATATTCAGCTTTCCTCTTTTTCCTCACTTTAATTTTAAATTTTAGTAGAACAAATTGAGTTTAAAGCTGCCACAGTCTTGCGTTCATGGTTTCCTGGTCATGAAAATAAGTAAAGTTCCAAGTAAAACAGTTAGAAAATAAATCACATAGAAGCTGTCATCCTGTTGTTTAGTCCCAAGCCAAGCAGACTCATTAAGTTGCTGAATGGTAAGTCAACATGCAGGTAAATCCTAGTGATGCAATCAGTCTACTCTAGTCAAAACTAACGAGGATTTGGGTGAGAAAGTCCAATATTTAATAACATTTTAGGCAAAGCACAAAGATCTAAGACCATGGGATCAACAGAGGAATACTAGTAATTGTGGAGGGAACTTTTTCTTTTTAAAGGAATACACTCCATCACCAAAAGGTGTGAAATAAATTGAATCAATGAACAAGTGTGTTGTTTCTGTAGGATACTTTTGCTCCCTTTGGTATTTCTGTACTTTTAATTCATATAATACTGAGGACAAAGTGAAATGACATATGTGGCAACTTTTCTCCTTCTTTATAAAGCTAAGAAATTTTCTGAATTTGTTCCTGTTTTTAAGAGTGTGGGAACCTGTGGCCTTCCAAGTCAGCATCACATCATCCTATATGATAGTGCTCATCATTCCTAACCTTTGGATGTACTGGTTGGGACTGATGAAAGCTAAGAGTCCAACAACCTCTCGGAGTCCACACCCAAAGCTTTCCCTCTAAAGAATAATATGTAATTGTCATGAGGCCTGATCCTGTTTGTGCATTTTTCTGTGTTTGCACATGCTGAAAAATTTCAAACAAGCATGAGCTGCCCCTGCATTCACATCAAATCTGGCAGTCTCAGTTCATATAGCATGTTGTTTCCTACATGGATGGAAACTGCAGTTTAAACCTACCCATCCCAACTGCTGTATGCAGGGGGAGATTATACTTGAGGAGTGGGAGCACAGAGCAGTGATCTGAAGACCAAGCAACAAAAATATTCCTAAGGGAACAGAGGGTCAGACATAGCAGCCTCTCCCATGGAGATGTTGGGTCTTCTGAGGCTTAGCAATGATATAATGAGAAAGACTTTTATTCATGAGTCATGGTGACTTGGTCAGCAAATTGTCCCTGTGAGTCCATGGTTTTGGTCAGATAACTGTGTCCACCTCTGAGCAGCTCAACTCAAGAGGAATATTGACAAGCTAGAAAATGTCTGGGAAAGAGTGACTTATCTTTGCAGACTGCCAGAAATAGTGCAGATTGAGTCCACTTTAAGGTTTAGGGTTAGGGAATCATGGGAACTGTAATTTATTGTGGCATCAGAGCTCTCTGACAGAGAAGGCTCAATGTCTCAGAAAAAAAAAACAACAATTCCCATGATTCCCTAGCACTAACCCTAACTCTTAAAGTGGACTCAATTTGCACTATTTCTGGCAGTCTGCAAAGGCCCTAAGATGACCAAAGGTCTGGAAATCAAGTTCTGTGAGGAATGGTTTAGCATGTTGGGTATGTTTAACTTGGAGAAAAGAAGGTAAAGCAGTGAAAGGATACAGTGACATGTTTCAATACCTGAAGGGATGTCATGTAGAAGAGTGGGAGTGTAATGGCTTGTTTTCTACTGGTCCAGACAAGAACAAGAAAATGGATTCACATTACAAGAAAAGAGATTCTGCTATACATTAGAAAGAACTTTACTTTAACAGCTGTTTGAGAGTGGAATAAATGCCTCAGAGGTAGGTTGACTTTCCTTTCTTGGAGACCTTTAAACAAAGATTGGATGGGTTTCTTTCAGCAGTGCTTTACACTTGTGTATTCCTGCATGGCAGGGTTAGACTGGATGGCCTTTGTGGTCTCTTCCAATTATAAGATTCTATTATTTTATGAAATGTTGTCCAGCACCTGTTTATGGAATGGGGAGGAAACACATCTGGTCATTTACCTCAAGTAATAAAACATATTTCAAACATCCAGAGTCTTAAAACTTTACCAGAAGCAAAGTAAAATTTCTTTCTAACCTGTGATGGATAACTGTGTTGATCTTGACCAACATATCTATGTTTGAACTACCTTGATACATTTCTGTTCTGGATTTGAAAAAGAAAAGTGCACATAAGAATGAACTGGAGACAGAATTTCACAAGAATAGTAAAAAAAAAGAAAAAAAAAGAAAAAAAAGAGACATTCATTTAACCAGCCTCTCTCCTTGCACATAATGTACATATCAATTGCTTATGGTGCATTATATAGTATAATCTAATTCACTATGTCAAACTTTTCAATCCAGTTTATACATGCAGCTGCATGAGTCTCTCCATCATTTACACTGAGTAATGTTTTAGCTGCTCAGAAGAACCTGAGTAGATTTACAGTGTGTATTATACTCAGGAACCACCAGTGAACAAAATGAATGAATCCAAACCTGCATATAAGAACCACATTATTGTGTGTTTTATTCAGTGATTTCTCTCTCTCTTTATTTTCCCCATTTGTACCTTGACCCCTCCCACCTCTGGCAATATTCAACTATCCAGTTTTGAATGTGTCAGCATGTCTTGAATTTGCAGTTGCATCAGAAGTATGTCTTCGAACTGTTCAATGGTGCTTTGCATTTCTTTGAGATCTTGTATGTTGAAGACATGGAATGTGGTCTAAAATGCTGTTTTCTCATTATTTCACCTTAAAAAAAGAGAGAAATTTAACTTAGATAATGTAGACTCCATCCTTTATTACACACAGCATATTCTATGGATATTTCCTCCCCCTTTTTACACCAACCATGAGACCATAATGATTTCAGATGAACAGTAATGAACAAAGAAGCAATGCAAACCTTGATGTCTATTTTTCACTTGATCTATGCTTTTAAAAGTTATATGTAGCAGATCCGAATGTGTGGTCCCATATGGGTACTGTGTGACAGATGACAAGTTGCAGCCCTACAACAGTAGACCAAAATCACACACACATAGCAATCTGATGTATCCTGGCCAGTCTGGCAATGGCTTTACAAAAGAATTATGTAAGGGTGTCAAGAGGCATACCAACATTTTGCACAGGCTTTTTTCATGTTATAGGTGTGATAATTCAACATATGTGGAAACTGCTCCAGTCTTTTATAGAGAAGGCAATTGTCCACCCTTTAATAGAAATATTCACTATATATGATAATATATACTTATTATTACTATTCCTACTCCTACACTTAATAAATAAAGCATATAGTTACTTGCACAAGCACATTTCTCCCAAGATCCCAATCACAGTATTTCCTGACTATGGCAAGATGTCTTGCTCTTTAAAACACACTCATTATTTCTAAATTCCTCTCACTGGAAGTTAGGAAATCAAATGGTCCCTCTTTTCATATTATCAACCAATGCTTAGAAATATTTCATTTTTAGGCTACAATATTCAAAGCCTGAGAGCTAAGTTCTTGCTTCAACAGTGTTTGGATGGAACTGGCTCTACTCTGCCTTCTGCCCTCTTCCTCCGTCTAGGACCAGCCTCTTTCGATTTTTTCTTTGCTCCACTTCCCGGGGAGAGAAAGAGGCCCACCCACAGACAGACCCACTGACTGACTGACTGCTAGTCATCCTTCCAGCCCCATCTTCAGAGCTAAAATGGAGTCCCAGGTCCACCAGAACTACCACCACGACTGCAAAGCTGGTATCAACTGCATGGCCAACATGGAGCTCTATGCCAGCTACGTCTACTTCTCCATGTCTTCCTACTTTGACCGGGATGGTGTTGCCCTTCAACACATTGCCAAATTATTCCGGTCACAGTCTCATGAAGAGCAGAAAGATGCCGAGAAGCTGCTGAAGTTCCAGAGCCAGCATAGTGGCCAGGTACTTCTGCAAGATATCAAGAAGCCAGAAAAGGATGCTTGGGGCATAACTCTTGGTGCCATGGAGGCAGCCCTTCAACTGGAAAAGAGTGCAAACAAAGCACTCCTGGATTTGCACCAACTGTCAAGTGAACAGGGAGACCCACATCTGTGTGATTTCTTGGAAACACACTATCTCAATGAGCAAGTCAAAGCCATCAAAGTCCTGGGTGGCTACATTACCAACCTCCACTGGCTGGGATCAGCCCAGGGTAAGCTTGGAGAATATCTCTTTGACAAGCACACCTTGGGGGAGAGCAGCAGCTGATTGTTTCCCCAATTCCTGTGAGCAATCCCTCTGTGAACCCACAGAAACAATTCACTTCTGTCACAGTTGCCGTGCCCCAGTCAAGTGGGGATGCACCTGCCATCTCTTAGTTGGCATGTTTCCAATAAACAAGGATTCACCAGTTAAAATTAAAAAAAAATCAAAGCCCATGGGCCAGTGGCCATGTGCGGTGGAGGATTCTGAGAGCTGAAGTCAAAAATGCTTCTTTTGTGCACTGTCCTAATTCTTTACTCCCTCCTGGTTTGTCTCCATGTAGCTTGGTAAGATATGACTCCTTACTGAGCTTTGAATCAGGTTAGGTCAGGCTGATCATCACATCTTTTTCTTAACCATACCAGGGGGCACATCTAACCACTCATTACTTGGGATTGGGAGGCAGAATTATAAAATCAGCTTGAGCACACATTACTAAGGTGATACAGACCCAAACCACAGGGCAGCATGTTTATTGTGCCTGTAAAAGTGGCTTGTATCTCAGTAAGCAAGAAGCCTTAAAGCATACAGTGCAGAAGAGTAGGTGCTTGAAAGCTAAGTATTTGAAATCTGCCTTCTGGAACTGGGTGAGTGGATAATGGAGTAATGCAGGCTAGATATAGGATTGCAGCCACTGATTCTTCTGAAGCATAGTATTTCTTACTTTTTATTATTACTGTGGGCTGGAATTCTACTGGACAAATACAAATGAGTAGCATATGGTTACACGGTTGTAATTGTTTTGTATTCATTATCACTATGAAGCCCTTGGTTTAGGGGCTACGTGAAGACGTTGAAAGTCACCCAGTCTCCACATACTGTGAAGCAGTCACTGTAATCGACAGGGATCTGTTACCCTGTTAATCAGGGAGTAGTTGGCTAATGGTCTCATCCCACCCCGTTGCCTGAGCAATATATGGCATGAGGGGGAATTGTGACACGATTGTGCTTCTGTTTGTTGCACCAGAGATTACATACTGGAAGTGGTGGAAACATCTGTCAGCTACTACCCAAGAGACAGGAGAACAAACCACTATCAATTCCAGCAGCTGCTTCCGACTGTATGGGGATTGACAGGATTGGGATGAAATTTATTACACACTGTACCTACAGTGCTCCACATACATAAAAGCCCAATAGGATTCCAGACAATGTAATTATTATAATTTCTTATCTGCATCCTCCATGGATTAAAGTAGGGAACAACAACAGATTAAACACAAAACTTCTGTTAAAAGAGTACTTCGAACTAGTACATATTAAAAATCAATCACTACTTCAAAATTCATAATTTAAAAATAATCTAACTTGGTTTGAAACAAAGAACTGCCTGCTGCTTTCTTTACTTGGTGCCGCAGAAAGTTGGCAATATGGGCTATAGTTGTGATAAGGTGAAAATAAAAGGCACAAATTTCACCAAGCAAGTTATTTAGTATACTGATTGCTAAAACTCTTTTCCTTAGCAACTGTGGTGTGGGTTTTTTTAGAAGTGTTGAGAGACTTGAATTTATTAGTTAATCAGTTAATACACTGCAGTAACACTTACAAAGTGCCACATATGGGACACGTTATTGTGTTGTTGTTTTAAAAAAATCACAGTTCTGTCTGCTAAGAACATTCTCTAAACAGATTAGGATTTTTTTTATACAGAAAGCTCTGACATACACTCTTTTATAACCTGAAAGTAAACTTGGTTTTGCAAGATGGAAGATTGCATGTCTGGGATTTCATTCAGAACACTACCCAAAAGAAATAGTGAACTATGCAGAATAATTCTGTTTAACATAGTCTTGTTTGTGATTCGTCAGATAGAAAAAAATATAGAATCCTCACTCAAGAGTACATTGAAGAGAAAGGAAAATATGGATGCCCACAACATTCATCCAGATTATTTTTGAAAAACTGGGACAAATCACCATCCGTTAAGAAGATCCTGAAGCTATGCTGAACTTACAGTGTAGTTCTATCTATCTCTACCCCATTCGATTCAGTGGGAATTACTTTCAGCTATACAGATATAGGATTGCAGCCTAATGTGAGCTGTGCATGGATAAAGCTTGCACCGAGTTTTCTCAAGAGAAGGGGTAGAATTTGTTCTCAGGGAGATCTGGAATAGCTGTTCTGTGAAAGAATAATAGTTTTCCTGACTGTTAATAGTTTTCCTGACTCAAACATTAAGCTGTGCAGGACTTCCCATGTACTTTATAATGTCAATAATCATGAAAATCTTTTCCCTCCCATCCCTTTTGTTTTGACCAAAAATTTAGTGCCCTGTTACTTTTATCAAATCCATATGGAATTGAATATCCAGGCACACTTTCACACACATACTTTATGAAGTTAAGGGAAATATTTGACTGAATTCCAGCTTAAATGGAAGCTTAGTCTGACTATCTGTGCCAGAGCAGGGGCTGTCTATAGGCACAAGGGAAATTGAGAGAGAGAGAGAGAGAGAACTTCTGAATTTCTGCTAGAGGAAGGAATAAATAACAACTTCACTCCATCCATAAAAGTGTGGCCTCCTCCCATATGTCAAACACCTTCCAGCAGTATGATGTGGACCTTTTAAAATGTCTGCTTCTCTTCTCTCTTTCTATACCAAATCATTGAGTTTTTAAACTAATGTGATAGAGAGGGAACCAGTTTTGTAACCATCAAGAGTGTAACCATTATCCCTCCCCACCTACCCACCCACCAACAGGAAGAACCTTCATTTACTATGTTTCCGTTATCACTCAACATGCCTTTAACAGCTACTTCATTCCCATAGTCAGGGCAGACAAATGCTGGTAAATTATTTCCCTTTCCTGCCTCAGTCTTTTGAAGATCAATGAAAATGTACGATGATTATTTTTCAGAGTATTCATGTATAGTTTCACAGTAGTTGCCCACAGTGAAGGTGATTAAGAAACTGAGCTATTAATCAGGAAGTTCCAGGTAAGAATGTTGCCTCTCCCATGAACTCTCTGGTTGGCCTTAGGCAAATTTCTCCCTTCTTCAGACCAGGAGTTTGAAAACATTACTTTTATGGACTCCTTCACAAAATCCCCAAGAGTTGTAGACCTAAACAGTAAGATATTCTATTTTTTTTTTTTTTTCTCAGACAGCTCCCTTCCCACTCTGCATTATTGGAAAATCTTTCAATATTTTACAGATGCAAACTGTCACACACATGGCCAAGGAATATCAGAGTGTGGTTAAAACATTGTAGCCAGGCAAACAGAGGGCAAAAGATCTCAGTGAGGACAAACAGACAAAAACTATTATTTAAAGAAAAGGGAATGGCAGATGAGTTTCCAGGGGTAAGCATGATTTCAAACCCTGGTCTCCAGAGTTGGAATCCAGCTCTCAAATCACAACACCATGCTGGCTCTCAAGTACAAAATACCTTCCCAAAATTTGGAATACTGCAGGAAATGTAGTAGCCTGAAGCATCATGTGTTGGCAAAATATTTAGATCTTTTTTTTAAAGCAGGAAATACAGCAACTAATATGATGATGCCCTGATACATTTGTCCCTAGAAAAGTGCAACAGCAGGATAGTTGCATCTCTTTCACACCCACCCACACTGCAATGAAAAGGGGTACATCTTCTCTTGGAAACTGGTGCAGTTCCAAGACTTGAGATGCATAAAACTATGATTATACTTTAAAAAATATGCATGAATAAAAATATATCAATTAGAAAAATGTGTACAAACACATGTTAGTCAATGGAGAAGACGTTTAAAAACATATTAAAAAATGTTTGCTTTTTAGAAGAATATTTACACATTCATGTGGAGTGTGGGAAGAAAAAAAATCTTGTAACCTGATATGAATTGAGATAGGACACCAATGCCTGTAAGATTCTGAGCAATGAACTAAAAATGAGATGGAGAAATTTTCACATCTTTAGTTCAGCAGAATATTATTATCAAGAATAAAATAATTGTGCAATATAATTATTGCGAAAAAGCAAAAATCACAATCTATCAAAATGCAAACAGTACCAAAAAAGGAGGAAAATGCTACTTCTCTCATTATTTAGCCAGTGTAATCATGTCACTAACTACAACATCACACCATTTCTTTCATCTCTACAAATGTATGGGAAAGTAGCTGGTTCAGAAGTGACCTGAGTCACTTTTTGCATGTGTAAGAAGGAGAATCTTTTGCATGTGTAAGAGGAAGGGAACTGTACTGTACAATGAGGCTGGATTTTAATTTCCAACTGCTTCAGAAACACAGTTTGATAGCTGGATCTTCAAACAAGAGACCTTAGCAACTAGATGCTGGTTCTTTATTCTGTCTGTCACAGAGGTAGCTGGCCAGAAGATGGAGCTGCAAGTACACAATGCCAGTTTTCCACAGTTCCGGGATGGAGGGAGTATCAAGAAAGCAAGGCTGTTTTCTGTTCTGACCTAGCTAAGCCCTGCTGTACTGAGCAACCTCTCAGCTTACAGAGAGAACCAGCACTATCTTGTTGTGCTCTGTAAAAGCACAGAGCCTGAGTTGGGTTTAATTCTGAGCAAGCAGTCTCTCCAAAGGGCAGGAACTAGCATGTGCTAAACTGTTTTCCCAATATACTTGCCTGCTCACCTAACTGGTCCCCAAAAATACATCATTTACCCTCTTCTACTCTCCCTGCTTTGAACATCAGTTTGCATCTGATCTCACTTTTGACATACTGGATTTCCATTCTCATGATCCTCCTGAATCTGCTGTAGTGTAGAACCTGACTTGAGGATGTGATATTGTTTTCACTTGCAGGAGCCATTTTTTGATATACAGTGACTCAGAACTACTTAATAAGTGATCTTTGTACTGATAAAGTATATATTTTTGAATGGCTAGAACTCTAGTTGATAGTGGTTATAGCTAAATAGTACTTGTGTTCAGAAGACAACATCTATCACATGTTGGTCCCATTAGTAAACAAATCCCAGTAATGGTTATAAATAAAATCCATTACTTCCATTGAACAAGGGTCTTTGTTTTCAACTTTCTACTTTCCATATCACCAAGAATTTTGTTGTTGTTGTTTTGAGTAATGCAAATCATAGAAGCTATTGGTGAATGATGGGATTATTTTTAGGCCTCCTGCCCTCCTCCTTAAGAAAACTAAATGTTGGTTAAATGTAGTCATGGTATAATTTTCCAGCTGTAGGCACAAAAGCTGTTGTGGCATAGGCTTCTTTGTAGTTAAAAAGAAGAGAGCTATAAACTTAAGGAATGATGGTGTCAGATTTATTATTGCAGGCAGAAGCATAATGCACCCTTTCTGAAGTGCTGAAAAATCAGACAAATGAATAAAAATGGTAGCATTATGTCTCTTATGGAATGTCTTGGCTATGTCAGTTCAGGGAACATCATTAGTAATAAAAATGTAATAGAAGCATGATTTTCTTTGTGTTTTTTAAATCAATTACATTAGCAGTTTGAGAGTGGGAGTGTAATAGTTTAGTCATTTATTTTAAAACTTTCATTCAGTCAGGTACCTACAAATTACAATGGGGTGGATAAATCAAAATATAGACTTGCAGAATTGATTATAGTGTCTTCAGCACTTTTAGCTATGAGGGGATTAACACATGTCTGTGTGCTTAGAGAAGCAAAGCAGGTGGTCTACTAACCTTTAGCTGAAGGCTGAACCTGGGAACTTCTGCATGGAGAGTACATGCTCTGCCATTCAGCCATAGTCCCTCCCTTTCATAGAAGCCTAGTCGAAGAATCTAGAAATGATGGACAAAGACATCACTCAAGGAGTACTTGTACTCAAGTACTTAGTCCAGCACTACAGAATGGTCCCAAAGAAAACCATGTAGCTAGGGATAGGTTTGGAAAAGTAGTTTAGGTACAGGTACAGTGTCTGGTTTGCTCAAAGGAATAAAAAGCAAATACAAAACTGTTTTTGCTTTAATCTCAGACTTTCTTTTTTTAGAGTTAGGATGAAAGTTTAACTAATTTTTTAAACTATGTTTAACTAATTTTTTAAAAAATTGAAGATATATGTTTTATCTGTTTTTAAATCACTTTTAGAGTGTTTTATAGTGTTTCAATGTGGTGTTTTTAACATTTGTCATGAACTTTTTGTAAACATTTTTAGTGTGTTATGGAAGCCGCCTTGGGTCCTGGACTGGGAGAAAGGTGGCATATAAATAAATAAATAAACTAACCCACCAACTGACAGCAAAATTGGTGTAGTGATAAAATTAGGGTTATGGTAATGGATATTTACATGGGAAAGGAAATTGCAGAGGAAGACAAAACAAAAGTAAAACCCCAGATCAAATTAGGGCCTAATAGCCAATGAAAAGAAACAGGAAACAACCCAAACTCCACAGCCTTCAGCCAGAGTCCAATTTAATAATATGAGTTATTCTGCCTTCCTGTCAGAACTGACCACTTGCTTGTGCAGAAGAATATCCTGCTTTACCAGCCCTGTTTCTACCATAGACCAAAACATTTGTGAGACCTCATGCCTGAGTCCTTGGTATCTCATGAGGATATGACAACATTGATGCAAGGTTGACTATGCCATTTCTTTCTTCAGATTCTGGCAGCGGCCCTGGCACCACAATATTGTAATGGTGGTTGGGGGCAACATTTGGCTGAACAAATTTGAAGACTGCCAGAAATAGTGCAAATTGAGGCCACTTTGGGCCTCGGCAGATGGAGGCCCCAGAGACGCCACCGGACGGAGCGCCGCGGGACTGCAACCTCCGCACCCCGGCGCTCCTGCGGAGTCCCTGGATGGAGCGCTAAATCAGCGCTCCTTCCATAAGACAGGGAAAGTGCGCCCTAAAAGCGTAGGGCGCACTTTCCCTGCCTTTTCCACCGCAGCGTGTCCAGTCGCTGCAGTGGGAGGTCATCCCCGGAGTGCCGGCCGTGCGGAGGGCTGGCGGCTCCGAGGACGACCTCAGGGAGAGGAAGGAGCGCCGCGCGTGCGGCTGCTCCTCCTCTTCCTGGCCTCGGAGACGGCTCAATAAGCCGTCTGCCAAGGCCTTTAGACTGCCCTGACTCAGTGCTAGGGAATCATGGGAACTGTAGTTTATTGTGGCACCAGAGCTCTCTGACATAGAAGGCTCAATGTCCCAGAAAAAAATACAATTCCCATGATTCCCTAACACTGAGCCAGAGCAGTTAAAGTGGACTCAATTTGCAATATTTCTAGCAGTCTGCAAAGGCCCAGTCACTGAGCCAATGTTGCTGGATCCTTTATGCTCGTTGTTTTTGTGTGCTTTCATATTATTTCTGACTTATAGCAACCCTAAGGTGTTTAGGGACTAAGTTGGGGGGTTTTCTGGCAAGATTTGTTCAGATGGAGTTTGTCTTTGCCTCCCTCTGAGGGTGAGTGTGTGTAACTTGCCCTAGGCCATCCAGTGGGCATCTATGCTTAAACAGGGATTCAAACCCTGATCTCCTCATGTCTTAGTCCAACACTCAAACCCCTACACTACAATGGGCCCCACCATTGTGCTCCTACTGTTACTCCTGGTCTTCATTGGTCTCCCACACAAGTATAAACCAGGGGCGATTCTGTTTAGCTTCCAAGATTAGACAGGATCTGATGCTTTTAGGTTACAGTGGGCCATTGATATCCACTGGGGTTTGGTTCCAGGACCCCTCATAGATACCAAAATCCCTGGATGCTCAAGTCCCATTATATACAATGATGTAGTAAAATGTTGTCCCTAATATAAAATGGCAAAATCAAGGTTTGCTTTTTGGAATCTTTTTTTTCTTTCTTCCACTGTTTTCAAGCCGTGGATAGTTGAATCTGGATACAAAATCTGTGGATATGGAGAGCTGACTGTATGTAGGCTATCTGAAATATTCCTGTCAGTCAAATGCATTAAGAATCAATAATGCTGTCCCTGTTTTGTTTTGTTTTTGTTTTGAATTTGCAAAAAGGAAGTATATCAATTGGCTTGACTTCTGAATTTTTTTTAAAAAAATCACTTTATTGATTCAGCAAGGCAAATGAATGGTTCTTCCATGTAAGTGGAGAAGATAACACATGATTTCTGATATCTTCCTAGTGTTGCTGGTACAATAATTCAGTGATGTTCTAACAACTTCCAGTAAAATTTCACCCTGTGGATTCCCTACTGGGGCCTTTAAATCAAGTTTGTTACAGCCATGAATATATCTTTGCTGGAAGGAAAAAAAAAGCATGAAAGGGATTACTGTACAAGTTAGGCTGTGTAAGCCTTTCTCTGCTAATTGTATTGCCCACTGTTATTTCTAGTCCATTAGGAGTCCATTTTGAAAGGGCAGCCTGTCTTCAATGGGTTAACTGGTGCCACATTAACAAAGCAGCTATAACACGAGGAACAAATATAGTTTAATGCACCCTACTTTGAATTCAGAGTCCATATGTATTCCAGACAAAAGGCCAAACAAATTTACAAGACTTCATGCCTTTCCATAGAGCTGCATTTTTTTTCCTGAAGAATATGTAAATATTGCACTAATCAGAGGTTCTAGAATTCCAAATGCCACAAAAGGTTATGACCTGAAGCCCTGCTAATAGATGGCTGAGGGTGTAGACTAAGTAGCTCTGAGTGACAGCAACCACAGGGTGTTTTGCATGAAAATCACCCTCTAATAAATGACCTCTGCTTTTTTCTTTTCAAATCTATGACAGTAATGAATATGAAAGGGGGAGCTTCGCGCACATCAAGTATTATTTACACCTAAACAGAGGAGAAATGAAGTATGGTGTACAGTAAGGGCTAGTTTCAATTCAGAATAGTCTTTCTTTCTATTTTTTTCTTTTCTATTTCAGCAACAAAAGTCGACTTGAAATGAGATGTGGATTTTCACCCTCTTTTTAAAGAAAAAAGAAAAAGACCACACATTAAGGCAGATTTCTGGAAAGCAAGGGTTTCGTTCTCTAATGAATGATGCTGCTTCTGTCTCCTTTCAAAAATATTTTGAACATTCGTAGAAACATTTGTGTTAGAATGGCTTCTTTGATATTGGCAAATGGAGATGATTTTAGTGGCAGACTACACTGAAAAGTGATCAAAGGTGTGGCAAAGTAGACTGCAAAACCTCAGGGACAAATGGTGATTGTAAGAATGGTTTTATGATCATGGTCCTTTCGCTGACCAGACTAGAACTTAGAAAAGTTATTTTTTTCAACTACATTCACACCAATCCTCCAGCCAGCATGGCCACTGGGGCCATGCTGGCTGTAGGATTCTGGCAAGCACAGGACTTTGATCTAGGCATTAGGGAGAATTCAAACATCAGCCTTATGCATATTTCTCACTTAGGTTTGATTCACACATGCAATATGATGAAGTATTTTCTCTATGCAGTATTGTCCTTGACAGAGTGTGAAACCTCAGTGCTAACAGGATGGTAACTCACCATTAATTCATTAATTACATCAGCTGGGGGAAATACTGTAAACATGAAGGCCGGTTAGTGTGAACTATATATCCGTATTGCCTAATTCACACTGTTCACTAATGCAATTCCATTAATCACTATATTAAGAGATGAGCATGATCCAACACCCCTGCTAAACTTTTATTAAAATTGTGTACCTCGAGAACATATCTAAAGTAAAGTCCAATGGAGCCAAAGGGTGGAGGTACAGGAAACTGTAGCAAAATCAGACTGATAAAAGTAGGGTGGTCAGATTGAATTTAGTAAAGGGCCCCTATAACTAATCTCTAGCAGATCTTGAAGAAGGACAAGATACCATGAAGCTCACTCAAGCAGGACTAAGGTACCTGCCTTCCTTCATTTTCCAAACCCCAACCTTCACCAGCAGCCATCTACTCTCACCATGACTATTGCCACCCCAGTGGAGGTAAGCGGAGGTGTGTAGAGACACACCTTGTTGGTGCCACACCCCCAACTCTACCAGTGAAAAAATAATCATAGTAAGAAGAGATTTCTGTGGCTGAAAGTTGGGGTTTGGATGGTGAGGGAAGACAAGCATCTTCATTCCACTTGATATATTCAAATGACCACTGTACAGCTGCTTGTGAGATCAGTGAGTGGGACACTACTATCTTCACTACACAGCTGTTCTTCCTTGGCATAAATTCTACAATCCTCTGCCTCTTATTCCTACTCCTGGGGCAAGTCTACAGTTAATGTAAAATCCAGGTGGGCCCCAGATTTTCCAGATTCGCAGCAACCCTGGATTTGTCAACACTATTACTATAAATATTGAGGCAAACTGTGGCAAATTTGGCTTAAGTGGCCACACGTTCACCCATTCTGAGGTTGTCTGTGGCCCACAAGTGAGTTTCCCTGAATTATTTTTGCCCATATCTATGGGGGCTCCACCTCCACCTGTCCATCAAGCATATGAACACATGCATTTCTACCCTAGTTCAGAACACTCCTCTGCCTCCTTTTTTATCATGAGGACTGGTCTTTGGCCATCAGTAATGCTAAACCAAGCATTTAATTGGAGGTGTGCAGATACAGGTATAAATATCTACCAAGCAAATATACTGATACCCAGTTATACACACAAATGCAGCACCCTTTTGAAAAAAAAAATGGCAAACAAGCCACTCAGACTTCCCATCTCTTGAGAACTGTCACTTCATGGCAGGAATGATCTTGTGAACATCAGACCCCATCTGTCCCACCTCAACTACTACAAGTTCCTACCTCCACTGCCAATGAAAACCTGCCAGTTAAACACACTCTCATCTGAATTTTCCAGGAGAAAATCCAGAGAAAATTGAGACTCCCCCCCCCCTGCAGATTAGAACTATTAGGTATCTAAAAGCTCCTCACCTGCTTCAAATTGTTCAGAATGTCATGTACCCAGATCGTTACCAATTTGAAGTGAGGTTTTTTAAATAAATAAATAATAATAATGTAGCCAACCCCCTGGGTGTTGCTGTATTGTCTAGATTACCATCATTCAGACATATTCACAAAAGCCTGATCAAAGTTCATGGCAAGTTCAACTTGAATTATGATTACAGCCCATTTTCATGAGGATGAACACTTATGCACAAAGATGCACAGCCACTCACATCTTCAACTACAAATTGAATGTGAACATTATACAGTGGATAGAAATATACAACTGCACTCATAGGAGAACTTAAATGTGTAAGCCACCACCAGAATTCTGACCAATACACCCTAGACTAGAAATGTAGCTCAATTACTAAACAAAACAAAATAAAAACATCTATAATGTCACATGATGGGAGAGTTAATTGGCAAGCATTCACATACATGTCACCAGAGTATAACTGATGGGTTATCTGGTGATCTAGATGCCTATGTGAATTGGGTCCAATTGCTGTCAAGAGACAAAGAGAATAAGTAATCATAAATTAAGAGCGAACTTAGAACTTCCAAGTGAAGGCAAGTAATGAAGTTAGAGGAAGAATGGAGGTCCATTAAGTGGCTTTATAAGGACAGGGCAAACATTAAGTAATAGTAACTAAGAGGAAGTACAGCTGCTGTTATATAAAAGTACAATTATTACCTGTACATTTATACTTTTGTAATCTGTACCTTACACACATATTTCATCCTGCTATTTATTTTCAGAAAATATTCCCACACCCCCTATGTTTTGACATAGCCAGCATGGTCTATAGACAGATCTGAATGTACTCTTGAAAATAACTGTTGCTGTTGTTTAACCATAGATGTTCAGATTTGGCACTTGGGATAAATCAAGGCAGTTGCATGAATCTATATGTAGTTACTACAAACTGCTTCCTAGAATCCAGAGGAAATCTGACTCCCTGGTGCAAAGAGAAAGAGTAATGGAGAAAAGGAGAGAGAGAATACATTGAAGGACTGGTGGACTATAGGAATAAGTAGATTGGCACTGTTAGCTATTGGAAGAGGATTAGGTGGAGCTGTATAGGGCATGTTAGATTAGCTGGACCTCCTTCAAGCCTGTGGTGAACATTTGGTAATGGAATCTGAATGTAAAGTGTGCACAAAGGTGACATTTAACACACACTTTCTCCACAGATGTCCTAGTGATAATTTTCTCCAGTTTCATGTCATGTAAGTAACTATGTAGCTAATTGCTTTTGGGACAACTAATTATGGATCCAATCCCACCAGCTCTGTGTCACGTCTACTGAGTTCAGAATGCCAGCAAAAATTTCTCTGTGTGTGTTTGTGAGTATATGCAAACTATGACCTGGTGACCTATCTACCCCCTTAGTCAACTTTGCCCAGGGCAATGCTGATGGGCAATAGCAAAGCCTCTGCTCTCTTTTCTTGTGATCCTTTCTCTTTAAATCAGATCTGAAATGTCCTTACATACAGGATTATCCTCTGCAAAGCAGATTTATTAGCAAATGTGAAATTAATAAAATTTTGGGACACATGTGGAGTTCCCTCTATGACCCCAAACTGACCTCTGTGGGATGTCAGCCATAATCCTCTAGATGGCAGGTCAGGTAGGCACAGGGAAGGCCTTCCCAAACAACTGGAAAATTCCCTACCAGACAGGTTTGGGAATTGCTAAAGGGGAAAGACCATTATCCCTGAAAGTCAACATAATAGTGCTTGTTTGTCCTCCTAAGTCTTACTCCTGATGGGACAGTGATCAGATTTAACTGCGCCCTTTTCCTCTAGCCTCCCCTCCTTGACTGTGTCAAGACCCAAGTGCATTGTTTAGGCCATCCTCGTACCTTGGCTTAACAAAGCCCAGGCAATCAGCACCTTTGTCCAGGCTTCAGCCAAGCCATCAAGTCTATAGCTAGAATCAAGGTATTGCCTATATAAACCTCTAGATTCTTAGACTCCACGTGCTATCTTTAGAGTGCGTCTTGATTCCACGTCAGTCTGTGCTCTGATCATAGCTCCCTCGGCCATCCCTTTCTCCATTTCGGCAGCCGTGTTATCATCATTACCATCATCCACACCCAAAGCGGATACCGGAGAAGCCTTCGGAAGTGAGTATCTCCCGTAGTCTGGCCCATCTCAGTCTATTCCCACTTTCACTCCTTTACTTCTAAGTGTGCAGTGTGAGTGCTTGTGTTATATTTGTGTGTGTGCAGTTTTCCTCTTTAATAAATATTTTGACCTTAATTGAAGAAGTTTGTCTCAGTATCATCCATCGTGGGATCTCTTAGTCCTCTGATATACACAACGGTACTCCAGTCTTGTGGGGTGTTGTTAGGGCCCCACTCTTGCATATTTTGAGCTAATTGTAAATTCCCATAATTAGATCCTTCCTAACAGATTGCAAGGACACCCTACTGTACTGTAAATAATAATTCATCTATATCAGACATTAGACTGTCATTAAGAGCAAACCTAAAATGGAGTCCTAATGGTAAGGGAGGTGTTTCTATGCAGAAATAATTTAGACCAAATAGATTATCTTTCCCTGAGGCTGCTGGATTGGGTTGCTTAATCTAAGATTGATCAACAAATGTGATCAAGCAGTTTTAACAAGCATGCAAGAAAAAATGAATAGGTAACTATGAATGTGTGACCATTTCCCGTATTCCCAACTGCTTCTTAGGATGAAAAACATTATAAACAACTCCAAGAAGCCAGAATCTGCTCATTGTTGCAGGCCTCTCACAGATAATTGATTAATAATTGATTAAACAGACCCTTCTTTCCTATGATCTTTGAATTTTCCAAATTACTTTTAGACATGAGATGTGGTTGCACCCTCTCTTTCTCATTACATCTTCCATGAGTCCATGAAATCAGCATTATCGTAGTAGTCCTTACAACCTTGAAAGGTAACTAGGCACTATTATCTCCATATGATAAATGGATACAGAAACCTTTTGACTTGTCAGCTCTTCAGTCAGAGCACATTTTTAACTGGGCCACTGTCTTCAGAAAGCTCTTCCTTCTGCAAGTAGGACACATGGGACCTCAAACCATACTGGTTAGTTCCATGTAAAATAGAACCATTGAATCAATTGTTGTAAACAGGGGCAGATGGTGGATCCATTATTGGATTTTATGATTGTAGCTCCAGGTTATACAGGAGCTTTCCTGGTTCTGGACCCTACTTGGTCAGAGATTGAGTATCAGGAGGTCTCTTGTATGACCTGGAGCAGCTGCAGGAAAATTGGTGTGAAATCAAGAGTGGGTTTAGCAGCTGTGTGGCAACAAATCCATTGAGCATCCTAGCTGAACACCAAGTCAGTTTGTAAGTAATCCCATTTTATTCAATGGGAGTACTCTAGTGGCAACTAGCAATAGGATTCAAGCCCTGCTGACTCCATCTGTCCTTAACAATCAGTGTTGCTGGAAGATAAACTTTTAGTAAAGGGGTGGGGAGGGGTGGGGAAGAGGAAAGAGTAACTTGAAATCAGCCAAGTTTACTTTTTCAAAGAACACTTGCAAGACTTCTAAATAATTTCAGTATATAAATAATAATAATAATAATAATAATAATAATAATAATAAT
>CM034706.1:81220405-81243144 GCA_020142125.1 Phrynosoma platyrhinos | reverse complement strand
GTTGCTGGGAAATCCTCCATTCCTCACCTAGCAACTAACCTCATTAGAAATGAAAAATCCTGGGCGGGATGGCAGATATTTCATCAATCGTGATCATCAAAACATCTGACACAGCTACCTGGTGAGGTCAGGCTCCCTTACATCCCTGGAAGTCAGTGAACTGATTTATTTGTTGCTCAGCAAAGTGCAATGCAGATCGTAGGTATATAAATGTTGAGTATCATTAATAAAGCAAGCTTACACTTATATCTCTCATGGTGAACCTGAATGCTGGAAAACTTTGTAGCACAACACGTGTTGAAATCTGAAAGCCAATCACCAGCTGATGTGGAGAAAAAAAATAATGCAGTTAGATCATAAATAAGGGTGGGGAATCTGTAGTTGCTGTTCTTAGCTTTTACTCTTGTTTCTTTCATTTGCACCAAAAGACAGTCACTAAAACAACTGACCAAGTGCACCAATGACAAATTCACCTCACTGGAGCAACTTCTGAGCTTCGAAGTTCTTTCTTTATGATTCTGGCTTTCATCTGCTCCAGCAGACATTGAAGCTCCATTCCAAGATTACGTCTTCTTCATGACAGATGTTAGACAACAGCATGCCAAGCCCTGCAGCATAGGAAGAAACAATGGTACACTGTTGAATAGATGGCAGTAAAACCAGCAATGAATGGGCCTCCAGTGAGAGCCAACTAAAAATTGGCCCAAAGCAAGTGGCAAATCTAATGCATGTAACAGCTGGCCATAGAATGAAGCAATCATATGAGTAATCCACTACACACTTCATATTGCTGTTGGATGCATGATAAAGTAAAGAATTTATATCAAATATATGACTAGCAAATGCGAGGTACCTATTGGGATCATAGGACCCCTTGACCTGCATACTTGTTGAAGATCAGTTTTGGTTGGAGTGAATTAGCCTTGACACAGAACAGGAAGTTAAGCATTGGATACTCTTACCTTGTAGTGAATATTCTGAGACTTATTCTGTGCAAAATTCACAGTTTCCCTTCTCCCATAGAAAACAACATTTTCTGTGCAGAAAAGAATACTTATGCACAAATTTACAGCTTCATTTCAGTATACCTTAGGATCAGGTCTGAAATAATCAGACATAATCAGACTAAGTGCAGTGTTGTTGCAAAAAAGAAAGGGATTCTAGAAACATAAGTAAATGAATAATTTTGGATTCTAAAGAGAGGCTGCTGTGTCTGGTTTGACTCTGTGCTGTATTATTATGTCCATGACTTAAGTGAGTAAGATATCAGGCCTATTCTCAAGGCAAAACAATCCAGCTTGCTATGCCATTAGAATAGGCCTGGTCAGTTTGTTATTTCATTCCCAAATGCACCCTTTGGGATAGAGGGATTAGCCTGACACAATTTATTTTTAAGGAGCCAGATTTTTTTTTTAAAAAAAGTGTGTCCACTAGATAGCATAATAAACTTTCTTCATCTCCCGTTGAGCGAAAAGGGGAAGAAAACTTTTTCCCCCTCCTCCCACCCAAAGAGCCATTAGACTTCCTGGCTCAGAGTAATGGAGCTTCAGAAAAAGATCAAAGTTTTTCAGATAAGTATTCCTTTACACCATGTTACTGACACTCCACTTTGTAAACAGTTTTCTCCCCCTCTTTTTCTCTCTTCCTTCCCCCACCATTTTTTGTTAAAAAGGACATATAAACATGCCAAGTGAGATAGATAGACTGTCACTTTTTCTTTCTCTTTCTTGCTTTGTATGTGAGTTAACTGTTCAGTGAGTATCATGCTTGGGCTGTACTGATATAAATGAACCCGGGCCTGTCTTTTGTATAAACAGTCAAATAAAAAATGAAGAGCATATGAAATAATGCCAAGCACGAATTGTGTTTCAGGAACATTGTTTCAAACTTTGATCTTTCTTTTTTCTCTTTCTCGCTCTCTCTCTTTTAATGGCCTTTGATGGGAAAAGGCTGTCTTGTCCCTTGGAAAGGGGAGTTTGAACTAGCCATGCTGTGTACTAATAAAATTAAGGTCCTGAGAGTCTTCCCTTAAACAATCATGGGATAATGAAACCAAACATAAGGTGGTATGAAGAAGTCCAGTGTATGTTTTTAGAGTGGATTTTAATGATGGGTCGATAAATGTATAAGTCAGTCCTGCAACAAAATGTTGCAGCATATCCTTTGCCAGAGCACAGAAGCAATTTATTAAAAAATTAATTTGACAGCTGTAACTCTTTATGATTGTAACAACAATTTTAAAAGTCAGTATTCTAATTGCTATAATAGCAAGGACAACAAAGACACAAGTACCAAATAACGTTTCATATTAATTAAATTTTGTTGCTTTGAGGAAGGAGATAATTAGGAAGACCAGCTAATTTGGGCCTTTTTTTAGGCATTTTAACTGTGCTTTTAAAATGTAAAAACAATGTCAAACATTCAACTCAACAATTTATTATTATTATTATTATCATTATTATCATTATTACAATTAGAAGTAAAATGATTAATGGTAACAAATCAGTTACTGATTAATGTTAACAGTTATGCATTAATGCTAACATTTTAAAACTCTAGTGCTTCTTTCAAGCATCACTTTTCTAGGATATTCAATTCCATTCCATTCCACTTCTTGCTCCCAGTGAGCTTCTGGCCACTTGCAGTTTTGGTTGGAACAGACACATCCCATTTCCCAGGGGTTGGGGAGTTGGCTTCTGGGCACTCCAAAGTTTCTCACGCCTTCTTTGACACCTCTCATTACTTACCTTTTCCCTTCATTCTCTTTTATTTTCCCCAAACCTCCTTTTACATTAAAATTTCAAACACCTGTTCAAAGACAACACCCCATCAAAGACAAAGAACCCATTGGGCAGAAGCTGTCTATTTGAAGTTATCAACAAATCTCATTGTAGTAATCCATACAATATTTCTGCAAGGTATATCAGTACCAATATCCCCATATTACAGAGATGGAGCTGAGCCATGGAGTGTGTTGCTTGCTTAAGACTGCCTAGTAAATCCAGGGAACATTCAGGATTTTAACTAGGGACTGCCTGTATTAACAATGTGTGAATTGACACAACAAAAGCCTTGTATTTCAGATGACATGAGGTCAACTACAAGGTTTTAATCTCTGTCAGTTCATTCACATATAAAAGTCCTCAGAACATTGTAGAAATGAAGTGAACATGCATGTTGGAACCAGGTCATGTGCAAAAGCTGATTGACATGATGTTGGAAAAACCTATTGATTTAGGCTATACAAGTTCATTTACACACTATACAAGTCCAATTGAAGTCAATACAACTTCTGAGTAGGCAAAGCAAAGCTATTATAGTTTTTAAAATATAAAGATGTGTTTTAGTTAGCAATGAGATAAATATGCCAAAGTTGTAAAATTCTACAATTGTTTAATGAAGTGCGCCAGTTACTGGACTCCATCAAAGCAGCTAGCACATGTTTGCTCAGTAATCTACATGACAAAATACTCCCTTTCTTACAATAAAACATATGTACCTATTTTCATTGACAAATGTAGAGCATGGAGCAGCCTGCCAAATGAGATTGGACTTTAATATGCAAGTTTTGTATACAGAAATTGTCTCACCACTGATAGGAGCACAGGCAGGTAGATTTCCACATAGTCTCCTCTAAAATATTTAGAATCTGAGAAAACAAAATGCATAATTTATTGCTGAGACAGTCATTAAAAGACACAAGTACTATTGGAGGAGTATACCATGATGATGTTAAAAATAGACAATTGATGAAAATATGCACATGCTCTGCAGTATTACAATCTTCTCTGGATCTTTTAATATCCTGACCTATTTCTCTAAAGTATTTCTAGGGAAAGTGCTTTCCTAGAAAACACTCATGTTTCTATTCTAGATTTAAACCATCTAAGAGGATAATGTTTATCTAGCCTTCCCTCTCTGCATTCCAAATTTACTTAGAGGCACAACTAATATACTTGTTAAGTGGCACATCTGAGCCAATGAAGCATCTGTTTTGCTGAGTTTCTTAAGAATATTTGAGCCTCTCCCCCATCAAAGGAATGTAGATGCTGAACTGAGAAAAGCACAAAATAGCTGCTCACCACTAGGACACTCCCCACACCCTCCAGCTTTCAGCCTTGAGAAAAAAATAATGAACTGGATCTCTCAGCTTTATAGTCCCCAGTGTAGAGGAGCAGCAGCCACAATATATCATTTTGCAAAAACTGTGTGTGTATGTGCCTTCAAGTTGCCTTTTGACTTATGGCAACCCTATGAATTTCGTAGAGTTTTCTTAGGCAAATGTGTTTTTGCCAGTTTGCTAGATCCTTATTCTGATATATAGTCTATAGCATCTAGTATTTGTTGGTGGTCTCCCATCCAAGTACCAACCAGGGTTGACCCTGCTTAGCTTCCAAATCAGACAAGATCTAGTCCCTTCAGGGTATTTGAGCCTCTCTTACATAAACTAGTCATGCCTAATTTGGTATCATTCACAGAACCTGCTGTGGCAAGCAGCATAAGGCTTGCAGGCCTGAGATAATGCATAGCAAAAGGTCACATTGACCTCACCCATGTGAGGATTTGGAGTTAGGATACAGATTTCTGACATAATAATATAATAATTAGGAATTGTGATAATTTCAGTTAATTTTTAAATAGGAATTTACCAAAATATCAGATTTCTTCATATTTGGAATGGAAAGAATTGGAGATTTAAAAACCTGTGATAAAGATGTTTGGATAGATGTAGTGGTCCACCCCCAATTTACACTTTGAATTCATTTGTATGGTTGATATTTTGAATATAGCAAGTTTTGTTTCTTGGGGTTTGAATATATATGTGTGTTTAAGAGAGAGAGAGCTGATCAAGCTCAAAGGAAATAAGGACCCATTCCACATCATGATTATGTATGCGGGCAAATATGATATCATAGAAAAATCTCAAATAGAGTTGGTCATCAGAATTACATTCAACTGCTGTACAATAAAAGCAATGTTCCTGGGTGTACATCTGCTATGGAATAAGATGATTCCAAGAAGCTTATCGGGAGATGCTTGCTATGCAGGTGTCCTCAATGCTGCAAGAAGACATACTAACAGGAACATGACCAGGAACCTGAGATGGTTAGGCTGTGTGTGTGTGTATGGGGCATTATAGCAAGAAAATATCATAGCAAGATTAACTCTGTTGTTCAGGGATGATGTTGTAACTCACCCCCTGGATGGTTCAGATGATGAGGAGGAGGCACATTAGCATGAGGTTGTAGCTCATAACAGTAGAACTGACTCTGAGTCTGAGGAAATGGAGGCTCAGCCAGTGGAGGGCAGTGCCCTTCAGTAGCATATGGAAGGTGCTAAAGATGACACACTCCCACTTTTAATTGAATAGCAAAGAGAACTGGTCATTGAACCTGAGATGTTAGTTAATTAGGCCCCAGGTGTTATTAAGATAGCAAGCCATAAATCTCTGAGCCTCTCGTCTGCATTGTCTTATCTGTGGGACTGACAGAACTCTGGGTCTCATGTTTCTTTGACCCTGGACTGGCTATACTTTGACAATTCTATTTATTCCTTGTTGGCTCAGTATCTGGATTGCTGGCTTATTAATAATGCTGAAAACCTCTCTCATGCTTCTCCCTTCATCTGGCTCTAGTGCTCCATGATGAACTAGCTTACTAGATGGCTTTTACATACCAACAACCTGCTTCCTTGGATACTTGCTGACTTATGTTCAGGACAGGTGACGGGGTCCATATATCACCTACAGTTTGTGGTATGTAACTGGACAATTTGAAGATATGTCTTGAAAAACAATTTTAGGATGGAAGGGGGGGAGCCAAACAAGGCTCATCCCTCCCTATGGATGGAGTTTAAGATAAGTGAGGGGAGATCTGAACATCAAAAGGTTTAGAAGTATGGATAAGAGTGGGGAAGGGGAGGTCCTTGAGGGCTGGCCTACAAATATGGCCAACAGGGACTGGCCTCCAGAGGTGAGCTCCTTTGTTTCTCCCATAATTTCAAAATAGGTGGCTTGAGTTTGAGCAGGGGCCGGCTGGGCCAGCACACATGGTGAGCATACAAGGGTATTTAGACCAGCTCTGTAAGAACAGATCTCCCCTTCCCACATTAATGCTATGTAATGTGTCATGAAACTAATGTCATGGATAGTTTCAATTCCAGTCAGGTGTCTAGCTCTTACATTGATATAATGGCAGGTGGCTATTTGAATTTCTATGCTGCACAGATAAGCATGAAAATACAGGACTAGGTGATGTAGTATCAGGCCATACCAATATTTCAGTGTGGCCACCTAAGTGCCTAACACCATCTCTGTCAATGATACTTATTTCTATGTGACAGATCATTGTCCTCAGCCACAACTAACAGACATAATATGGACAAGATTTTGTTTAACTTTTATTTTAGAAAGATCAAGGCAATTGTTGCTGGGCATTCTGCTTCTTTACCATCATTCTTCATCTAGAACACTATGGTGAACTTATGACCCCAGTGGAGAACAGAAGATGGAGACCAGCATCCTTTGTGGAGGAGGAAAACAGCTGGCAGAGAAGGCCAGATTGGGGCGGGGGGGATAAACAACCATAAATCAGCAAAAGACAGCAAGTAAGTTATTAACCACCTGTGAAATTAAATGTGAGACAGATACACTCAGTTTTACTGCTTGTGTCTCAGGAGATTATCACATGGGGAAAAGGATGTCCTTTTCCCGTCCTTAATGTGCAATTGTGAGAAAGTTTATCAGATGATGTTGCACTTATCTGGTCATTATCCCATCTATCAAATAGAGATATCTGTGATTGCACAAAAGATGATCAGACATTGTGCTTATTCCATCATCTTGCTTATTCCTGTCAATGAAGTAGAATTGTCCTGTCATTTTTCATTAACAGAAGTTTCTGTTATTCAAAAGCAACAGGACAATTCTACTTTATTGACAGGAAAATGATGGGATAAGCATGACATGTGTGATAGTCTTTCGTGCAATTGTGCAATAAGGATAGGATAAGGATGGGAGCTATCTGCTTTGCTCTCATCCTTCCTTCCCCCCACTCCCATCTGATAATCTTCTCAACTGTGATGGGGAACAACCTGAGGATGCAACAAAAAGGAAAGGGGAGAAAGAGAAAAAGATCTGCACTTGTTCAATGATGTCTGTATTTTCCTTCACAAAAACTATTCAATTTTGCTGTTTTCTTCCTTAAAATTATTCTCAGCAGGTAGCTGGTTCTGATCAGGAGAAGGGGCAGTATGGCTGAAGTCCAGTCTATCTGAAGGACTCTATCTCCCCATATGAGCCTGTTTGATCTCTACAATTTTTGGAAGAGGTCCTGTGTCAATCCCACCACTGTCCTAGGAACACTTGGTTGGAATACAGGTGTGAGAGAGACTTCTTGGTGGCTGCTTTCAGATATTGGAGTTCCATCCTATGGTACCTAGGATGCTATCCTTTTGCCAGCTAGTGAAAAATTTTCTATTCCATCAGACTTTTAGGAATTGATTTCAGTGGTCTTTTAATAGTGTGCTATTTTGTTGACTCATATCTTCTGTCTTTTAATGAATTTTAAATTATTTAAATTCTATAGATTGTCAACTGTATTTTTTTAAAAAAATATGTGTACATTTTCATGATGTTTTTGTATGTATTTTAATCTGTATTGGTTTTAATATTTTGCAAGCCACTCAGTGCCAGTACTGGAACTGTAATTAGGCTAACAACAACAACAACAACAACAACAACAATAATAATAGGAAATCTGTCATTTCACTTTGTGATTGTATTGTATTATCAAAGAGTTAAAGACTTAAAGGCTAAAGCAGTTTATGTTATGTCTCTGGGTAAAGGGCCAGTGAATGGCTGAAGTACTTCCACCAAGCTAATTTGGACTCAGCACAACTTGAGAAGTAAAGTTGGCCAAAATATAAACAAAGAGTTACACAGTAAGGAAACCAGGCAGAGATCCAAATTCAGAATTTAGTACCCATTGATTCTTGTGCAGTGAAATGATTTGGTAGCTAAGACAAGCAAAGTTTTATCTAACTTCTCCACTGCTGTGAAAGGTAATGGCTCAAAACTCCTGAAACTGTAGAATGGAAAGCAGTATTCAGTTCTCAGTATTTTGATTTGGTGAAACCCAGACACATCAGTGTATAAATGGAATTAAGACTCAAATTTATGTAATATGTTATCAGGGGGAACTACTGGAAGAGGATGACTTCCATGTATGCACTGTGATATAAGAGATTATCAGATGGGAGACAGGAGTGAAACCCATCCTTATCCCATCCGTGACTGAGACTGCACAAAAGACATTTATGCATTTGTGCTGATCTGTCATTAAACTGTCAGTGAAGTGGAATTGCATAATGTGTCTTCTGTTAATACAAAAAGAAGGGCAAGGATGGGACAATTCCACTTCACTGATAGCACAATGATGGGACCAGTGCAACGTCATGTAAAAGTCTTTCCTGCAATCGTGGTTACAGTTTAATGATGGGACACTAACAAGATAAGTGCGACATTGTATAAAAATTTCCCCACAATCGTCCTATAAGAACAGGAAAAGGATGGGATAAGGACGTTTTGTCCCCTGTGTGATAATCTCCAGTGTGAAATGCAGGTATGAAATGCCATGAAACTCACTGGCTGATCTTGGGCAAGACACATGCTCTCAGCCTCAGGGGAAGACAACAAAAACAAATAATAATAATAATAATAATAATAATAATAATAAATTTTATTTTTATCCTGCCCCTCTGCAGCGCAATCGGGGCAGTGTACAGCAGATTAAAACAATGCCATAAGTTAAAATATGACCAACAACCCATTCCCAGCCCACCCGCCCATTAAAAATATATTAAACTATTACAAAATTAAAATACAAGATAAAACAAACAATACAAATAGCATCTTGGCAGAGGCAACTAAAGAGCTGGGATCATTGTCTTCTCCTAATACATTTATTTTGGGCCGGATGTTATTCAGGGGAGGCCTGCCGGAAAAGATCCGTCTTCAGCGCTTTTTTTTAAAGCAGTCAAGAGTAGTAATGAGACGGATCCCATCCAGCAGGCCATTCCATAATCTGGGAGTGGAGGCAGAGAAGGTCCTCTGGGAGGTCGCCGACAGCCTGGTTTTTGTAGGCTGTAGCAGGTGACTTCTGAACAAAGCTTGCCAAGAAACCTCCTTAATCAGTTAGCCTTAGGGTCACCATACATTGGAAACAACTTGAAGGCACACAACAGCAAATTATTAAATGTACCTAGACTACATAAGGACTATGTAAGCTGTACCTCAAAGGAGTTTGTACCTAAACCTATTAAACTTATGTGAGATAAATAAAAATTAGTTGTGAAGCTGGTAACTTATCTTTCTGCAATATATTCTTGGTAGTCCAAAGCTCAAGGCTTCCTTAAGGAGAATACTGATGTTGATCTGACTAATGAATGCGACCAATGTTTCCAGACTTGGAAATCCAGATGATAAAAATGATGGCTCCTAGGAAAACTATTTAGACACAGATTTACAGGTATAAATAAAAAAAACCCCTTCAATCTTCTACAAAATATATAAGGAACCCACACTTATGTCACAATATTTGTTCAATTTTGAATATGAATCTAGTTAATTTGCCTGGAACCAACACCTGAAATGGAACTCAGATATCCTTTGGTGTTGGAGGTTTTCCAAACTTTGTTGTATTTTTCTCCAGTTACAAAACATGTACAAAATGCATATGGTGGAGGAAAGTATGCATGCACAAAATATCTGATGAAGTAGATGTACAAAAGCTTATGCTACAACTTCTTTTCTTCAGTCTCAAGGGTGCTACAAGATATTTTTTACATACTGATACAAACTAACAAAAACTATAGGCCTTTGCTAGAAATAGTGCTAATTGAGTCCACTTTAACTGCCCTGGTTCAGTTGTAGGGAATCATGGGAATTTTATTTTTTTCTGAGACATTGAGCCTTCTCTGTCAGAGAGCTCTGGTGCCACAATAAACTACAGTTCCCATGATTCCCTAGCACTGTGCCAGGACAGTTAAAGTGGACTCAATTTACACTATTTCTGGCAGTCTGCAAAGGCCCTACGTGTTTGAATGCACAAAATTGTATTAGTGAAATATAATGTAGTATGCCATGTAAGAGGAAAATATTACTTCCAAATATATGTATCTTAGGAAAATGGTTTGTAATGTACCAGCATATATTAAAAGAACTGTGCACAGAACTATGCATGCATTCTCATGTTGACTTTTTTAGAAATTGGATGTGGATATGGAAATTAGGTGAAAGAAATTTAAGATTGAGAAAACAAGAAAAAACAAAATCAACAGAGTGATACATTTCTAACTCTGGTTGATAATACCCTCCCACAGCAGCTAAGACTTTCTTATTCAGGCAGATCTTTGGTTTAAAATCTCTATAAGAGAAATAATTTGTGGTAGGGCTATTTTTTTTAATCATTTATGTTTTTATATTGTTTTAATCTTCTGCTTTTAACTGAACTTCTATTGAATTGTTTTAAAACTTTTTTTTATCAATAACGTTTTAATTGTACCCTGCTTATTAAATGCTGTAGTCCACCTTGGATTCTGCATAGGAAGAAAGGCAGGATATAAATCAAATAAATACTGTACAACTGCATTTAAAGAGAATTGTAGGTATTTATATGTATATGTCTGATAAAAGGATGCACTACAGTCTTAAGCTGCTGCCACACTGCAAAATTAATGCAGTTTGATACTGCTTTAATTGCTGTGGCTCCATTCTATGGAATCCTGGGATTTGTAGTTTGTTATGCCACTAGAGTTCTCTGGGAGAGAAGGCTAAATATCTTACACAACTTCTTCTTCTTCTCCTCCTCCTCCTCATTAATGAAAATATGTGGCCATCTGAATATTATTTAGACTTCAGCTCCCATCATTCTCACCCAGCATAGTCAATGGTCCAGGTGATGGAAATTGAAATTGGTTTTGTTCCCCCTGATATTTCTGTTGTTGTTAATGCTATGCTATGATTATTATTTAATATCTTACCCATGAAGAAGAAAAAAAGATGGGTCCCTCTTCCACAGAGTTTACAACCTAAATGTAGATACCAGAAAGAATAATATGGCAGAAGAAAGGAAGAATGAGATAGTGAACAATGAGTGGTAGAATATGCACAGTTCCCAGGCTTCACACTGTCTGAGGGTCAGCTGAGGAAGTAAAGGATTAAGCCAAAGAGTTCAAGTAGTTTGGTCTGAAATGCAGAAATGGAGGGAAATGGGCATACAGTGAAGGAGGCTAGTACTCCATACTTCTGACGTGAGGCTTGGCTGTGCCTGCACCTCTTCTGTAGCTAAAGCTAGAGTCAAGGAAATCATTTGTAACACATGTAGAAGGTGTGATCTGTATTCCTGACCTGGAATAAATTGTGACAGGCATACACTGTGCCAAGGGTTTGAACTCTGTTCTGAGTCCTTGCCCTCATCTAACAGTGATCATATCTGGCAATAGTACAATACTGACAATGCTGCATTTCATCCACCTGGGAAAAGGCTATGGGAAATGTGCTCAATGGGCCAGGCTCCCTGAAAAAAAAAAACACCTGGTGTAACTGTCAGTTTCTTTTTGAATAAAATGCCAATAGTAACCACAATTCCAACAAAAGTGTGGAAAACTGTGTGTGATTAATTGGATTTACTTGCCTTACGAAAGTGTGGAAGAAGCAAAGAGCTTGCGATTTTAATACTCCAGACCTAAAATATGTCTCACAGGTATTTTTACTTGGCCCTACAAACAGCATGCACATTGTGAAGGTAGATGTTTTAAAAGAACATCTCCTCCTCCATCACTGTAATCATCTAATACATTTCAACCTTTGTTTTTGGATCTAAACTTCCAAAACATCCAGCCAATGTGGCCAATAGTATAGGATTCTGGAGAAATGAAGTCAGACACATATGGAGGGCCAAGGGTTGTGAACCACTGATATAATATACTAGATACTACACTTTACTGTACCAGAGCAATTTATAACAGAAGAATAAACACCAGTGGATTCAATTTAGGCCCCCATTTGGAGGCTACCAGGTTCCATTTGGATCAAAATCAAAATCTTTATATCCCCCATTGTCACTGGAAATAAAGAAATGGTTACAACTGTTTTGTTTCTCAGAAACTGATAAATATTATGGGCACAGCAGAGTTTCTTACATTTGAAAAATTGATGTAGTGAGCATTGTGCTACAGCCCTGTAACTTTTTTTTTAAATCACTGAGTCTTTTATATCTTAGTATCTTTGGTATCATCAGCACCAGTACCACCTTTAGATCATTTCTCCATGGCAAAACCATGCCCAAATTAAAATTGTGTTTGAGGTGGAAGGGTTAGACCAAAATAACATTTCTAGATTATTCAGCAACACAGATCTATATTCAAATAGTCCTATAATAAAGATGTCACAATAATAAATGTACATTAAATGAAATAATACACTAGATGAAGCAATACACTAAACCCCAACAAAAGGGGGAAACTAAAAGACAAAAAGAGAAATCTAAGTAGCAATTAAATGCAATTTATTTTTTACCTTAAATGTTGCCCCATCCACAATCCTATGACTCTGGACTATCCCTGCTTAGCCACAGAAACCCACTTGGTGACACTCTCTCAGCCTCAGAAGAAGGCAAAGGCAAACCCCCTCTGTGTAAATCTTTCCTTGCGACAGCTTCATCTTAGGATCGCTGTAAGTCAGAAACAACCTGAAGGCACACAGCAACAACAAGCTACCACTTCCATGATCAGTCAGGGTCATGTCCTCCTCTTATTGAAACAACACATAAAGAGAGATCACAATGACAGTGTTAAGTAGTTTTACTTACCCCAGGTCTTTTGGTCTCTTAGAGGCAAAACAGATGGGCAGGAAAAAGTGGCTTGAAGCTGCCTTTTCTGAAGCCACGTTGAAACCCCACCAATTGTCCCACCCATTCCCAAGGTGGCTGGAGTGTGCATGTCATGATAACATGGCATGGCTTCAAGCTGTGCTGCTGGGTACTATTTTTTTAACTATTCCCCTGCCATCCCTGCACACCCATTGCATGACCATCCCTGTGAACCTGCGCACATTAGCATGTGCAACACTTCACCAGGCCAGTGCATCGGAGCAGAGGTGTGCCAATGCAGATTCCAGCAAGGTACAATCATGCCCCCCTTCACCCCATGACCCATCTTTGACTGTCTGTTGTGTATGTTGTTCTCAACTCTATGAGAGGTCTCACGGTTTTTCTTTTGGGCATTGCTGCCCTCACTGCTTGGGTATGGCAGTTCTGTCCCTTTTAAATGCAATGAGGCATTTACATGCACAAGTATAGTTAGGGTTTGGAAAGAGCAACCCTTTAGAGAGGCCCTGGCATTTGTGCATTTATACATACATTTGAAGGTGCACACTTTCTAGGAAGTAGTGGAAAAATCCAGCTCCTTTTTAGTCCCTCTTTTCTCCCTGTAGCACAGCTTGGGGATGGCTTCAAGGCATGTGTCATTTAAATGCCCTACCTCAAAATTATCTGGAAACTTGCTTATTTTGACCATCTGTTTCACCCCTTATTCACCTATCTAACCTCTCTGATATGCTAGGTGATATTCTGAGGGATTTTTACACCTGTTTTCCTTCCCCTCAGCCCTCCCACCACATTCTATTACATTTGTCAAAAGTAAAACTAGTTTAGTTCTGGGTTAGTTTAATCTTAGGGAGTGCCCAAACTGGCAACTAATGCCAATTTAATCAGCTACTAATCACAGCTAGCTGCTGAACAGCAGGCCCTTGATATTCAATGGGGGTTTTGTTCCAGTGTCTCCTGTGGATACCAAAATTCATAAATGTTCAAGTCCCATTAAGTACATTCAGTCCCATTAAGTACAATGGCATAATAAAATGTTGTCCCTTATATAAAATTGCAAAATCAAAGTTTGCTTTCTGGAATTTATATTTTTTAAAAAAAATATTTTCAAGCTGTGGACAGTTGAATCCTTGGATAAAGAATCCATGGGTACGTCTTTACATACACACTCTTCACATAATAAAGGGAAGTTCATACATACTGCTTTGGAAGCACTCTCTACCACATGTCCCTTCATGTTCCTCAACCAGGTTGTTGCTTGCCCTATGCACTTTCTTCTGCCCTCATCTTTAACCCTGCCTTACTTCCCTATCTCCAATCCAGCATGCCTTTTGTGTGTGTGTTTTAAGTGTTTTTATTTCTGGAGCAATGTGAATTCAGTTTGACAAATAAAACAATAATAAAAGAAAGCAGGAAAAAAGGCTGTTCTGGAATTAGGGGTGGGGGGGAGAAAGAGACATTGACACCATATGACTGTGCAATCCAGGAACTACCACACAATAATTTACCCCACCTGTCCTAGCATTATTGGAAGCTCATTGATGGATTGTTCTGTCAATAGCTAGGTGTGGGCTAACCATGCTGCCAGGCCAATGCAGTGATAAGAGGGAGATGGCATGAGATAGATGTTGCCTAAAGGTGCTATTTTCAAAATGGGAGATTAAAAGTATTTGTGATAAAGTCCTTGGTCCTTCTGAGGGAATCAAGCCTTTCAAGTTTTAGAAAAATGGGTGGTAGGGAAGTTTTTGTTTCCTTAGGTGGTCCTATGGTGTGTGTGTGTGTGTGTGTGTGTGCGCGCGCACGCGCACACACGCACACACACACACACACAAAGATAGAGAGATAGGCAACAGAAAGGTATGGAGACTTGAAATAGGGTTATATGTTCTTACAGGAGATTGCCAGTACCAATGACAAGTCATTTTACAAAAGTGAATGTTTGACATTTATATTCAGTATGAAGTATACAATCATCTTAGAAAGTATGGCTGACACGTGTTTCAGTTTGTATGCAATATCAGGCCATATAAGCCTGTCATATTATTACTGCTTGAGAATTGGAAAAATAAAGCTGGGCTCAAGCAGGCCTCTCTTTTGTTTCATTATGTTTTTTCCAGACTATGTAGATTTAGGTTCTAGTGTGTGTATGATGGACCTCAGTCTTTTTTTGAAAATTAATAGTGTTAGCATCATATCTTAGGGGTTTCCTACAGCAATACACCCCCACCTCTTTGTCACTGAGAAGGAATGGCATTACCATCACACAGCATAATGTAATCAGAGATCTTTGTCCTTTAACCTCCTGTGGTGGAAGACATTCCTGAAGAAAGATTTCATTGCCACTTCAGCTGGTTTCTGTACTTTGAATGGGAATGTTCTTGTCCTTCTGTTTAGGCATGAAATCTCTTGGGACAGCCCTACCAAATCCTTTCTGGAAGATCTTGCTTTGTGTGCCTTCAAGATCAGATTCTAAATTGGTGGGCTTTCCTTTTGGTGATGCCATATTTATTTAACTTTCCTTATGCGGGTATATCTCATCGGCCCAATTACTTTTAATTTAGGTCATGAAGGACTTCATTCCACCATGCTGTTAATAAACACAGCTCTCACAACAATTTTAGTACACAGTAGGCATAGCACTAGCCTTACCTTTCCAAGGTGTTATCAAATGCAATTCAAAAGGTCTAAAGAATGGACTTGGACAGTTCAATCCACAAACAGTTGTAACACTTGGAGAGAACTCCTATTTATACAATTGTATATAATGATGATTCCCTACAGACATTATAATGAGACCAAGGTGACTCTCTATAGATATTATAAAAAAACTTAAGTAGGTCAGTTCTATTTTTTTTTTACAGCATTTTCTTTAGGATATCTGAAGGGCTTAATATAGTTTCATTCTCGGAGGAACATGGGTTTCACTCTGCACTCCCTTTTGCTGCTGTTTTGCATATATCAAAAATGGTTTTTCTTATTCTCTACCTGAAGTTGAAAGGCAGGATAGATATTTTTGAAGAAACAAGCAAATAAAATATCTTGAATTTTCCATTTAAAATTTTCAACTGTATTGGAAAATATAGCATTACCTTATGAGTACTTTTCCAATTATTTGTTTCATGGAATATGTTGTATTGTGACTTTTCATAAAAATGCCATCTTCATTTTCTATTATGTCACTTCCTGCCCCCCCCTTCAGCTCAGTACAATTCTCTTTTAAATACACTGCATGTACTTTCAAAACAGCAAAGAAACTGATTGGAAATAGTTCTTCAACATTGCTTAAGAATCCGGATGGGTGCTGAGAGCATGCATCCATCATATGATTACAGTTTCATCAGGATCTTAGGCACCCAGGCTTTTTATGCATGTTTGGCAGCTGGATTGACAAGACAGATCATGATGGCTCCAAAGGGTCAATAAAACATGTGCCATGAAGGATTTACACAATAGACAGTAATGGCTTCTTTGGAGCTGTTACGGTCTATTGGGTCAATAATAATCCACTTTTTAAAGAGTGCCAAAATATGAATTTACGCAGCAGACCACACTGTCTTCTGATCTATCAGATAAATGATATGAATTATCAGCATTAGTGCCCACGTTGCCCTGAACACCTAGTGATTTGAGAACAGAGAGTGCAGTGTAGAAAATAAATAATGCATATTAAAAAATATGTAGTGCATGATCCAATGAAAGTTTCTTCATATCACATTAATTTTACAGTTAAACATGTGCTTCTCTCTGCCCCATTGAAATTAAAAAAGATGTATGTATTTAACTTTGACTGGATCATGCCCATAATGGATTTTGGAGGACTTAATAGTGAAAAGATGCTTGATGAAAATTTAATAGCAATGTTAATACTTCATGAAAATTTGGAAATGAGAGCTATCCATATTGATCACAGAGATGACACATTGCAAGCTTTTGAAAGGTACAGCTCAGTTTCCATTTCCATCACAATGATCCTCAGCATATGATGGAAAAGCAACACCCATTAATTTAGCTGGAATGTTCTTCCTTGTTTATCCAAAAAGATTACTTATTGTCAAGGGCCTCTGAAATCTTGGGAACTTATTGGTAAGTCCACAAGTCTCACTGATTTCAAGAGGAAAACAAGAGAAATGGAGCTGAGGCTTCTGAAAGTCAGATTGATATTTTGGGTTTTTTTTTTAGAATGAGTCTGTACCCATATCAAGGTCTGAGGCAGATCAAAATGGCTTCAGAATTTCCCCATACCTGGTATGTTGTAAAATACAAATGAATTTTCAGTGGACCAAGTACCACAGGAATCATGATAACTGAAAGATAGGTAAGTGTACATAGTCCATTAGAGGAAAGCTATAGATTTCAACCTCGCAAATGCACCTGAGGTTTCTTAAGGTGTGACTAGAGATAGGCAGAATTCATGAAAACTTGGGGGGGGGGGAAATGAAAAAAGGGGCTCTTGAGGTTTGGAAAATCTTTAAAAGGAGAACCTTGTAAACTCCACCCCCTCCAAGTCCTGTCAAGAAGTCATGGCTGTAAGAGGGGAATCAGACGAGCGGCCATGGGCCGCCCCAGGAAGCTGCGTTGCGGGACCAAGGCATCCCCATGCCCCGGTCCTGTGACGCAGCTCCGCCGCCCCTGAAAGGAGCGCTAAATTGGCGCTCCTTTCACAAGTCGATGAAGGTGCACTGCAAAAGGCTGCGGCGCATCTTCGACAACTCTTCCGCCACAGCGCGTGCAAATGCTGTGGCAGGAGGTCTTCCTCAGAGCGCCGGCCATGCAGAGGGCCGGTTGCTCTGAGGCCAACCTGGGAAAGGGGTTGGGGCACTGATCGTGCAGCTGCCCCCCCTTCCCTGACCCCAAGACGGCCCTTTAAGCCGTCTGCTTAGAGCCTAAGATATGGAACTGAGGCAAATTAGAGAAACTTCCTCCATACTCTTCAAGACTCTACAGCCATGTAGCAGCAATGGGAAGGCAGGGTCCAGAGAAGGATCATTAAGCTATTTTATAGTAGCTAGACACATGATAATTTCATCTTTCAGGACTTCTGAAGAATCCCTGGGAAGTCCCAGATTAATGCTTACATCATTGTGCATCCAACTGCCAGAACATAGCCAGGGGATCCTTGGTTATGTCTGCCTTCCACAACCACTACTTGGATGTATCAAGAAGGGAGGGGATGACCAGTGATCATCCAACTATGTTCTGATAGCTGGTGCATGATGAGGAAGGCATCCCCTGGGATTTTCCAGGATCCTTTGATTGTTCCAGAGGGATATGTCTCAATATGATCCTGGGATGTTTAACAATAAGATTCAGATCAGTGACACATTTCAGACATATAGAAGATAGGCAAAAGTACTCTCTCCTCAAGTGAGTAAACCATCTTGGTGCCCCAACAAGTTCCTTGGTGGAAAATGACTGCTACCAAACATAGCAATCCTATCGAATTGCCACTCTTGTGATCCACAGTCTTTTGTCTCTTTGTGTCCCATATGTGTCCATAAAGCCCCCAATATTTAAAAAAATGAAAACTATTTAAAATTATAAATGCAGTTGATAAATGGGATGCAGGCAGAGACACTTCCTTTTCCATGGCCCACATATTGGACTGGCCATTTCTTCCAGTTTTTTTTTTTAATAACTTTAATTGCAGGAATCTTGTTTTTAACCAGTTATAATCTTTTTCACCTGCTCTTCAAGTCTTTTTTTTAAAAATAAATAAATAAAAAGAACAGATTGCATTAGGGCCTTGGCTTATTCTGAAAACCCCCCCCAAAAAATCCCAACTGTGTACATTGATCAGTTGTATTTGATTAACAGAGTTGGCTGGATTGCATCCTTCAGGGATAGCAAGTTAGTACAATACCAAACTTCTTTTTCCTAGTGGAAAAGTCATAACAGAATGACAACGAAGAAGTATCCACTACCAACAGGATCTCCACCCATAGCCTGCCTTTGTCTATTTGTAGTAAATATCTCCCATCTACAGTGTTGACTGGTTTATCAGGCAGCAGGTATCTCTATCAGTCTATCTTGGATTGTTATCCAACAGAAGATTAAATGCTGCTGCTGCCTCCTTGTGATTTTCAGTCCACATGTGGGAACAGTTTCAATCAAATTTCAGTGGTGTACATTTACTTTAGAGAACTCTGAGGACTTATCTCCCCAAAGCAGGTGATTCAGGCCATATTTACTTTGTACAGTTCCAGGATATCACAAGCTGCTGCATTTAGGCCTTGAAATGGTTCCCAAGGCCTTCCTTTGCCTCCCATTTCTCTCAACAGCCAGGCTCCTAGTCAAGCAAGGATTTGGGAGAGAAGCGCAGGCATGAGGAAAGGATTATTCTAACAAAGCCTTGACTAACAGATGTGTGCCAGTTCTCAGAAGACTTATCCCAATACAACAGACTTGTGTTGTTAGTTTTGAAAAAGAAAGCAGTGTATCTACAGACAGCATTGTTCTAAACACCTTCCCTCATTGATAATATTTTTGAATGTATTTATCACAGCCATGAGTCAGCTCATGAATCAGGTGGGCAGATGAAGGATGTCAACTGCATACTCATTTCCTGGGTTGCATTGTTTTAGGAAGTTGTGACCTATTAGGCAGAGCATGTTTTTTTTAAAAACAGTTACAATTATATTTTTAAATACCCCTTCAAATTATATTTGCATTTTTTTTTAAAAAAATACCCTTTAGTTTTCTGTTGCTCCAAAGGAATTCAATAGTTCTTTTATCATTACTAAAAACCCATCTTCTATGGGGGGATGCAGACCAGGGCGTCCAGGACGCCCTGGTCCGGAGCGCCGCGGGGCCATGGCAGCCGCACCACGGCGCTCCTGCGGCATCCCTGGAAGGAGCGCTAAATCAGCGCTCCTTCCTCAAGACAGCGAAAGTGCGCCCTAAATGCGTAGGGCTCACTTTCACTGTCTTTTCCACCGCAGTGCATGCGATCGCTGCTGCGGGAGGTTGCCCTGGAAGCGCTGGCCGTGCGGAGGGCCAGCAGCTTCCAGGGTGACCTCAGGAAGAGGAAGGAGCGCTGCGCGTGCGGCTGCTCCTCCTCTTCCTGGGCTCGGAGACGACCCTTTTAGTCGTCTGCCAAGGCCCTATGTGATATTCCTCCTCAAGCATTTATTGGGCCTGCAACTGTTTAATGGTAAAAGTAGCCATGAAAATCTGAAAAATAAAAATATCAAAATATTCTAATCCCTGCACAGCCATGGAAAACCACTGGGTGACCTTGAGCAAGTCACACACTCTCAGCTTCACTGGAAGGCAGAAGCAAAACCTTTCTGAACAAATCTTTTCAAGAAAACCCCATTATAGGTTTGCTTTGAGGTCAACATAAGTCAAGAATGACTTGAAAGCACACAGCAAATATACAATTAGTTTACAACAATAATTACAACTTCCATCAACCTTTGGACACCCCCATACACTTGATCTGCAACACTTGGAGGTTTGGCTAAGTCTGTTGGGTGAAGACACAATACACTGCTAGTTTTTCACACATTGGAATAGTCCTCAGTGATTTGAGAGCCATGTCAGTGAACAGTTACTGAAAAGGCATTATAGTCTTAGAATGCCATGCAACAATGTTCTTTCGGCGCACTTGGAAACTGCAATGATTAGCCAAACTGAAACACAACTCCTTCGGTTTCAGTTACCTTGAAAATTGGCACTGATCCTTACATTTGGGCCACTTTTACAATAGGAATCTAGGCCAAACATTCAAAGAGGAAAAGTCATTTTTTCCCAAATCAGAGCAGCACATTTATTTATTGTCGTAGCATTAAGTACAAGAGGACAGAGGAATCTGTGGCAATTTGTAATTTGAGTTTTGTGGGAAAACACAATTGTTTATTTTGCATGCCTCACTTGCAAAATGTTAACTTACTTTCATTTCTGAATATAAAGCTTTGTGAGGTTTTGTGGGATTCATAACAGTCAAATGGGACAGCTGAGCTCAAGCTAAGCAATGCTGTAAATTCAGTTTGAAGTTCTAGTGCTTTTAAATGGGGAAACAGTAGAGAATATAGGTGCATTATGAGGGGTACAGGAAAGATTACAGGAATCCATTAATTTAGGTACTAGCATTTGTGGAAGAAAGAGTATTTTGAGCTTCACAACTTGCAAATTATTTTTAAAAACTGTAGTTGCAATACTCACAAAATACTCATGTTGGAGATTTGTTTGTTTAACGTAACTACTTTTAATGTCTCAAAATTAAATAGTTACTTTTAAAGTTACTTTGAAACATTGAAGTGAATCATGTGGCCCTCAAAATGCTGTTAAACTGCAGTTAATACCATTCACCACCATTGGCTTTACTGTTAAGCCCTACAGAGACCTGCAGTTCAAGAACAGCAGGAATCCTTGTTTGGTGAGTTATGAATGTATAAGCACTGGAGGTACAGTGCTATGCAATGAATCCCACCCTGATCCACCCAATCTCCACTTACTGGGAAGCAGCCACTGCTATTGATGGGGGTCTGTTCCTCTGTCAATCAGGAAACAGCTGACAAATCCAAAGAGATTGCTTCTGCAAGTGGAGTGGGACCATCAGCCAGCTGCCTCCTGATCAATAGGGGAACAGATCCCTCATCAATTGCAGTGGCTGCTGCCCAGTAAATGACAATTAGGACATGTTCATGATCCCTATGTATCTCCTAAACTAGAGGCCACATAGGGATCATGAATACAAAACAGTCATGAGTGTGTAACTCTAGGTATTCATAATTGCCCAACAGGATTCCAACCAACATTTCTTGGGCTACACAATTTACCTATGTCTTATTTGTATTTAGTACAGCAGTAAATTATACAACCAAATTTCTATTTTAAGAATGTGGTGCATAAAGATACTGTTTTATGGTCATGTGATTGTTTTCAGAAGCCACTTAGTTTACAATTTAATCTACATTCACTATATTAGTATACTTACAAACTCACTTTGATGGCTTTCTCATGGCAAATATGAGAGCAACTAGAATGACATTGGCAGAAAACTCAGAGTCCTACTGAATATGGGCTGAAGCATATTTAGGGCTTATGGTGTGGCAATGAAGTGTTTCCCCCCTCTCTCTCTTCCATCATTGCATGTGCAAAGAGCTGTTCAGCAGAGTTGAAGGGATCTGTCCAATCTTGCCTATAGGAGAACATAAACCACTCAATAGCCCACTGTGAAAAAATTGCCTAGCACTTTACAGATTGAGAAGTGGTTTAGACTGGACATTATAGTTGCCACAGGTCCACTGGATATAACTCTTCTTGTCTAGTAATAATAGATAGCTTTCAATTTGTTCAGTCCAAGGATGTGGACAGGATCCTTGGAGAGCCATTACATGTGTATTGGAGCCTTGCCTCTTATTAAACAGGCCAGAGGGGTACTAGCTGAGGGAGTTATGGGAATAGCTAATGCCTCTTTATACCAAGGCATAAATCCTTGAAAAATCCTCCCATGGATCCTACTAGATGGGATAATTATCAATTGATCTCCAACATTCCATTTTTCAGTAAGGTACTGGAGCATGTGGTGACCTTTCAACTCCAGGAGTTCCTGGATGAGATGAATTATCTAGGAGCATTTCAGGATGACTTCAGACCTAGTTATGGGAAGGAAATAACTTTGATTACCTTCGTGGATGATCTATATCAAGAACTGGTCAGGGGAAGTGTGTCCCTGTTGGTTCTGTTTGGCTTCTCAGTTGATACCATAGAACATGGAATCCTTCTAGATTGACTTACTGAGGTGGGACTTGAAGGTAGGATCTGATTCTTCCTTAAGGGGTACTCTTCCTGTTTGACTTCTTGGCCATTGGCCTGTAAAGTGTTTATATATATATATATATATATATATAT
>CM034706.1:81201173-81220330 GCA_020142125.1 Phrynosoma platyrhinos | reverse complement strand
AGAGAGAGAGAGAGAGAGAGAGAGAGAGAGAGAGAGAGATTTTTCCATGTTTTTAGTTTGCACTGATTTTACTAATTTGTAAGCTGCCATGAGTCACATGGGGGAAAGATGGGATATAAATGAAAATAATAAATAAATAATGCAGTCTGATTAATGACAAAGAACATCACAGACTAAATTATAATGGTAACAGATCTATTTAATCTATGTGTTGGAGAGACATGGAACCAATAAAGTCATATTCAACATACTGATTTTGACCTATAAAGGTCTTCACAGCGAAGACATGGCCATTTGAAGGATTACCTGTACATATATTAAGATCTTCACCAAACACCATCCTCAATATACTCCCTTCATCCAAAGTCTGGCAAATGGATCAGAACAAAATGGTGTAGTGGCACCTAAAATTTAGATATTCTTCTCAAGGAGACTTACCTGGTACATATATCCATGTCATTTTGGTGCCAAGCATAGGTACTTTAATTTTCTACACAACTTAAAATTAGCTTGCTTGATCTCTTTGGATTATATTACCCTGTTGCTGTTGCTGAATCGTCAATTATTGTATTAATATCAATTATTGTGCGCTATTCAATTTATTTGAATTCTTTTACTTTATTTTGACATTTCATGTCAGATTTATTTGACGATGAATCAACTATCCCTAACAAATGAATACATTATTCTTGACACACCATTGTGTAATCCGTGATTGCTGAAGAGACCGTTTCCATGTAATCATAGGTATCTCTCACTTAGAAGTGTCTTCTCTGTAGAAATGTTCAGTTTTGAAGTGGTCCTTGAAAGTTTTCCCTGGCAAAGTCAATACACCAGGTGGCACTTCTTAAATATTCTCTCCATGAAAATGATGTGGTAAAAGTGTATTTAATGTTTACAAAACCCCAGCCCAACAACAACATGTGTATGAAAAGTCTGAAAATGAAAACAGACATTATGATAGACAAAATAGACACTTCAGAACTCACTTTATTTGGTACATAGGATATATGCACTTGACTGCCATGATGGCCCTTCTCCACACATAGATAAAGACACCATTATGTGCACTGACTCCTTTCAAGGCTGACTTGGTGGATTCATCAGATTTTCTCCAATCAGCGAGACAATACCAAATATTCCCGGGTACATATGAATCACATAATTACATAAACTGTTCTAAAACCTTTAGGCAATGTTTGTCATGCTGGCACTGTAATGACAAGCACTGGTGTGTGAAAGGAATGTACGGAAATCATCACTCCATGAGGCAGAATGGGAAGAAAGAGATTGTCAATTGATACTTTCAGTCAGTCTAGTGTTCAGAGGCTGGACTGTATTCCTTCTTAATGAGACAGAAACACAAAAGGAACAAATTGATTAACAGAGCAAACCTCTCCATGTTTACTCAAAAGTAAGGCTGACCGACTCCCTGGGGACTTACTCCCCAGAAAATGGATATGAGGTTGTAGCCTAGATAAATAAAATATTTTGAAGTCACATTGATAAGACATATGTTCCTATACAAATAGATATAGACTGAAATTTGGTCCACCGCCTCATGGGTATAGAGGGTGCATCTACACCAGTAGTTCCCAACCTCTGGTCCTCCAGATGTTTTGTACTTCAGCTCCTATAAGTCCTCACTGTTAGTCAAGTTGGCTGTGGCTTCTAGGATCTATATCCCAAACAATGGAGGACTGAAGTGTAGGAAACACTGGTTTACACTGAAGAAATCATGCAATGACACACGACTTTAAGTGCTGTAGCTCCAACCCATGCACTATTGGGATTTGTAGCTTTAAAAAGTCTTTAGACTTCTCTGCCAAAGTGTGCCGGTGCCTCACAAAACTACAGATTCCAGAATCCTATAGGGTGGAGCCATGGCAGCTAAAGTGGTGTCAAACTGCATGATTTCTATGGTGTAGGTGCACCCAGAGAGGTAATTATCCTTTCTTTCAAATACAGGAGAGGCTGAGTCTAACTTGTGACCAAGAACATAGCAGTTTGGTATTTAGGACAGAATTCTGTTGGTGCCCTATTGCTAACGTAATGGTCTATTACACAGGAATTTGCATTCCCTGTGAACTTACATGATGGAGACAGTAACAGGGGCAGCTGCTGTTATTGTTGGTCTGAGCTGCTGATATCAGAAGCTGCCTTGATTCACATTGTAAGCCTCCAAACATCCCTTAATATATTTATTAATCCAGCTATAGTTTAGGAGCCAGGAGCAGATGTGGCTGCATTGGCATACAAAGCTCTGGAATAGGTAGTGGGAATGACATGACAGAAATCGAAAGCCAAAAGATGAGTTCTGCCAGATCAAACAAGACTGGGACTCCCTTTTAATGTCCTATGTATTCTCAGACACCCCTTCCTGCCCTTTCATTCCTGAGGACTCCAGATCTTGTCTAGGTGTAAAGTCCATGAAGCACCATCAATCAAAATCATCCCCTCTCATCTCCTGAATATCAAGACAAACTGTCCACTTTGAAAACCTTCTCAGGTTCTCTTGAAAGGCAATCAAGCTTTTGGGTTGTCACAGAATGTCTATGGATTGGGGTTGGCTTGAAGGTAGAAATAGCACCCCAAAACTTAGCCTTTTTGCTGCTGTCTGCCTCCCACTTTCATGAGACTGTTGCTATCAGGCTTCAGTCTGAGTCGCCATTCCTTTGTCCGTTCCTGTCTGTTTCCCTAAATCTGCACAATCAAGCCTCATGGTTTAAGCTGCTCCTGCTCTCCTATTTTCCGTGCACCATATCATCAGGATCAGTAAATATACCCCCTTATCCAACCATCAAACTCTGCTATTCTCTTTCACTTTTCTACATTTGGTTAGCTCTGTATGAAAGAGTGAGTTTCTCTAGTATGTGTGTTCTTCTATATTTCTCCCAATAAAAGTTCATGTAGTTCCCCATGCTTGTAGTCTCTGTCAGTCAGTCAATCATTACCAGTATAGTTGATGCTCAGTTCCTGCATATGTTACCCATTTTCTCAAAGCCAAATGAAACATTCCCCAAATTAATTAAAGATAGATTGCAACTGTCAGTGAAGGCTCTACAAGGCCTATACATTTTGAATAACAACATGAGAGAAAGGTGGGATATAAATGAAAATCATCATCATCATCATCTAGCTTCTTGGGGTGGCATCCTTATAAATGATGCATCTAGAAGCAATTGCCAAAGCAGGACCTCTGAAATTGCCTTGACTCCAAGAAACCCTCTGAAAGGCAGACATTTGGATCTCAGAGCCAGTAGCTGCCTGAACCTGCTGCTAACTTTGGGTACATCTACACTGTAGAAATAATGTAGTTTGACACCACATTAAGTGCAGTAGCTCCACCTTATGGAATCCTGGGATTTGTCATTTTAGAAGGTCTAGCTTTCTCTGCCAAAGAGCACTGGTGACTCACAAAAATTGTAATCCCAGTATTTTGTAAGATGGAGCCATGGCAGTTAAAGTGGTGCCAAGCCGCATTATTTCAACAGTGAAGATGCACCCTTAGTCATCTTATCCTTGCTGTGTCCTTTTTCACCTTCTGTTGTGCCACTGCTACCTTTACCTCTGTTGGAAGTGTAATTATTCTGGCAGAGCCATCAGGATATCAGCCACAGTCTAGACCCAATTCCACAACATTTGCTTATTTATGTAAACCAGTGAGGATCAAAGAGCATGCATTTCTTAACCAGTATTGAATTTACTATGGAGGAGTCAGAAATAAAGTCAAAGGAAATAACATAAACCCCATTCATTAGTCTCAATTTGATGTCAGCAGTAGAACATAGAATATTCTTGGTATTCAGGGTAAAAGTTATTTTTATAACCTGTAGACTAACAGCAAACTCATTCTCTCAGAATGGATCTATATGTAGTCATCCTATCCTACCATTAACACAAAAGAGGGAGGTATCAGCAGGCTTGGGTGGGGAGAGGATACTTTTTAAAAGGAGGAAATTCCTCTTGAAGCATCCCACTGCAAATTGATCATGCTTAGGGTCAACAAAAAAAGAGAGGACACAATTGTCCAGTTATAACTCTGAGTGCTCTACATTATGATTTTTGTGTTACAGATCCCAGTTGTATCTCCACATTCAGGAAGCAAACTAAATGGTTCCCTGCAGCAGTGCATCAAGGTCACAATGTTAAGATCACAGAGAGAACCACACTGGGGATGCATCTACATTGTAGAAATGATGCAGTTTGACACCACTTTAAGTGCTGTAGCTCCATCCTATGGAATCCTGGGATTTGTGGTTCTACAAGGTCCTTAGCCTTCTCTGCCAGAACATGCTGGTGTCTCACAAAACTACAAATCCCAGGATTCTGTAGTATGGAGCCATGGCAGTTAAAGTGGTGTCAAACTGTATGATTTTTACAGTGTAGATGCATCCTGGGCCAAACAAAAGACCAGCTAGACCAGAATAGGCCACTGCAAATCAATGTGGCCAAGGAAGGAGAGGTTAAATCTGTTCCAAAGGCTAGTAGTTCCTTGCTCCTGTTTTCAAAGAATACATCTATTGTCACATTTCTAGTTTATATTTCCAAGGAAGTCAAGAAAAGAATAGAAAAGAAAGTGATGTAGTTTGCTAGATAATTCTTTCAAAAATTTCTCAGTATTTTAAAATGTAATAGAAAGTTATGTTCATATAACAAAGCCAGTCTTTTGAAATGATTGTGGTACTGCAGTGCTGTTAAGGAAATGTGCTATTATTGGAGAATGTTCTACTGAAAAGCATACACGTTCAGAAAAATGATTTAAATGTTTATAGCTCTTGTAATTGATCTCTTTTAGTTTAAAGACATATACTTTTAAAAGCTAGATACAATTTTTCTCCCTCAATTTGTCTACAGTGCCATTAATGATGTCCGTTTTCTCAATTGCAGAGGGTATTAAATGGGAAAGTGATGTCTTTATGAAAATGCACTGCCAAAGTATGATTGCATTCTGCTTTGTCTGTTCATCCGTTAATCTTCAGGAAAGAATGACCAGTGTGTTGGTTTTTGGTTTTTTTTTAACCTAAGATTAGTACCACCCTGAAATTTCACCAGCATAGATTGTAAAAACATAGAATTCAGTATGAATGACTTTATATTACAAATAAAAATACTTAAACTAAAACCTGAGTCAAATTAAAATTTTCCCCTTTTTGGAATATTAGTGAGAGAGTGCTGATTCTTTTTCATCCCATATGCACTATTCCTAATCTGTCAGTCTCTTCTGTTCTCCATCAGCATATTCACACAAATGGAGATCTGTGGTGGACAATGGAATGGAAGAATTTGTCAAATTTACTTTCTCTCACTTTTTTTTTAAAAAAAATCTTAGGTTGCAAAACCCATTTTTATGAAGAAATTTGTGAAAATTTTGTAACTTTGAAATTGTCATCTATCTATGTCAGTTATGACCTGTAGGTATAACTATTGTCTGCATGGAAAAGACTACAGGGCTGTACAGACTGGCACAAAGGGCTAGCATCAGAGTGAAGTGGGGGTGTGATGACCTCCTGCTGCCTGCCCCAACTCCATCCTGATGCTGGCATCACACCGTCCACTCAACCAGATGGCGGGTGACATCACACCATTTCTGTGGCACAGCATTTAGATGCACTGGGCCAAAGAAATGTCAGAAAGCTGCCACTATGGCAGCAAGGGCAGCTTTTTGCTGCTCCTCTTTGGTTGGCAAATTGCCAGATCAGGGCCACAGCATGCGGTTGCTGCAACCCTGATCTGGAACTGAAAGGGGTGGTGGCAAGTTGCTCCTTTGGGAAAATCTGTATAGCCCCTATTTAACACTGATAGAGTCTAAAGCTCTACCAACATATGTCCACCAGAAGGGAGGGAGGGAGGAAAGAGGTCCAGGACAGAGGATGGTGGTGCACCAGACTTATCCTGGGCCTCCTCCCAGCCTCTCTGTAATATTGGGGTCAAAGAAGAGGTGGAGCTCTATCTGGGAGCATCTGGCTGGTATTGTTCATCCTGGGTGCAGTGAGGTACTTTGTCCAAGGAAGTACTGGATACTTCCTTGAGAAATGTTCCTGAAAGCACTAATGGTGGCATAACCTCCAATTATACCTGCATAAGCCAGTAAGAGGATTAGCCCATGCCTGCCATATAGGCATTAACAGAAGGAGTTTGACAGGGAAAAAAAAATAAGTAGCAACTTTAAGTGTGCTGCACAAACATGGATGACTCTACAGGCTAAGTCTTCCTTATCCAGAATTCCAAAATCCAAAATAGTCCAAAAACCAAAACTTTTTTCACAGGCGGCTAAGGGCCTTTACAGACTGCCAGAAATAATGCAACCTGAGTCCACTTTAACTGCCCTGGTTCAGTGCTAGGGAATCATGGGAACTGTAGTTTATTGCGGCACCAGAGCTCTCTGACAGAGAAGGCTCAATGTTTTCACCATAGTATCTGTCAATCTGGTCATGTGTTAATTTCCACCCCTCACATTTCTCCAATTTCCTTTTATCATGTTAAGCTAAACCTTTAGGTTTTGTTCTAGCAATGAAAGCACATATCAAATGTTTCCTCATTTCTTTTCAAAATATCCTGGGAAAGGGTGTTTTACCTTTTCTTTTGTGAGTTAACATAAGTAGAAATTGTCACTTTGAAATTGACATGTATTCGTTACAGTCAACAATGCATCGTTCATACTTTGGTTCACCACCAACACAGTCATTGCCTGTCAGATGTCACAACAGTGTGGAAACTTATTAATCTATAAAGAGCTATACTATAATATAAGGAATTGTGGGTAAAATTCTAAAATTGTCTCAGCTGGCTGGAGCCGGAGAAGTCTGTCCTTAGCTAAACTATTGTAGTGCTTTTTAACTGCCTGCATCAGAGTTGCTGTAACTTTTAAGGAGATCCAATTTTCACAGTTCAAGGGATAACAGTTCTACTGGCCATGGACTATTAAGGATGAAAAAGTGTTTTTTCTTTACCCCAAGCCTTTAATCTTAGCTCATTCACATTTTCATTTATGCATGCAGAGAAACAGCACTCATATATGAAAGAATAGTGTGTGTGTGTGAGAGAGAGAGAGAGAGAGAGAGAGAGAGAGACAGAGAGACAGAGACACAGAGACACAGACAGACAGACAGACAGACAAGACAGAGAGTGTGAACAGATACAGAATTAAATGCCCACAGATAAAAGGAGAACAGTGTGAGGAGATGGTTGTGTTTGAGAGACACACTGTTGTTGTGTGCCTTTAAGTCATTTCTGACTTATGGTGACCATAAGGCAAACTTATCATGGTTTTTCTTGGCAAGTTTCTTCTGAAGGAATTTGCCATTGCCATCCTCTGAGGCTGAGAGAGTAGGACTTGCCCAAAGTCACTCAGTGGGTCTACATAGCTGGTCTGAGATTTGAACCCTGGTCTCTAGAGCAATAGTCGGATGCTCAAACCACTATACCATGCTACTCTATGTAGATAGACAACATATCTACATACTGTTGTCCTGTTTTAACTTTGTACGCCACCTCAATTGCCTAGCAGATGGGCGGGTTATAAATAAATAAATTATTATTATTATTATTATTATTATTATTATTATTATTATTATTATATGAGGGGGTATCATAAAGTTCTAATTGTCACCTTTTAAAAAAATTGACAAAAAGTTTGTTTTTATTTGTAGTTGTTAACTTATATCTGCATAGTTACCATCCAGATTTACAGTTTCTTGTCTCTTGACCTTCTGAATACTTGATATTGTATAAGTCTGTAGATCACCCTTAGAAGGGGTATTGTAAAGTAGTAATTATCACACAGAAGTTATTATGGTATATTGATGAAATTTTTGTTAGTGTCATCATTGGTCCCTAAGTGCATAATGTTGAGAAAATCAGCTCATTGTATCTTTTATTTTTGTGACAGGTTGTGCCAGATGTGACTAAAGTGTAAAAATCTCGTAAGGCATAATCCGCAGACTTCTACAATAATGCTATTTGGAGGATCAAGAAACACTAGGAAAAATCTGTAAATCTGGATGGTGACTATGTAGAAATAAATTAACAACTACAAATCAAAAGATAGTTTATGTAAAAAAAAATGTAAAGGTGATCGTTAAAACTTTATGATACCCCCTCATAGAGCTATAATGGCAGATTTGGCTGTTGCTGGGTTTTCATTGTCAAACTAATTCTAGCCCAGGTATTTATATGATTAAAAGGATCGGGCACCACTGTTTGAGGTAAATGGCTAGCATTTTGAGGAATTGATTGATGCAAAAGATCCAGCTATGGGCAGGGCTTGGAATGTTGGGTCTTGTTGTTGTTGTTGTGTGCCTTCAAGTTATTTTTTATTTATTTATTTATTTATTTATTTATTTCATCTTTATGCCATCTTTCTCCCAGAATGGGACCTAAGGAGGCTCTCGAGATAAAAACAGTATAAAAATGTATAGTGAGAATTTGAAAACAGAGACTCAAAGGCAACCCTATCATGGGGTTTTTTTGGACAAGATTTGTCCAGAGGTAGTTTGCCATTGCCTTGCCCCAAGACTGAGAGAGTGTGACTTGCCCAAGGTCCCCCAGCGGGTTTCCATGGCTGAGCAGGGAATTAAACCTTGGCTTCCAGAGAATAACACTTAAATCAGTACATCACACTAGCTTCTGTTAGGAAGCATACAAGGCAATATTCAAAGTCACAAATGTGAGAACTGAAGCTGTAAACACTGGAGGAAAAGACTGAAGAGAAGAAAACCCCAGAAAGAATGAGACCAAGGATATTATAAAATAGTGAATGGCCAGCAGTTGGATCACATCTCAAATGATTGGCTGCAGATTGCCCACTCCTGATGTAGGGGTAGTCTTTGGCAGGTGGGTGATAGTAATAAGACCCTGTATATGTTCTAACTTGGCTTTAATTTTTTTCTGATTGTTTACTGGTGTTTTAACTTTTGCATCTTATTTTTTAACAATGGCTTTTAAATCAATGTAAGCCCCTTTGAGTCCCAATCAGTCCCCAAAGTTCTAGTATTGCAGTAATTTAAAACTTCAGCTGAGAAATACCAGTTAGATATTCAAAGAAAAGGGGCAGGCACCATTACCAAGGGAATGCAAACACAGCAAATACAAGGTTCTTAACATGTGTCTCACTTTCTGGAACACTAGAAATACTCAGGAAAAGTTTCATTGGGAGAGAGAATTCTTATTTGAGGAGCAAGTGAATTAGAGGGGAAATATGGATTTTGCTTTTGTATCCCCCAAGCCAGGCTCCAGCATATCCCTGCCTATCATGCAATGCCCTGGGAGGGATGGCACATTGTCATGTGAATTTGCTCCCAGGGACTAGTTGTGGTCTCAGTTGCAACATACTTTACAGTTGTTCCAGACAGCTAATACCTATAAGAAAAAAAAGTAAAGAAAATTAGTAAGCTTTTGGATGACAGTGACATTGGACTGGATAACAGCAAGAATTCCAAAATAGACCACAGATCTATACATTGATTTGAAAGTTATGAATTAGGTGAGTCTACTCCAGAAATCAGACCCACCCAAATTTGTTCCCCATCTCTGCTTAAACATAATATAGGAACTGGTCTTCATCAATTCTTCTTTTCCCTCAAAATGGCAGCCCCAGGTAGAGAATAAAGTACACTGGCATTGGATGCTTTGCTATACCTTGCATAGCCAACACATTAAATAAATACCTAGTTCCACTCAATTCAATAGTGGAACTATCCACTTCATTCAATAGAATAAAGACTCATTGAGAATTGATTTTATGTAACTGTTAGAAAATTGGATTAGGATTGCAAATAATTGGGTTCAAAGTCCTTTTTGTCTATAAAACTAGATAACTGCCCAGGAACGTTCATGCAGAGTCCATCCTGATTCACACAGAAAAATGGGTTAAGACAAAACAGTTATGATTTTCGCCATGAATTCTCTGGAAGGACAAGATTTCAGAATAATAAGCCTTTCATCCACTGTAACCACCATGAGAAGAGGACCCTGATAGGCCACAAATCAAAACTGATCTGTCTTTCAGTCTAAACACAACAATGCATGTGTGTTATAGCCACAAGAGTGCAAGCCATAGTATGTGCCATCCCAGCTGTGTGAATCTATAACAGTGGGTTGCCAGCCTGATAAAGAATGCTCAGACCACTTGCTATTTGTCTAGCTGCTCAGACGCCATCAAATAAAAATGTAAAATGCATGACATTCCTTCATCCCAACTCTAACCTAAGATGGTTATCCATATAAAAAATAGGCAGGCACAGAATCAAGAAAGGATAAGAAAAATGATAAGCAAACACTAAAAAGAACAAAAACAGTTGTTGATGATCTTGTGAGAGTCTACTTGATACAGTTCCCTGAAGAATTTATATCTTAACATCACAGTGGGTCTGACAGTCTAGAAGCATTGGGGTGGGAATACAAATTAGAAGACATGTTTTTCAGGCCATGCACTTAACACCATCTAGAATAATGCTGTCAGCACTATTTAGATCCCCATGTCCTCATAAAACAACATTTGTCACTGATACACCCCCTTTCTGTGATGGAATAAGACAGATGGCTAAGGAAGGATTGGCTATATAGATAACTCGACAGTTTTCCAAGTCAGGTGTTGAATGGCTCGTATACAGGACCAAGAGTGAAGCTACTTCACAGAGCTCATTAAAATGGACCCCATGTTAGCAGGTTAAGCTCCACAAGGCAACCTCAGTACTTCCATAGGATGCAGAACAGAAAAGCATGTAGATTCTGACAATTACATGTTTACCTTGATTGCTGACCATGGTGTGTTGTAAATACACAAAACACATATGGCAAGTGCCCTTATCACTGCCTCTAGGGTGTTTTATGTTCTATTCAGGGGGGTAGGAAGGGACCTTGGTATAATACAGTGGACCTTGGTATCTGTTGGGGTTTGGTTCCTGGACCATCTGTGGATGCTCAAGTCCTATTATATACAATGGGGTAGTGAAATGATGTCCCTTATATAAAATGGCAAAATCAAGGTTTGCTTTTCAGAATATTTAAGTATTTTCAAGCTGTGGATGGTTGAATCCATGGATGCAGAATCCATATATATAATCTTTTAACATTGGCTTGCCCAGATGGGATGGATGGGATTCTGAATCAAACTTCTGGAAGTTCAGATGTTTCCCACATTCATCATAAACCAATAACTTAGGGGCTTTACAGACCTGCCTAAAGGGGAAGCACAGAGAGTGGTGGATCAGCAGCACCCTGGGAGTGGTGGATTGGGGCCGTGGCAACTGCACGCTGCAGCCCTGATCCTCCCTTTTGCTGTCTCCAAAAGAGTGGCAAAATGCCACTCTTTTTAGGGGTGGCAAAAGGCTGCCCTAAGAGCCAGTGCCATGGCTCTTCCATGCCCTTTTGGTGCAGTGTGTGTACACGCTGTGCCAGGAGGGTGTCCTGACACTGAGCATTATGTGGATGGATGCACGGCATCAGGACAGCATTGGGATTGAGTTGGGGTGGCTGGCGTGCAGCTGCCCCACCTCAACTCCACCCCCAGGTCAGCCTTTTAGGCTGGTCTGCAACGTCCCTTTATTCAGTATAAGTTTGCTCTTTATATAGCTTCAACTTGTTAGCACTACATATGTATCAAAGCATTTCCATACCTCCAAATATGTTTTTGTGGTAATCAAACCTGTTTCTTCTAAATAGTGTGAATATGGGAGCCAGATTTCTAGGTAGGGGTGGTGGGAGATATTTTCTTTGTTTATTTTATTTTATTGGAATCACAACCCCTAGCCCCATCTTATACCTCCAGTCATGCAACATTGTTAGATCTGATTTATTCTGAAGAATGACAGTGGCAAAATGGTGAAGATGGAAGGTTGACATTATGGTGCCATGGGGAGGTTAGAGAGAGGACACAACTGTAGGGATGGAAAGAATACTTGAAAATATATGGAAAATGGTTGAAAGATATGTTTATTAATTTTTTGGAAGCTCTGACAAACAGAAACCTGGACTTACAATAATCTTCACATTTTGGGACTTATTATGTACAAAATGTACACCACCACCACCACCTCGAGAAAACAGTGTTTTCTAGGTAGGAAACATAATTTAGTGCACAGACAATAATATTTATGTGTAGTTTTCAGCAAAGAGAAAGCTGTTTAATATGCTGAAAATGCTGTTTTCCACACAAAAATGCTGCATGCAAATTTTGTGCATCATAAGTCCCAAATTTGAAATAGCTTTTCAAAAGTGCACAATTTTTGGAGACTTTCTCACAATGTGAAAAAAAAAATGCTCAAATTACTTGTTTCTTTATTCAAGAAAAAAAAATAGCTAAGAAGTATATCCCTATACAGCATGATTCTGGCTGAGCCATGAGCCTTGTTAGGTGTCCTTCAGTAGAAAGTAGGGTCATGGGAACTACATAGCTTTTATTGAAAGACACAGAGGGAATGGTCCTTCTTTTCCCTTTAGCTGAGCCCCACCGCCACCACCATGCCATATCTCTGTGATATAGACCAGATCAGTGTGCTCATCCAGAATCAAATCCAGGATTTTATCCTTCACCAACTGGCATAAAGCAGCGGCATTTTTAATGCAGGATGTCTTGTCACTGAGGTTATCCAGATTATTTGACCTGGGAGACATTTTGGGAGCAATAAGCACCCTGTTATGTTCCCCTCTGCCATGATAACGATGATATTAAGAAAAAGAAATTAAAAACTTTTAAAAACAAGTTTATAGTTTCAGTATCTATTGGCTTCCTGTTTTTATTAAGGGATGTCCCAGCCCCAGTTATTCTTTGGTTTATACTGGTCATCCACTGTTTGGTTCTCTCACTGCCTTCCTTCTACCATTCTTTTGCCATTATGCTCTTCTCTGTTCATCATATTGCTTTTTAAATTTGTGTTTTCTGTAGTACCCTTTCTGTTGTAGTTCTACTTCCCTTTAATCATTTTTCTTTCACTTCTCCTTTCTCTCACTTCCCAAACATGATTTCCTTACTGATTTGTCTTTCCTCTCCTTTCCTTTCCCCCATCTCTATATTTCTCAGGCCCTATGACCTACAAGGGGTATTGTAAAGTTTTAATTATCACCTTTAAAAAAATTGTCAGAAAGTTTGTTTTGATTTGTAGTTATTAATTTATTTCTATATAGTCACCATCCAGATTTACACATTTCCCCCAGCATTTCCAGACCCTCTGAATACCTGATATTGTGGAAGTCAGAAGATTGCTCCATACAAGGGGGTATCGTAAAGTAATAATTATCACCCAGACATTAATATAGTATATCGATGAAAGTTTGTCAATGTAATCATTGGTCCCTAAGTGATTGATGTTGAGAAAATCAGTTCAATGTGTCCTTTATTTTTGTGACAGGTTGTGCCAAAATGACTAAAGTGTAAAATCCTTGTTAGGTGCAATCTGCAGACTTCTACAATAACGGTATTTGGAGGGTCAAGAAATGCTGGGAAAAATGTGTAAATCTGGATGGTGACTATGTAGAAATAAATTACACAACAACTACAAATCAAAACAAAATTTCTTTCAAATTTTTGTAAAGGTGATAATTAAAACTTTACAATACCCTCTTGTAAATCCTATTGTTATTCTGAACTAGATTACACTCATTGAATCAAGGAATTGCCTTGCCCAACTTCCCACAAACAAGACAACTGGGAATAGCAACTGAATTACAGCCAAACTTTCATAAATGCAGGAAGCTCATTAACAGTAGCACAAGCCCCTGGTAGCCATTGCACAATTAAGTGTGGGATCTTATAGGATCTTTGCTTATCTATTTCCCTTTTATCTGATATCATGTGTTCTCAGATAAATTGTTTCAGTGTTCATAACACTTCCTAATTCAGAACAATTCCTCCCCACCCTCAATACTCTACTTATACAAACAGGCAGATTTTGGAATACAGCTAAGGAGATTTGCAATATGCTTTGAGTCAATTCAGACAGCTAGCTCATCCCCCTCAACAAAACTATGGCCCATATACAAGTCAAATCTGTTTTTTCCCCCTTGGGCAATGATTTATTTCCCTCTTAAATTGGCTGGACCAGTTAGTTTTTTATTTTTATTAAGTCACACTATTCTTAAATGAAACTATTGATTTAAAGTCAGCTTAGTGAGGATTTAATTTGTTTTCAGGGGATTAGAGCAGGTAACATGGGATAATTTTACAATAAAGTGGAATAGAAGCATTCCTTCACATTATCCTCACCTCTTTTTTTGTTGCCAAGCTGCAGAGACATTACAAATTTTCAAGTAAATTGTGAAAATACATTCATAAATCAGTCCTAATTCCACTGCCTGCTTAGAAGCTATTCTAAAGAATCTTTTCCTCTGACCTTGTCCCTGTTTGTCCTTCTATTGATAGGCTATACATCTGATGATTAACACACAAACATAGAAGTACCCGGACACATTCTCTCACACACCCATACACACATATCATAGGGGGAAAATAATTTCTCTAAACTTTCAATAAGACACAGAGAGTGCTTTTCTTGGGTTCCCTGTTACTGAAGTACCACATCCATCAGGAATCTAATGTAAAAAAAAATGGCAAATGACCTGTTCACAAAATTAAGTATAATTTATCTTAATTTTTAAATGCTTTCCCCCATCATTGTTGAGCTAAATCTTAGATAAACATAGTGATACCACAATGTCATATAGCATAAGATCTCTGCTCTGCATTCAACATTGCTCATTATACCTAAAAGATATAGCAAAAGTGGCCAATTGCATTGGGGTTATGTGTCTCATTTTTGCTCTTGTCATAGGTCTGATGTTTGGTGCTAGTATGGTGGAAGTGACCACTAGAAATTACAATGTCCAATTTCAGCCCTGTGGGAGGAGTTTGGAGGGTAGAGTTGATCCACTATACCTGGAGGCCATAGATAGATAGTCAATCATGTGTAAAAGCTGTTTGCTGACTCTCCAGTTCGACACATAAAAGACTGAAGAAAAGCCCATTTGTTGTGTGTATGTTGGATGTAGGGCTTGCATTAACATTCATGGCTATTCCAGACTTTAAACTGTGGTATGTTTTAGCAAAGACCTGAATAGGCCTCCAGATTTCTAACTAATCAAATGGAAGTACTACTGGAGTCTCTGTGAATTAAACCAACAATGTACATGTTGTGTAGTTTCCCTTGGGTTCCATTTGCAATTTTCTGACCATTTTTTGTGTACTTAAAGCACTGGTTGCATATGGAAACTTGGAGTCTAGCAGAGAGAGAAAATGGCAACTCTGGATTGTGTTATATTGTAGTTATTGAGCATGATGAAAATAAGGTCTTCCTCCATTCCTTGTGTACTGAAGAATCAAATGCACACAGCATAGTGTGGTCATGATCGCTAGCAGAAATCAAAGAATGGATAGTCCTCTAGTTTCCAACATCTGCAACTTTTCTTAATGCCTGTCTACACCAGGCAAGAGCTCATATTAGCTGGATGCATTTTTCCCCCAGACAAAAGCTTATAAGAGCTGGCTGCGTTACCTTTGTTTTGGAGTATGGACAATGACCATTAGTATTTTCATTGATCTCAAAGGGGTGGACCCCTGCCTAGAAAGGAGATGTTTGGAATCTTTCATAAATTTCATTGTGTAAATCTGAGAATGAATGAAGTTGGGCATTTGGAGGTATAACATCTCAGTTAGGGAGAGACCTAGGAACGTGGTGGAAGAAATAGCATGAACTACAAGTAGCTTAACTTTTTGCTTCATCCTGTCATGGCTTATTAGAGGGTAAAGGCTCTAGTAAAAGTCTAGTATTGTTAAGATGTTGGTTTTATATGTTGTTTTATTTATATTTTAAATTGCTCTAGTTTAATAATCTTTTAAGGGCGGGGGTTGTAATTAGAAGTATTTCTTGATGTTTTGATTGTTGTAAGCTGCCCTGATTGCATTGCAGAGGGGTGGGATAGAAATAATAATAATAATAATAATAATAATAATAATAATAATAATAATAGTACAGTGGTCCCACCACATTCACTGGGATTAGGGGTGAGGGGACCCCTGTGAATGTGGAAAAACTGCAAATAAAAAAAAACCACTATTCTTTTTACCTAAGAGAACACATCTCTAGGAATCTCCAGGTCCTCCAGCGCAACTCTGTGGTTAACATCTGCTAGAAGCTGATGATAGAATCATGCTGGAGGACTACAATTGACTAGAGAAGTGTTTTTTTCTAGTAATTGCAAGGTTCTCCAGCACAACTGTATGGTCAACCTCCATCAGAATTGTGCTATAGGATTTAGAAATTCCTAGACAGAACATATTAATCAAAACTGCAAATAAGCAAATCCACAAAAGCCAAAGCTGCAAATGTGGAGGGCCAACTGTAACCACTTTTGGCACATACATTTTGAATTTCATATCTTAAAAGCCTCCAGTGATATTTTATTCTTCATCCTTCATATGGTTTGTTGTATTGAAAGCCATGTGTGCTAGCCTGTGCATGCATAGTACTTTTTCATATAGTGCTTATGCTTATGATTGTTTTATTCATTTATATCCCACTTTCCCTTAAATAATGGGACCCAAGGCTGTTTACAAATTATTTAAAATGGTAGAGATTAAAAACCAGACAAAAAGATTATAAACAGCTCTTAATCCATCCTCAATCCATCCTCAATTGTTTCATCCTCAATTTTTCCATCCTCAATATGATATCCCTTCAAATGCTTAAACAGGGCTATCATATCACCTCTTAACTGTCTCTTCTCTAGGCTAAACATATCAATTTTCCTAAGTTTCTCCTCATAGGACATGGTTTCCAGACCCTTCACCATTTTAGTTGCCCTTCTTTGGACACACTCCATCTTGTCAACATCCCTTTTTAAACTTTGATGGCTAGAACTGAACACAGCATTCCAGGTGTAAAGCAGAATAGAGTGGCACTATTACTTCCCTTGATCTAGACACTGTACTTCTGTTGATGCAGCCTAGATTCACCTTGGCCTTTTTAGCTGCTGCATCACACTATTGACTCATGTTAAACTTGTGTTCTACCAGGACTCCTAGATCCCTTTCACATGTACTTGCTGTTGGAATTGCCTAGACTTTTAGTCTTGGGCGACTTCAACATTCCACTCGAGACCAGTTTGTCAAATCTAACAGGTGTAGCTCAGGAGTTCATGGAATCCATGACAAATTGGTTGTTGGGCCCATGCATTGTGCAGGCCATACCCTCAATGCAGTCTGGAATAGGAATATCTGTGAGCGGAGGTAATAAAAATCTCCACATTGTCCTGGATGGATCATTTCCCTATCAAGACTGAACTTAGAACTACTGTCCATCCTGTCAGGGGTGGAGGGACCATTAGAATGGTCTGCCCTCGAAGGCTAATGGAACCAATTGGATTCCAGAAAGCCTTAGATGGTTTAATGGTTGGTAATGCTGCCGATTCTGTCAAGGCTTTGGTTAATACCTGGAACACCGATCTTACCAAGGCTATCAACACAATTGCTCCCAAGCATCCTTTCCAACCCGCTTCAAATTGTCAATCTTGGTATGCTGAAGAACTCAGGAAGCTGAAGTGGGTTGGACAATGACTAGAGTGCGTCTGGTGGAAAACTTGACTCTTATCTGACAGAACTCATCATAGGAAATTTCTTTGTTCCTATAGAGAGGCAATACAGGCAGCAAGGAAATCTTTCTTCTCCGCACGTATTGTATCTGCAGAGTCCCATCCAGCAGAGCTGTTTAGGGTGGTAAGGGAACTGACATAGGTTCCATCTGTGCAGAACCCATTACTTAACTCGATAACAGTCTGCTGTGACATGTTTAGCAACTTTTTTGCAGATAAAATCTCTTAGATAAGAGCTGACATGGATGCTGGCATTATAGTAGAATCAGTAGATGAGGTATATAGCAACTCTACTTATGAGATTATACTGGATCAGTTCCAACTGGTGAGAAGTGATGACGTGGACAAGCTCCTTGGTAGAGTGAGGAAGACAACTTGCCCTCTTGCCCCTTGCCCTTCGTGGCTGGCCATCCAGGGGGAAGATGTCTTGAGGATGTTCCTAAGGGACATCATCAATGCATCCCTTAGGGAAGGTCATGTTCCATCTTGTTTGAAGGAAGCAGTGGTCAGGTTGCTTCTGAAAAAACCTTCCCTTGACCCTCTGGACATGAACAGCTATAGGCCAGTCTCTTTGTTACCTTTTTTGGGCAAGGTGATTGAGAGGGCTGTTGCTCTTCAGCTCCAAGCTGTCTTGGAGGAAACCGATTATCTGGATCCATTTCAAACTGGATTTAGGACAGGATACAGAGTGGAGACTGCCATGGTTACCTTAGCTGATGATCTTCGTCTGGGCATCGACAGGGGTAGTGTGACCCTGTTGGTGCTACTGGACCTCTCAGCAGCCTTTGACAATGACATCCTCTTGGAACGCCTGAGAGAATTAGGAACCGGACGCATTGCACTTCAATGGTTCTGTTCCTTCCCTTCAGGCACATTCCAGAGGGTGTTGCTCAGGTACAATTGCTCAGCTTAAAAAGGAGCTTAATTGTGGCATCCCTCAGGGCACCATCCTGTTCCTAATGCTATTTAACATATATATGAAGCCACTGGGAGAGATCATCTGGAGACATGAGGCTGGGTGTTATCAGTATGCTGATGACACCTAGATATATTTCTCCATGTCTCGGTCTACAGCCTTTACTTCAGATGGTCTCTCTCCTCTCAATGAATGTTTTAAAGTGGTAATGGACTGGATGAGGAAAAACAGATTGAAACTGAATCCAGACAAAATGGAGGTACTAATGGTAATGGCCCTGAACCCAGGTATTGGGACAAAATCTCCAGTCCTAGATGGGGTCACACTCTCCTCAAAGGACTGTGTTTGCAGTCTGGGGGTGCTCCTAGATCCGTCGCTTCAGATGACAAATCAGGTGAATGTGGTGGTCAGGAGCACCTATTATCAGCTTCAGCTGATACACCAGCTGTGCCCTTTCCTGGAGATTAGGGACCTTGAAACTGTGGTGCATGCACTGGTAACCTCTTGTCTTGATTTCTGCAATGCACTCTACATGGGGCTACCCTTGTGCCTAGTTCGGAAACTTCAATTGGTACAGGATATGGAAGCCAGACTGGTCTCAGGCCAAACGAGAAGAGACCACATAACACCTATTCTAAGATCACTTCACTGGCTGCCT
>CM034706.1:81184428-81201073 GCA_020142125.1 Phrynosoma platyrhinos | reverse complement strand
TTTAAATTTTAATTGTTTAATTGTATTTTAAGGAGGGTGGGCTATTGGAGGACAGGACTGTTTTATCTTGTAAGCCACCCTGGTTGTATTTTACAGAGAGGCAGGATATAAATAAATTTTATTTATTTATTTATTATTTGTCAAGCCAGGTTTCCCCCATGCTATATCTGTGCCTTTCATTTTTTTGCCCTGTTGAAATTCATTTTGTTAGTTTTGGCCCAGCTTTCTAATGTATTAGAAAGGTCATTTTGAATTTTGATCCTCTCTTCTGGGGTATTAGCTAATCTTCTTAATTTGGTGTCATTTGCAAATTTGATAAGCATGCCTTTTATTTCTTCATCCAAGTCATTGACAAAGATGTTGAATAGCACTGGCCCCAGGACAGAACCCTGTGGCACCCCACGGGCCATATCTCTCCAGGATGAAGAGGATCCATTGCTGAACACCCTTTGGGTTTGGCCAGTCAGCCAATTATAAATCCACCTAATAGTTGCATTGTCTAGTCCACATTTTACTAGCTTGTTTACAAGAAGATTGTGGGGGACCTTGTTGAAGGCCTTACTGAAATCAAGATATGTTACATCCAAAGCATTCCCTCTATCTATCAAGCTGGTAATTTTATATTTTAAAAAAAGATAAGACTAGTCTTGCATGAGTTGTTTTTGAAAAGCCCGTGTTGATTTTTAAACTTTAGTTTGAAGGCAATATAAAATAAATAAACAGCACAACAGTAAAAGCCCATCACAGTTTCTAAAACCCTAATGGAAAAGAAAGTTTTCACCTGCTGGTTGAAGGAGAACAAGGGAAAAGCCATTCTAACATTCCTAGGAAGGAAGTTCCAAAGTCTGAGAGCAAGAAGTTCTTTGTTCCTACCAACCAAGCATGAAAAAGTCTCCTTTTAAAGATCTTGGAGCCCATATAGGCTCATATAGGGAGATACAAGCCTTCATATAGCTTGAGCCTGAATCATATAGGGCTTTATAGGTCATGACCAGCAGGTTGAATTGTACCAAGAAACAGACCAGTTGCAAGTGAAGCAGTTGCAATATAACCAAGGCATGTGTTGCCATAGCAGGATCAGACATCACCAGGAACACATGAAGCTGATGCAGTAGCTTTCACTGTGTGAATGTACTCCTGGTCACCACAGAATCCTGGGACTCTAGGCTCAGAGATAAATCCAGGTGTATACCCAAGCTATGAACATGTGTTTTCAGGGGACTGTAATTTCATCTAGCACAGAATGAATCCCTACTTCAAGATCTGTTATAGAGTGCCTTCTCTCCAAAAAAAGCTTCTTCACGTACATTTTTAATATAGCTCTATGGTTAAAACAAAATGGTTTAGAGATTTAATGTGGGAGCTTCTGTGCAGAAAGTTATTAGAAAAACTCTGGTAGAGACACATACATCAACTTGTTAGAATGTAGCCACAGTCAGAAATACGTTCTACATTTGCTTAGAATTAAATTCCATTGATCCCTGGGAGATTTACGATCCTCATCACATACTGAAAATTGATCTGGCACTGACATCGAGCAATCACTCGACTGCTTCACTTTGTGGTTGCCTGTGGGAGGAACATAGAGACTGCTTTTTACTGAGTCAGATCGTCAGTCCATCAGAATTGTTTACAATGACTGGCAGAAGCTCTCCAGGATTCCAGGCAGGAGTCATTCTCTGTTGTCTCTTGAAATGTGACTGAACCAGGGAGAAATAATGTGTTCTGTTGGTGAGCTATGGCTAGGGATGAATTTGCGTCTTATGAATGGCCACTGTGAATTTTAATTTCAATCTTATGAATGGTCACTGTGAATATGTGAAGGATTGCAAGATACACAATATTGACGATGTCAAATACACATTAGCAATGTTTTTAAGATCAGATACATTTTCTCATACATTGTTTTACTGTTGCTAATAGATTGAACATATCCACTTTGTAGTAAAATGGAAAGAACAAGGATATACTACATCAGTGATTCTCAAACTTTTTATCCCTGAGACATCTACATATGGACACTGCATGTCCCCCTGCTTGGTGTAGTACAAGAATAAAAAAAAAAGTTTGTTTAGTTTGTGATTTTCTGTTCATATTCATGCATATTTATATTTTAATATTTTATAAGGAAATATCATTCTTTAAATTAGAATATTTTATTTAAATAAATCCAATACCTGACTCAACACATGTGTAAAGTTTACACGTACTGTCTCACCAGCATCACAACAGAAGGCCTTTGCAATGAGAAAGAGCTGGGGCAATTCTGGGGCCAGGATATCCTGCTCTACAGTAATGCAGACAGGACCTAAACAACATTCTCTCTTGAGAATATCTTTTTCTATATGAACAAAACACTTTCTGCTTAGGATGGACTAAAAATGGCAATGTATTCTATACCTGTTAGATACAGTTGTCAACATTTTACAAGGTACAGGAGGACCCAGCTATTTGTTTCCGCACAACTCCTGTTAGCAGTATCTGGGATAACCCAATTTATGTTGTATAATTTTGAATCCATGCAAATTATTTCATTTTATGTGATTTTTTTTGGGGGGGGGAGAGAAATACTTATGGAACAAAGGAGAAAGAGGAGAAGGAACACTTTGAAAACTGGTTCCAAAGCTAAAATATTAGTGGAAGCATTTAAAATATATAGAAATTGTTTCAGACTATGAAGAAAAGGAGAAAGATCAGAGATTCAGTGAACAATGGAGAGATAATATGGCATCATTTTCTGTTTGGTTAAGCAGTACACTATGATCCAAATCTTCTCCACCTTTTAGAACTGAATCAAAGTGATTCCTGTATCCCTGACTGCTCATACATGAGAATTAAAATTCTTTTAATTTTCTTCTGCATATGTTAAATTACTCCCTATGTAAACACATTATCTAAATAGCATGATGTAGTGGTCTCAGGGATTACAACTCTGGAGATTGGGGTTTAAATTCCTGCTTTGTCATGAAAACTCACTTGGGTGACTTAGGTCAGTTACACTTTCTTGGCCTCAGAGAAAGGCAAAGACAAAGCCCCTCTGAACAAATCTTGTCAAGAAAACCCTATGATAGGGTCACTTTAAGTAAGAAAGAACATAAAAGTTTCCAGATTGGTTTCCTTGGGCTAAACACACACACACACACACGACCAAAAGAACAAGTTTGTGCATCTACATGTGCAAATAGTTTCCTCCCAACAGTGTGCATGAATGTGTGTGTATATATACATTTTTGTATCTCAAAATTGATGAGTGTGTGTATGTGTACACACTGATACACACTTTTGAAGGGTATAAACATTATTTTCAGATGCACATATTCTTCCTCTTCTCTCTATATGTTTATGTGTATCAAGAATGTGTATGTGTGTGTGTGTGTGTGTGTGTATTATTTGTATATGCATTATTTGTAATATGAACATATAGACAGCAAAAAAAAAAAAAAAATGCCACTGTGCTGAATTTTCAGATTTGCTGGTTTCAGTATTCCCCCCAAAGGATACCTTATTCTGTATCCTCAGTAGTTCATATCTTTTCTGTAATATACATTCATTATTCTGAAGGGTAAAACCAGTGAATTTTACTTTCTACAAATGAAAGCACACGGTAAAATTTTGCATTCTCCCTACCTGATGTAGTATTATGTATCTGTAGTTCTTAATTGTGCATTACATTAATCAAATAGGAATAATGACAATAACCTTCCTCTGCTATCTGCTCTTCCTTCCTGACTCAGACCTGCCCAGAATCATTTTAAGTTAAAGATCCAAAGCTTATCCCCCCTGGGATATTTTCTATTGTCTTTTTCTTTAGCTTTCTGGAAAGAATTTGATAGAAGGAACAGGAAAGAAAAATGGAACACACAGGGTTCCCCCCCCACTTGCATAGAGAAAAAGAGCACATAAAAATTAAAGAGGGGGGAGGAGAGAAATAAAGGCCAGAGGTAAAATCATTTAATGTGTGAGAGCTGCTCTTTTTTTCTGTTGGTTTCTGCCAACTGCTGCTGCTGTTATTGCTACCTTCCTATTTTAAGATGAAAGCAATGATGGTAGACACGTGCAGACACACAAAAGAACCTATTTGGACTGGCATGTCAGCTCATCTTTATCAAATGTTGCACAGGTATATTTTGTTGCCATGCTTCATTACCCCAGAATGGCGTGCCTGAAATGTTTGTCTCTTCTATAAACCCAATAGCTTTCCCACCGAGTCACATTTGACAGAGCAATAGACAGGTATTCACTTGCCAGCATCCATTTGGAAAGCACTGGCAATTATATATACACACATGCACATACTGTTTGCATGTGTTCACACACACCACACATGTGAGAGAGCATCTGTTCATTAAAAAATACAAAATACAAATAATGTGAGAAAACTGGGTGGTGGGGATATGAGACTTAACATTGTAAAGTGTGTGCTGGGGGGAGAAGGAACAGCTCAGCCAAAACAGACATCTGATTTTCATCTCCAAATGTATGAACCTGTGAATTTCACATTGTTAATATATAATATGTTGGTAGAATTCTCTGCCACTGTGGTGGTAGTGTGGTAAGGCATAGATGACATATTATTTTCTAATGTCAAGGTGGGTAGAGAGGGGAGCTTGAATCATTGCAGCTGTAAAGATTTGTAAGAGTGGTCAACTTTAGAGGAAAGATCAAGTGATATGGTCAAGAAGTACAACATAAGATCATTAAGTGGTACCTATTTTATAACTTAAAGTCAAACAGATTTGACCTTAGATTTCTGTCCATGTTTTGTTTCCAGCACAATTTAGACTAATTTACTGTCTTATTTGGTAGCAATAGTTAAGCTTAAAATTGGAAAATCATCAGACGATCTTTCTTTTTTGCAATGCACAGTACCATTTTAAATTTGATAATTTCTTTCGGCATACATTGATTGAAATATATGCTTTCTTTTATGTTTTAAAACTAATGTCATGAAGAACATTAATTGGACTTTAGCTCTGAAGGATCAGATTAAAAGCCTATCTAATCCAGTATCCAGTTTTCCAAACCATACATCCTCATATATTTCACAGATGAAAACTGGGAAATAATGCAGCACATTCTACATTGCAGAAACAATGCAGTTTCACTGTAGCTCCATCCTATGGAATCCTCGGATTTGTACTTTTACACTGTCTTTAGCTTCCTGGCACCACACAAAATTACAAATGTTAAGATTCTGTAGAATGGAGCCATGGCAGTTCAAGTGGTGTCAAATTGCTATTGCCTTTTTTTTGTCAATGAAAAAGTGCACACAAGCAAAGATTAACAGGTGAAACATGACATCATGTGATAAGTAGTGGCCAAGAAACTATTATTCTACTATAATTCTGATTCACTAGCCTTGTGTCATAAAGTCTTCAGTTTGCAGTGATTAAAATAAGCTGAGGACAAAGAAGTACAAAAGGAGAAAACTGGATAGAGAAGAGAGAAATTGGGACATTTTAAAAGCATCTGAGAAAGGATGATAATAAGATTAATTAAGATTATACCTGCCAAAGTGGGACCATTGAAAGGTATGCAACCATATGCATATGAGAAGCTTGAAAGCAGGACACGAGGACTTTCATCATCTTTCTACTCACTTTTTCGTATGGAGGCTTGCTGTCTCTGATCTGGGAGGTATTATACAGTTGTTATAGTTACTGGCCATGAATAGCCTTATACTCCATTAATTTGTCTAACCCCTTTTAAAATCCTCAGAGGTAGTGACCATCAACCCATCACATTATGCAAATTCCATAGCCTAACTATGTGCAATGGCATCAGAGGGAACAGTTAGCAAAAGCCTCCCCAACCACTGCAGTCCCATGGCTGAATGGGATCTCCTATGGCTACTATTTCTATTTCTAAAATGTTCTTGCTACTTAAAGAGAGACATTTCATGTCATGTGCAATTGACCCTAAAAGACAACAAAGAACAACTGGGCAAGAATACAGCAGAAAACCTTTCAAAGTGTCAGCATTGGCACTGAGATGGCCCTAACTTTTCTGTTCATTTGTCTGACATCCCAAGATGATGCAGAGCCAAAATAAACTATATCTAAGCAAATCTTAAAGCATGAGAGCTTTGACTCTGTGTTGCAATGCAAACCCTAGGAGACAAACAGATTGAATTAATGGATGTTTCACTCCACCCTTTAGGAAATCAACATACCAGAGTTCTTAAAACCATTGACTGTAAAGGCCATGTTAACTTCCCCCATCTTCTCAGTTAGTTTATTTATGGTAAAGCATAGGAAATTTTACTTTGGCACCATATTACATTTATGTAAACACCTTGCAAAGACACATGGTAGAACAGGAAGACTCAGAGCATCTTTTCTTAACATGCAGTTGTACAAGACTGACAATAGGAGGGCTGTGAATTTCAGAGAGGAGAAACAGTACACCAATTTGTTCTTTTACCATCATCAGCATTTCTGGGAAGTTGTCAAATAGAAACAACAGCTTAAAGGCCACATTGTAGCCTCCTCTTCACTCATTGCAGACTCCCAAAGTAGTATGATTTTAGCCTATTCTTGGCTTTATTTCCTCCTTAGCCTCTGCTCAGCTGTTCTATCTGATCCAACAAAATAAAAGATGTCTAGTGGATCCTCTTTGTGTCAACATTCCACTTTTCCAATCAGATTGTAGAAGATTACATAAACAAACTGTGCATAGTCAAATCTAGACTTTTGGCTGTCAACCAGCCTGATTGCATCCGCCAGTTGATTTCATCGGCCATCCCAGCAGCTGCTCTGGCTTTATTCTCAGTCATGTCTTCCTCTTATCTTGTTTAGAACAGAACAGGTGTTCTAACAAGAACTGGCCAGTTATATAATGTTCTCAAATATACAAACTTTCTGCTTTCTGTTTCAGACCTTATATTTTCTCTTCCTCCTGAACCCATTATTTATGTTTTCATGGCTTAAATTTAGCAATGTTTAAACAGAATTAATGCTCAGTCAGTATTACTGCAAAGCTTTAAAAACATAGTGAGACACCTGGCAGCAGGAGTGTTGCCCTGCCTTCTGTGCGATATGGCCATTAACATGATTGCTTGAACATTTTGAGACAAAATATTTTCTTCAGCTCCGGTGGTTAAGGAGAACCCTCCTAGTGGTCAAGAAAATTAAATAATCTTGCATTCCCAGGTCAATAAACTTAGTAAATAACCAAGCACAGATGGCTAGTAGTTTCCATATCAGTGAATCCACTCTGGGTTTTCACCTGAACTTTGACAGAGCCATTCAAGGTGCCAAAGTATATTGGGGACAATGTTCAGCACTTTGTACAGATCCATCAAAAACCTAGAATAGTTTCAGCAACCTACTGACATGGGGACATATCAGCCACCACTGGAATAAAGCAAAAGGAAGCTCAAAAACAATCAGTTGCCTTTCAGATAAAATGAACAGACCATTAGCAAATTCATCTTATCAGGAACTGGGGAGTAACTCAAGAATAAATCACTGCAGACAATACTGAGGTGGGTGGCCTTTAGGAGTTAACTTGGTATAAGTGAGCATAAATGGGTGTGTCCATGTCCTTAACATGTAGCTGGACTTATTTGTCTTGTTTTTGCTCTGAGGGAACAAATCTTTATTTTTCAATATGTGCAGTCTGATCCTTGGTTATTCTGCTCAGTTAAGATTATACTATTAACCCTGTTTTTCCTCTTCTGGTCATGTAGCTTTTTGTCAAACAGTTCCTGCTTGAAAGGATATGGTTAAAGTCAATTATGATTAAAGTCAGTTTTTAATTTTATATTGATCTCAAGGAGATGTCCACCATTGCTGATACAGGTAGGCATGCAGAGACACAAAATGAAAGGGGGGCAGAAATCATGCAAGGAATGACAAAGCCTGAAATGAGCTAAACTAGTGTAGTTTTGTTCAGACTTTCCTTTGTCCTATCCTAAATACTCTTCTTCTGTGCACATGCTGTTTATTTAAGATCCATGAGTATTTTAAAAGCAATCCTGCCAAATCTACATTGTAATTAACTGGCTATTGTTCTTGTGTCACAATGACTCTACTAAATGAAGCTGCTTTGCTTTACTATTGGATTGGGGAAAAATACTCGGCTATGGGCCCGATGCCACCAGCCAAGAACTAAAATCTTCTTTTGCAGGAATGGAAAGAGGGAGGGCTATGCTGTTAATTTAGGAGGGTGTTCATTCTCCATACATGATTGGTATGGAATTTAGACAGATCTAATTATCATGCTGTATAATGTATCACTAGCATGTTATGATCATTACCAGTTGGTATATAAAGAGCTATCTCAAACTGAGTCAGAGCAATGATACATCTAACTTTGTTTTGCTTTTCTTTTATTGACAAAAGCCCATGTGGAGATCTTTGCTAGCTGTATTAAGAGAGATAGGTTTTCACTGGAAATGTTTGGGGTTCAACATGAGATGCTATAGCTCCAAAAACAAATACTGTTTACAATTGGGTTATTTTTATTAGAATTTTTATCATGTTGATATTTTATTGTTGGTATTATATATTTTTTGTATTCCTGTATTTTGTATATTGTGGATCGAGGTGGGAAATATAAATAAAAATTATTATTATTATTATTATTATTATTATTATTATTATTATTATTATTAAAACTTTAACACAATATGTGTTGTGCTCAATCTTTGTGGGTCTCTGCTGGACCCTTACAAATTCTCCCTCCCCCTCAGGCAGTGACAGTGCTGGGCAAAATGAAGTAATCACCACAGGTGACAGATGTTGCACAGATCCTTAAATGGTTACCCCTAATCACCCAGCCATTTTGCTCTGTAGGAGGACAGACTTGTATGTTTGCATATTTTCTATGTGGTCCTTGTGGACATGCCTACTGTTCAGGTATAGTATAGAATGCTGTGCCTTACCACCAATGTATGTGGAACAAGAAGATAATGCCCTTTTATACTTCAATGCAGGTAATTATGGGGCTCTATAGATTGCCAGATCAGGGTCGTGGCAACCGCACACAACAACCCTGATCTGGCACTTTGCTACTCCAAAATGAGCTGCCAAATGCCACTTCTTTTTGATGCTGCAAAAAGCTGCTCTTGCCATGGTGGCGGTGGCTTTTCTGAACTCCTTTGGTGCAGCGTGTCTAAACGCTGCACCAAGGGAGTGCCCTGATGCCTCCCACCATCTATTTGGGTGGGTGGCATGAGGATGATGTGGGGGCAGAGTCAAGGTGGCCAGCATGTGGTCACCATGCCCTGACTCCACTCTTAGGCCAGCCCTTGTGGCCAGTCTGTACAGGGCCTAAATGTCTTCAATTTCAGGCTGAAAATAGGGTCAGCACCTTGGATAGTGCCTGTAAATAAAACACAGACTGGATTCACATCACCATGACATGGAAGCTGCTGGATGCCACTGGTCATACTTTCAGGAGATGGAAGCCTACATTGCCTGTATGTTACTGATTAAGTGTAAAGATATTAATGCCAAAGCAGGATTGTCCATTCCTTCCTATTTCTGTTTTCCATGTATAGTTGTGAAAAGCTAGACAGTGAAGAAAAATGATAGCAAAACAATAAACTCATTTTAAATTTTATGTTAGAAAAGAGTTCTCCAGATCCCATGGACTGCCAAAAAGACAGATAAATGGATCTACCACCACCCTGCAGTGGTTAAATGCCTGTACTGCAGCCACTTACTCACAAACCATAAGGTTGCAAGTTCAATACCAGCCAGGGGGACCAGGCTCAACTCCAGCTTGCATCCTTCTGATGTCACTAAAATAGGTACCCAGCTTGTTTGGAGCAATTAGCTTACACATTGTAAACTGTTTATGGGGTGCTTAACTGCACTGATGAGCAGTATAGAAATGTACTTGCTATTGCTATTGCTATTGTCTTCAAGCCTAGAAGCCTAGATTACTAAACTGAGTATGTCATACTTTGGAGATACCATGAGAAGACATGACTCATTAGAAAAGACTATAATGCTTGATAAGGTAGAAGGCAGAAGAAAAAGAGGATGACATGTGGATAGATTCCATGTGGATAGACACAATCAAGGAAGCCAAGGCTCTGAGTTTGCTAGACCACAGCAGGGCTGTTAATATCAGAATGATTTAGAGGTCTCTCATTTATAGAATTGCCATAAGTCAAAGTTGACTTGATTGCAATTGACAGCAACAACAATATACAAATGGCCCTACATCCTGAAGCAGTGCTTTAAAAAATGACTGGTTCCCATTATGGGTCCCATCTCTTTTGATCATATATAACTGCACCTTCCAATGTCACTTTATCCACTTTTAAACAGCTCATTATGTAATATGAGTAATCCCATCTTGATTTTTTTCCTGAGTAACAAGGACTGGATGCAATAATAATCAGATTCCCATTCCCATCCCACCCCTAGCAAAAATTGCATGCTAGATAGAAAAAGAGTGTTAGGAAGAAGCACCACAGTGGTTGATTATTTTGTATAGTTTTCTTCTTTCTTTTTCTTTTTAAAAATCTCTGTAAGGCAACTTAGGTTGAGTGAATTGTAGCATAAGGAAGTGAAAGACAGGAAATGGAGTGTCTGTTATTTCATGTTGTGAGAAAAAGAAGCAACACCTTGGAGGTGAATGATAGATATTATTATAAGAGAGTTGTAGCTTAGGGCAGGTGAGTGGCGTGTTAATGAGGCGCACCCTTCTGCTTTCTGACAGATGACTGTCATTGTTCAAATGTTGCCATCAGACAGATTAATAACCGGGCTGTGTTGCCCTGCAGTTGGAGTATACTGTCTTCATTCTTCTGCTGACTTCTCTAATCTGCTGACCTGGAGATGACCTAGAGGAGGTGGAGCTCAGCTGAATGCTTCATCATCACTCTGGAACAACAAAGAAGATTCAAAGTAAAAGAATCAGATATTAAATCATCATCATCATCATCATCATCATCATCATCATCATCAGAAGCTGTGCTTGCCATTCACTCTGTTTTAAAGAGCTGTATTTTAAGTAAACTGTGAAGTTGTTTAACCATGGTATCAGTTTAATCTTGTGAGAAAAAAATGTAGAAACCCCTTTGCCTGCACCAAGGATTATATATCACAGGGTTCAAATTTACCTGAGGGTAATCTGTTGGAACCCTCTTAATAGTGTCAGAATTTTCCTTTATGTCAGCATTAATATGACAGATTACTAGTGGTATAAGCTTGAGATAAACACCAAAGGAAACATTAATTCCATCCTCAGCTTTTTAAGCAAAAGATCATTATTTGTTGAGCAAACAAGAAGATACACATGGAAGCCCCATGAACACAGATATTATTTTTGAGTATTGGTTGTGGTGTGGTGTGGTGTTTTTGTATTTGTTTTTTTGTGAATCACACATGATTTGGATCAGCAGTGTATCCCAGCTCCTGGCAACCATTTTGAAACACAGGAAGGTGTTGACTGCTAACACAGTTTTCTTTCACACACATTATATTGAATTTTTAGTGACTGTAGATTCCCAAAAAGATAAGGCTGAGCGAATTCAGCTAATCATATTGAGTGTCTGTCGGGGAAGAGATGATTCTATGTCACCATACTATCATTATTCTTATTCACTTAAGTTACTTTCTTTTTCACTTCAGTGGTAGCTGGTGGCTTTTATGTCAGTGGAGTGGTGAGTCCACTCTGGATATCAATCTACATTTTAAAATAACTGTTCAAGGCATTGTACCCATTTTGAAGATAGATTTCAGGACCTTAAATACACATTAAAAGTAAATGTCTGAGCACATTTACCATCCCACTGTCATTGAATATACAAGCTGCTACACTTAAATTCCATTCACAGATGATTCCATAGCAGAAGAGAAAAGAGTTCCAGCTACTTCCAAAAGTGGATACTTCGTGAGGAATAACTTAGTAAATTAGATCTTCAGGTAAATGAGTCTTATGGCCATGGGCTATGCAAAACATAGGTATGAGGAAACTGATAGAGAATCTAGCAGGAGCCCAGAATATACAACTATATTCCCATGAAGAAGAGGAGAGACATTGTGAATGAATTCCTGCTTTAGGATATTCATAAAGATTTAGATCCCTATATGTTTTGATCATGAGAAATTTATTAGATCCAGAGAAGCAGTATCAGAGCAGAAACAGATAATAGCAGTTAATAACTCAGACCCTTCTCTAGAGCAGGAGGAAAGATAATTCCTACTCAGATTTTCCCAAGCCTTATTCAGGAATTTGCAAGGGCTAAAATGGTCTAGGAAGTGGTCCAGGGGACAAATAGTAGCTCTCTCCCCCCCCCAACACTTCAGTGTGTGTAACTCATCTTATTGTGAGTTGCACAAAAAGAGTAAGGTACATTTCCTCTTTCCAAACCTCCAAGAAAAAAAAAACAAGTCTACTCCATGGCAATAATGGAGGCAAATAGACATTTCCTCTCTCTACAATTTCTTTTCACACAGTGTTGTCAAATACCTCTGACTGTGTTCAGTGGTATGGAGACTTTTTGAGATCCCCGGGGGGAATGTATTAGACCCCTTGGTTTTAGGCTATGACATGTTTGAAAAACACTTTGATGATAAAGCTCTCTGCACCTATTATGACATGGGCTGTACAATTAATGAAATATCTGTAGTGGCTATGTCCAGATTATTTATGGTGGCATCCAGATGATCACTTATACTTGACTTGTCCTTCATGGCTGAAACCTGATAGACCATCTAGGTCCAGATGATTGCAAATGCCTCATTGGAGTGGAAGTAGTTCCAGCTTCTTTAAATAAAGCCATAATTTGACTTCTCTTGTACCTGGACCTGAATCAATATAATATTCCCTTCCTGAGCAATATGGCTGGGAAAGTGGTGATTGACCATCTTTCAATCACTGTTGGATAAAACTATCTAGATCCATTTCATTTATACTTTCAGGCTGGTTTCATGAAGAAAACCTCCCTATTGACCAATGGGATTATCTTTATCTGGAGCAGGTCTGAATAAGTCCAGCCCTGGAGGTACATGTGGCTTCCAGGGCTGCTTTTGTGCCCTTCAGTTGTTTCAGAGTCACCGTTTTAAAAATCTGGATAGCCTGAACACCATGAAGGCTGTGGTTATCTGTTTTCATTCCCTGGTTTAAACAGAAGAAAATAGTGAATAAGTATGGAGGGGGTGAAACCTGTTCTCTGTCAAGGTTGGTGCTTTTTTGGGAGTACTTTTACAGTGACCATGCATTGGTGATGGACATGACCAGCATGAAAAGTTGCTGAGGAGATCTCCCTTTTAAAAATCTTTTGGCCACCCCTGTTTCTCTCCTTTTCTTTGCAGTGGGCTGCCAGGGAAAGAATACATTTCTCTGGCCTCATTCCCACTATTTTATAAACCAGTTTGCTAATCAGTTTGAAGTGGTTTAAATGAGCCCTGTCTATACTTGAGCCAAATCGCTAAAGTGGTTTGGCAAGGGGACCCCTGCCCTAGACCTATTTAACACGTGTCTTTTTTATGCTCATTTTTTCCATGTCTTTTGCAATAAATTGATTCAGTGCAAGTGTGAATGAGGTGCAGATCGGAATAGATTTCCTATGATGTGATCAGTGATCAGCGACCCACTGAAGAGGGTCCATTTTTAATTGATTCATTAGTCAATGTGACTGACAAGTGGGTTATTTTACAAGAAAATGTGATAGGGGCAAATGTAGTGTGAACCATACTTAGTTGTCGAACCAATCCATCAGTTCAGATCACAAACTGATTAATTGGTAAGTGAGAATGAGGCCTCTCAATATATAACTGCATTTAAGCTTTTTTTTTTCCCCTTCCAGATCCCTCTTGCATGAGGTCTGAGTTCATTGCTACACAGGGCTTTTTCCAGACCATCTGTAAGGTGTAACAGGGTGCTAATACATACATCTGCTTTGGAAACACAAAGAAATAAAAGCAGTGTAGTAACAGCACTCTTGTTTTATGGGAGGAAACTGAAAGCCAGTGTGATCCAAAGCAAATTTTTCTTTGGGGACTACTAAAATATATACCCACTGAAGTAGTATCAGGTCTTCTGATCCTAGGGATCCTGTCCAAAGATAATGGTGTCGCTTTTGAAATAAAAAATTAGATTGAAACAGAAGAATATTCATCATGTTTACACATAAAGACTCACCTAGCACTGAACTAAGATAGGCTGAGATCCTAAAAAATATACTAAGGGGGGAAGCACACGAGTGCTCCCAGGATGCCGCCGGATGGAGCGCCGCGGGATCGCAGCCTCCACACCGCGGTGCTCCTGCGGCATCCTTAAAAGGAGCCCCAAATTGGCGCTCCTTTTAGAAGACAGGAGCTCCATCTTTTCCCTGTCTTTTCCGCCGCAGCGTGTGAGGACGCTGCGGCGGGAGGTTGCCCCCGGAGCGCTGGCCGTGCGGAGGGCCGGCAGCTCCGAGGGCAACCTCGGGAAGAGGAAGGGGCGCTGCTCGTGCAGCTGCCCCTCCTCTTCTCTGCCTCCAAGATGACTCTTTTAGTCATCTGCCAAGGCCCTAAGTTTGAGACGTTTCATAGCATTACCAAAAACTGAGTACTGGTTTGACAGAATTTTGTGAAATATTTTTAGTTTGAAAAAAAAAATGTAGAGGATTCATCAGTTAACAAAGCCTCTGACTTTTAACAATGTCTTTTTATAACTCTGCAGACCTCTTTCCCTCCTCATTCTCTATTTAGATTTTAAGCAGCATCAGCACTGGCAGGATGGTGAGGAACAGCTGGAGGGATACAGACTTTAAATGTTAGGTTGCAGTCGTGTATTTGCAGTAAACAATGCAATTAAACCTGAACTGGGAAAGAATGGGAACTTACTCAAACCTACTGTAACTGTATGTGCCTTCCTACAACATACAAGTAAACAGCCACTGCCTCCAGAATCTCTTATTGAGCTTGGGTGAATAGCAAAACAGAGAAAGATGGAGAACGATAGCCTGCCTTATCAGCTACCTCCAAGCATGTTTTAAAAAGAGCATTGATCTCTATGTTTGGCAATCAAAATCTAAAGTGAATACTGGTGAAAGAAAAGTCATCCAGATACATTTTGAAAGAAGCTTTCAAGTGATTTCTAGAAGGTTCAACATGTGTTTATTTATGAAATGCTTACCTTACCTGAATGTTTCATTTCACATGTGCATGTTGTTAGTTTTGAATAGAAAGTATGCTGAAACATGATGATCTGCTCTTTATTTTTATTTATTTGTTGAATTTAAACCCAGCTTCTCTCTCTATCCTTTCTATTTTATTTGTGCCTCTGGTACAACATTTTCTGTTAAAGAAGTAATGTCCAGAAACATATCTACTTCATACAATTGGCTTTATCATTTACTACAAATAAACATGCTATGTGATCTGTTATGAGGGGTGGATTTCTTTCCTCACAGCCAATATCAATAGTATTTCTGTAGAGGTGGAAGAACTCAAATGTGATGGCCCTCCTTCATATAACAAATTTTGTTTAATTATATGCTTGGGATGGTGATAGTTATCTCATGGTAAGTGTAGCCATATTTACAATAGCCTACAAATGGAAAGACCACAGAGAACATTGAAGTTGATAGAACAAATAGGTTAGGAAAGGTCTCTAAAAGATGTGTGAGAAAATGACACTGCACTAGAGAAATCTGGACAAAATGGATGAAAGTTTTGGTTTGTTTCTTACCAAAAGGACTTCAGTTTCATTCATGGCAGAATCAGTGTCAAACTGCATTCAGTGATAAATGCATGATTGATGGGGTTATCATGCTTGCATCTCAAAATATTTAGCAGGCAGATTTCAGTACAAATGTTTTAATGTATACAATTGTTATTCAGTGTTTGATCATATTTTGGGGTGGGTGGTTGTATCATAGAAATGAAAATTTAAGCAGCCTTTTTGCCTGAATTTCAGGTCCTGGGGTATGTTTCAGTTAGGCATCTTTCTCATTAAAATGGCTTCTTATGCCACAGAGAAAAGAATGCTTCACCATTCATGATAGAATAATATTTTTAAAACAAAGTACTATGAGATTCATAAAGAAACTTTAGATTTTAACTTTAAATGATAATATGAGGGATTGTAGATCCAAACAACATAGTTTACAGGAAAGATGAGATTCTTTTATAGCTTAGCTATTATAGCTTTTATGTTTGTTGCTAACCCAACATTAACGTTAATTTGGCATGTTTCATATTGTTTATTAATTTTATGCAAAACAGAATATTCCCATAATACACAATCACATACATGCAAGTGCAACTGTGCAGTTCTGATAGGGAAGGGCATTTTTGAGCAAGGTGATCTAGAGGGCAGTTGCTCTTCAGCTCCAAGCTGTCTTGGATGAAACCGATTATCTAGACCCATTTCAAACCGACTTTAGGACAAGCTTTGGGGTTGAGAATGCCATGGTTGCCTTGACCGACGATCTGCGTCTGGGCATCGACAGGGGTAGTGTAACCCTGTTGGTGCGCCTAGACCTCTCAGAGGCTTTTGATACAATAGATCACGGCATCCTCTTGGACCGCCTGAGGGAGTTAAGTATCGGGGGCACTGCTCTGCAGTGGTTCCAGTCCTTCCTCTCGGGTAGGTCCCAGAGGGTGTTGCTCGGGGACTGTAGCTCCACCAAGAGGGACCTCACCTATGGGGTTCCTCAGGGAGCTATCTTGTCCCCGATGTTGTTTAACATCTA
>CM034706.1:81154758-81166609 GCA_020142125.1 Phrynosoma platyrhinos | reverse complement strand
TGGACCACCATCCATAAAACGATTGAGGAGATCCTACAAATTGGTTTTAACATGGATCCTAAATTATACTTATTGAACATATTAATAGATAGAAATTTGGAGAATAAATTTGGGAAACTGATTTTTTACATGGTGATTAGTGCAAGAATCAGTTATGCGAAGAAATGGAAATGTAGTGATATTCCTAGTAAAGAGGAATGGCTGTGTAAACTGGTAGAATTGATGCAGTTGGATAAATGGACGACAATGTGGAGAGAACAAGATTGGGGAAAAAAGATAAATATTTGGAAACCGCTTTTGGAATTTATTAATAAAAAAGGAAAATATAAGAAATAGTAAATAGATGTAAAATAGAAGAGTGGTTCGGGAAGATCTTTTTTTAAAAAAATAGATTGTGGATATGAAGAAGATATGATACTATGCTGTTATAATGTTAGTAGAAAGCCCGTACCATTTTAGATAAGGGAGGTAAGGCTTTTCTTTTTTGTAACTTTATTGGGAGGCTTGGTCTAAGGACCCAGGAGGTCAATTTGTTTGATTTGTTTGTGTTTTTTGTGAGTATTGTTTGTTAGTCTTTGTTAGTTTTTGTTAATGTTGTGTCTTTGTTAATATTTAATAAAGCATTATTACTTTTTTTAAAAAAAAAGAAGTGTTGCCCATATTTCTGTGGGAGAAGCTGACTTGTTGCTGGAAAGGTCAGGAGAGCATCTCCTCAAACTCTGCACCAAAATGCTTGAAGAGCACAAGTTGTCCAAGATGGAAGAAAAGGGGTCCTCCCACACTCAAGGATATTGTTTCAAGATTCAACAGAAGACACATGAAGGATCCCCAAACCAACTATGATTCTATGATTCTATGACTAAGCATGGAAGGGTAGGGTAGGAACTGGGGCATGGGGCTGACAGTGCCAGGCAGTCCCCATTGGTCAATGTGGCTGGGAGAATCCCTTTGTCAGTCCAATGATATCTATACCATTGCCTGGAAAATTGTTTGGCTCCCAGTACTGATAGTAGGATGTGTGTCCAGAGGAGAGCAACCAAAATGGCAAAAGATCTGGAAACCAAGCCCTATGAGGAATGACTTAGGGAGCTGGGTATGTTTAGTCTGGAGAAGAGAAGGTTAAGAGGTGACATGATAGCCCTGTTTAAATACTTGAAGTGATGATCTACTGAAGATGGAGCAAATTTATTTTCTGCCATTCCAGAAAATAGGACCTGGAGCAATGGTTTTAAACTACAGGAAAAGAGATTCCACCTCAACATTAGGAAGAACTTCCTGATCATAAAAACTGTTTGACAGATGTTCCCTCGGAGGGTGGTGGAGTCTCCTTCTTTGCAGGTTTTAAACAGGGGCTGGATGGTCATCGGTTGGGAGCGCTTTGATTGTGTATTCCTGCATGGCAGGGGGTTGGATTGGATGGCCCTTGAGTCTTTTCCAACTCTATGATTCTATGAGAATTCTCCCACTGTGCAGAGGGTACAGCAATGTTACAGGCTGTAGCATGACAATCAGGCTCTTCCACTTCCATTCTTGCTTAAGGTATTCACCATCATGAACCCAGTACCTACAAACTGTTTGTTTATATTTATAACAGGAATAATAAGGAGTTCATCAGAGGATTCCTTGCTCAGTTGCTGCCTTAGCACAATTCATTCCTTCCTTATTGTCTCCTTGCTTGGTACTTAAAAAAACCCTGCACTGGCACAGAGCTCGAAATTTTATTTTATGTTGTTTTTTTTGCACTGCAACTCCCATAATCCACTGGCCATGCTGTTAGGTCGAGAAAAATTATCTTTCTTCTGAAAGCTCTGGCCTTCTTACTCAATTGGAGTTATTTTAATTGAGCTGCAATGAAAGCAAAGGGGAGACAGAGATGTAGGACTGAATAGGGCAAACCCTATTCTCTTACCTGCTTTCCTCAGTTACTAACCTATTGGTTTCCACGAAGAGCAGGATTGTGTCTTTGGAGAGTAGGATTTTACTCATTTTAAATGTTAGCTTTCCATTGTCTCTCCAACCACGGTTTTAAGAAAATTGTTCATGTCAAAATTTGTGACCAAATGGAGAAAATTACTAAACCTAGATTGACTTAATGCTTAGGGGAACAAAAATATTCTCCAGGTGCCTGTTTTCCAATTCTGGCAGGAAGTAACCCTTATTCTATAAATTCCCATTTTATTAGTAACTCTCTCATTATTTAGTGTTCTTGCGCATGCTGCATGCCAGTTTTGGAATTGTAATCTTTTCATTACTTCAGTTTTTTGTTGCCTTATGAGTTTGCTTCAACCTGTGGAAGAATTTTCACTTCTCTTGAGGCCCATGCACTTTCTTTTAATTTTTTCCCCAAAAGTTAAAATCCAACCGTTCTTCCTTTTTATGAGGTATTTATAGTGTCCAGGCTTAAATGTGTCAGCCCATATATATATATATTTCTCTCTAGAGTTTTTCCCTCCAGAGCTTGAGGTTAGAAGGAATAAATGAATTTTTAGATTACATGGATACTTTTGGATGTGAAGAATATATTTAATAAAGTTAAAAAATACACTGTAAAATGTATCTAAAGCTAATGCTTATTAGTCCAAACACATGGTAATTATAACCAAAATGACTTTACTTTTAATTAAAACTTATTTGATAATGTTTTAAAAAACAACCCTGGAGACAATGTTAGAAGCATTTGCTAAATCTGTAGTTTAAAATTATTTATGAAAGGTAAAATGCTTTTATTTCATTTACTTTGCTTGCAGCTGTCTTCCAAACAGTAATCCCCTATAGAAGGCTTAGTGGTCCACAGTCTATAAGATCCTTAAAATTTAAGTTTTGATTTAAAAATAAATCCATATTCCACAAAACAGTGATACTTTTATTGACCAACCAAAATGCAGAAAATACATGATGCAAGCTTTCAAAGCTCCACTGTTTCTTCATCAGACAAAGGTGTTAAAAATCAAACAGGAGAAAGAAAAAACTGATGACACTGGAGTTGTTGGTCTACACATTTTGTCAAGATGTTGTTATATTTGTTTTTGGTTAAAAGGTACAGAGGGATATCTGTGTAGGTAGAGGCCATGTGGTGTAGTGGTTTGAGCATTGATCAGGCTTTGAATCCTGGCTTGGCCATGTAAACTTACTGGCAACTGCACACTGTCAGGCTCAGAGGATGGCAATGGCATGCCCCCCCCTTGCCATGATAACTCCTTTATAGTGTTGCCTTAGGGTTGCCATAAATCAGAAATGACCTGAAGGCACACAACAACAACAGAGGACATTCCTTCTCCTTGGCCATGTGGGCTCTGGGAGACAAAAGGTCATAAACTCTAGGAAATAGAATTGAAAGTCCATTAGCAACACAATGAGAAACCTCAATTGAGATCCACCTTGTCTTTGTCCTGTACTGAGGGTATCCAGCCCCTTCATTGGCAGAGAACACTGAATTTCTCCAAAAGTCTCTGTGTTGTTGCATTTGGTAATATTTTAGATTCTGCTTGAGTAAAACACACCAAATATAGTCCCAATTATATAAAAAGAATTAAGTCCCAGTCACTTGGCTTCCTCTTTAGAGTTCCCTTGTGGCAGCTAAAATGTGGCATATGTTTTCTAAGTCCATCTAGGAAATGAATTTATTGGTCTTGGCCTAACAAATAATCTAGAATTAGAATTGTCAGCTCAGGATTATCCCAGGTCCTGAGATTTCATAATTAATCCTGACACTTAGGGACATCCTCTTCTGATAATTTCAGGAGGTAGCCCCTGGTGATGCCATTATTATTATTATTATTATTATTATTATTATTATTATTATTATTATTATTTTCTTATACCCCGCCTTTCTTCCAATATAGGGACACAAGGCAGCATAAGCATCACCTATATCTGCACAAAGTACACTCGTGATTGACGTCAAGTCCATTTCGATTTATGGTGTCCCTGTGAATACACTACTCAGACAAAAAAAAAATACCCAATCTAATCCCAGATGGGCTACTTTGTTATATCTGTGTAACTAAGAAACATCTCCTGGCCTGTCCACCTCAGCCAACGTAAGAGCCAACTGGTGGATCAGGTGAAGGAGATCCATTCAGCTTCTGATTAGGGTGCAAAGAAGAGGACATTTCTACCAGCAATCAAGATTGCAAGAAGCACTTGTGAAGGGTCCTGCTTCTGATTGTCACAGCCTCCTCTGGTGGGCGTAGGGGCTGGGTGGAAATATAATCTTCCTGGCACCCAAATCAGAAGATGAATGGTCTTTCTTGGCCCAAGCTGGTTCTTAAGACAACCTGGGGTGGCATTTCTGTAGATTTCCAGTAAAGCTACTGGGTACAGACCATACATGGATCTGTAACTCTAGGTTATGAATCTGTAACTGCACGACTAAATACGAACCACTAAGAGTGTATCCATACTGCATAAATAAAGACTTGACACCAATTGCCATGACTCAGTGCTATGGACTCCTGGGAATTGCAATTTGGCAAGCTATTTAGCTTTTCCTGTCAAAGAGCTCTGGTACCTAGCAAACTACAATTTCCAGACTTTCATACCATTGAGCCATACCTGTCAAAGCAGTGCCAAACTGCTTTATTCCTGCAGTGTGGCAGGATCCCGAGTTTAACAGATGAGAAAATAGGTATTCACACACTTTTGAAGGCAGCACTCTCACCTTGTGATTCTTCCTTGTTGCCTTGAGCACCAGAGATGAGGGCCCTGAGATCTGGAAATCCTATCTAGAGTGTGAGTGAAACAAAATATGTTTGACATCTGTCTGACTAAAAATCTGAAGTAAATGGGAAATCATTTGCAATTAGAAAGGGTATGTAAATGGCACTATGAGAAAAATAACTTAATTTAGAAGAAAAACTATATACAAGAAAATGAGTTTGTTCTGTAGATGTTACTGGTTGAAGGCAATTATGTTTTTCTATCTAGGAATGCTGGCAAAATCCATGGCAGAATCTCCTGGTATCAAAACTTCCTTTATGAAGGGGCTGCCTTTTTGTTATGCTTGTCTGCCTCATCTCAGCGGAGTCTGCAGAAAGGATTTCTTGCCCTTGAAGTGTATGGGGATATTTATGTATATGCCTGTGGGAAATACTGCATTAACTGTTGGTACTGAAGGATGATGAGGAAAGAGATGCAAATAAAAGAGGAAGGAGCCACTTATATTGCATATGCATATGTAAAAATGTGTTTCAAGTGGCTTTGTATTAGTGTGCCTTGTAGAAAAATGTGGAGATTTTTGCAAAACATTTTCTATCCAGAAGTGGCTGGCATGAGGGGGGAGATCCAGAAAGAGCACTCTATACATGATGCAATGGACAAGAGCATCTGACTTCGAACATATGTGTGTTCCAGTCTGCTCTACACCCACTTGCTGGACAGAAGCAAGTAGGTTAGAGGAAATATTCCTTATCCTATTTTCCTAAATTAGGAGGACTAACAGTCTCATTTCTTGTTGATCTGAGAACAGTCCCTTTTGCTAAGATTTCTGTCTTGATTTCTAAAGAGGAACATATGTCCTTCCATTCTTTCTTTCTCATGTGTGTTGGTGTGTGTGAATGACAAACTGTGAGCAACTTAAAGCTTCATATTTAGTGACTTCACAAGGGTCATCATGAGATCTCAGGTTTGGGCCCCAAAACCTCTGGGCTGGGATGATCCTAACCTGGCAACCTGTCAGGATTATTGGCCCAAGATCGGAAAAGCCAAGAAAACATTACAGTGAAAATTTACTGATGATTTATTTTGGAATCCAAAACAGAGGACTAGCACACAGACAAGTTAGTGTCCAAACTAAGGTTCCCCAGAGCAATACACCCTTTTAAACCCTTTCTCTTCCAGTCCTCCCCTTTCCCAAACTGCGATGCAAAAGACTTGGGATGCATGAAAAGATTCTTTCATGTGTTCGCTTCCCTCACCCTCTGCTAGCTCCCACATTTGTCCCAGGAAGGGAAGATGTTACTTCGGTGGCCATCAAAGGTTGGTCCTAGGAAATAAACAAGGTCATAACAACCTTTCTATAGCCCATCTGTTCTCATGGTTGCATAACATTCAGATCATAGTTCCCTTCCGATTCATCTCTACCTCTATATGGATATATTACCACCTCAATTATCCTCATTCCCTCATGTCCTTTATTCTGGCATATCCAGTAGATATTGTACTGGGAACAGCTCCTTTTGCTAAGATGTTTGTCTTACTTTCTAAATTTCTAAATATGTGCGAATGACAAACTGTGAGCAACTGTGGTTGGTATTTAAAGCTTAATATTTAGTGACTTCACAAGGGGTCATCACTAGATCTCAGGTTTTGGCACCAAAATCTCTGGGCCTGGGATGATCCTGACCTGGCAACCCTACATGCACACCTATACCAGAAATAGAAAACCAGAAATAATCTTATTTTGATACTTTAAGAAAATGATATGTTATTAAGATATCAAAAACATTTCAGGGAAGAACAAGAAAAAAACATGGTCTCCATTCTGCTTGCAAACTGATTTGAAAGTAGGTCCTTGTGCATTCTGACTTTTTCTTCAGGGTCTATGGATGAATGTCAAAGACAATAGTGCCAAACCCAAAGATGTTCGCCGAGGCCCTTCAGTAATTCCATTCCCAACAATTAGTGGAAATTAAAATGACAGCCAAAAAAGAAAAAAAAGGCTCATGCACAGTGGCCTTACGTAGGAGCACCAATGGGTATTGGTACATTATCCTCAGTTTGGGGGGGGGGTGCATCTACACTATAAAAACAATGCAGTTTAACATCACTTTAAGCTGTAGCAGGGGTTTTTAGCCTTTTCTGACAAAGAGTACTTGCCTCACAAAACTACAAATCCCAGGATTTTGTAGGATGGAACCATGATAGTTAAAGTGATGTCAAACTGCATTATTTCTACAGTGCGGATTGCACCTTCAGTCTCTTTCACTTTTGTATTGTTAGTTATTATTTGAGAATGTTCAGTGGCTATCAAGTAATGTAGCCAACTTGGAAGATGGAAAACACTAACACTGTACCTGGTCTCAAGACAATGAATGAATCCTCATCAAAGAACTGGAAACAATGATAGAACTGATCCCATAAAAAGCGCCTGTAAATAATATAACTTGCTATACTGGAAAAGCTGAGGTCAGCTGGGATCTCTTTCTCACTCCTGATGAGACTGTTCTGCAGTACATGCTTTGAGAGACCAGGGCTTAGATCAGCATGAAGTCATGCTCTGTTTGACAACACAACATAATTTAACAGTACCATTAAATGTTCTGCTCACCAACTGTCCATAATCTTTTCAGAAAGATTGTTTTTGTTCATATTTATATTACACGATAGATACATAGATAGCGTGTCCTTTGTTAGAAAAGAGAATTTGTCTGTTTATTTGTTACTGGAATGAGACTTATAGAAATTATGGGATATGATTATGTAAAAATTAACCTGTCAAGTTTGCACAGCTAGAAGTATAGATATCTCTTGCTTGTTTCATGCTATTTGGCTTTGTTCTTTGGTTTGTCAACACAGAAATGAAATGCTTCCTGCTAACAATACGTATATCTTTGTATTAATTTGGATGTTCTTTCTTTAACATTGTAAAATCTTCCTTTCTTGTGTGATTGATGAGGCTTAGTTGGGAGTTTTAATCCTTTCTCCTATGACATCTTAGCAAACTTTGTAAGTAAGTTTACTGTCTTTATTTGTTTTGTTTGATCAGTTCTTTTTATAGGTTTGTGTTGATCAGAACTGATGTGCTTTTACTCCTGCTACAACTTTCATGTAGAAGATACATGTCATTTTGGTTTTCCGTATATATCAAACCTCTCTAAATAAAATCTCATGTTTAAAAAGGTAAAGTGGCGAGACTGTTCATCTCATCACCAGTCAGGACATAGAGCCAAGTCTAATTTTGTTTTACCTGTGCTTTTGAATTCTTTTCCTTGGGGAAAAAAGTGCAGTTCAAAAGCTTGCACACAATAGCTGTAATCTTTTGAAGTAAAATATACCTATAGAGTGATGTGATGCAAAGACAGAGCCTCAGTGTCTTTAAAAGAACAGGAAATTTCAGCAGATCTAGGTTTATTCATGAATATATGACAAGTTACATCTATCAAAATTGTTTCCCCTCCTAAAAATAGCACAGGACACCTGTGTTCCTTTGCACCTGATTGGTCTGTGTTTTGCTGTGTTAGAAAGAGGGCTTGCACACTGTGGTTTTCTGATCAGTTATGTAGCAGCTTTCACTAGGAGCAGCTTGGGAAATTTGCACCCCAATGGTCAAAGTGCTATGTTATGTTCAGGAAATATGAATATTAGACTTCAGTACATAAGGCAGAAAAGCTGTCTGTTACCAGAGTTTGCACGAATTGTTAAGAATTCATACTGGACAAATAAGGCTGTTGTCCTGGACCCTATTCTTCTTGGGGAAAAGCTAAGCCTTATTATAAAGTAGAAACTGTAAGCTGTATTCCTCTCTGTTCCCACCACCCTGGCTGACAAGAAAATGGTTCAATTGATGAGAATAATCAGTGCTGAACTGTCTTGTCTATCTCCACTGAATAAAGACCTGCCAAACTGGCTCAGACTGGTATCCCCCCCCCACACACACACACACATTATGAAGTATTCTGCAGCTTCCAGAGAGGTTGAGCAATCCATCTGGATTTGAAAGATGGTAAATATCTATACACCCACCCCTCTGTTTTTGCAGGCTTGAAGTCCATGGTCTTGATTCTTCATGGAGGGGTGAGCTCCATTGCCCAAAATGGCATGCACAGTGATTCAAGCCATTGAGGCCTGAATATTGGTGAGTTTCCATTTTTGCAAGGGAGGGTGCAGAACGGATCTCCCACGAAAATGGAGGGGCAAGTGTACATGATTGCATCTGTCTTGTCGATGCAGTTGCACTGTTGTATACTGTCCAGACCACTTAAGGAGCCCTGGTGGCACAGTGGTTACATACCTGTATTGCAGCCACTCACTCATAAACCACAAGGTTGCGAGCTCAATACTAGCTAGGGATCAGGCTTGACTCAGGCCTGCATCCTTCTGAGGTAGCTAAAATGAGTACCCAGCTGTTGGGGGGCAATGGGCTTACAGTTGTAAACCGCTTAGACACTGCATAGCGTGGTATGAAGTGGTATATAAATGAAGCTGCTGAAGTGCATGTTCACATTTGCCCTTTGCAAGCACTTGTGTTTTTATAAAAAGTATTCCATAGAACAACACTGAGTTCATGGTTTGCCTCATTTAGAGGAGTTCCTTCGAGGTTAAATAAAGAGACAAAAAGAGCAACCCTCTCCCTTAGACATGTTTCCCTTCTTCTCTCTCTGAGACCTGGCTTCTGCTGCTCCAGCCTCCAGTCATCTTCTTCATGTCAGAGGATGAGGAAATCCACATGTGTGTTTTAGTTTTAATCTGGAAGCCGCCCGGATTGGTGTACCATTGGGCGGGGTACAAATAAATTTTATTATTATTATTATAGTTCATAGTCCCTTAGACTAAGTTACACCCCTCTTAGATTGGTCACAAGTAGTGTTTTAGTTCCCATGCTGTTTTCCCTCTTTTTTACTTTGAGAAAATTGCACTGAATATAGACTTTTTTTTAGTCTCTGATGCTATCTTTTTCCATCTTTTAAATAAAGAAATAATTGTTTTTGTTGCAAAATCAGCTTTCTCTTTTACCCCATTCTCACTTAGAGTAACTCTGGTTATTTGTCCATTTTAAAATTCTTCTGCCTGTAAGGTCTTGCAGAGAGTTAGTGTCTGGGGGACCTTTCCCCTCCTCAAACCAGTAAAACCAATGCACTATTCTTAACAAAATTGAAACTGTGCCCACTATGAAGTCCAATAAGACAGTAACCTCAGGAAATGGACCTCAGGGAGCAGCAAATGCACTGCCCCCTCCCTTCTCAACATCATTTCAGGAGGATCTGTTTTTCTGGGGAAGGTGTTGTCACAGGCAGATCTCCAGAACTGCCTGTTTTTGAAAACTAGGCTTTGAGGAGTGTTCAGAGCCAAGACATGAGGAAAGGGTGACCAGGAAAACTGCCTATGCCACAGTCTTGTTCATGCTGGTTAAACTTTTACTTTCAATTTAGAGCTAGTCTGCTCTGACTCCTCTTCCTCTGGCAACATGCTTGGAACAGTGGTGCCACAGCCAGTGACATCTCCACCAGCCTCCCCTAGTCTTCACCAATGATAGGAAGGGTATGGAGGTATCCACCTTTATCTCTTTCTTGGGGGGGGGGGGCTGGCCCCTCTCTAAGTGGTTATCTGGCTACACTGTCGTGCATGCTAGCAATGTGGTCTCTCAAAAACCATGTGACATACTGACCTCTTCACACTGTGAGGGTGGCAAGAGAGTTTGAGATGCCCCTGTTGTATAGCCTAGTCCAAAGATGGGCTACTTGTGACCTTTCAAACATTTCTGGATTTCATCTTTCATCCTCATTACCATGGGCTGTAAGTCTGATGGGGCTGGTGGAAATTGCAGACTAGGAACACCTGAAGGGTCATAGGTCGTTTCATGTAGTTCTCTACTTCACTATTTCTGAATTTTGCATCCCCCCCGAGTATCACAAAGAACTGTATTTCTAGAAAAAGTACAGAAATGTATAGTTTTACAGACAATATATTCAGGATAGGAGTTGTGCAGATGTAAGGGTTGGTTTTCTCTACAGAAATGTTGTATTCTAGGAAAACAGGACACAAGTTGATTTTTATTTCTCCCTTCGGTTTACTACTTTGCCAAAACTCTGCTCCAAATAAGTTGCTCCAATATAAGTGTTTGTAGCTTTGCGCTGCATACTATCATCCTATTTATTCAACCTGTATGTAGAAAATATCATGTGCAGAGCAGGCTTAGATTTAGAGGAAGAAGGAGTAAAGATAGGAAGAAGGAACATTAACAACTTAAGATATGCAGGTAACATAAAGAAAGATCTGGAGCAATACCAAACAAGGTCAAGGAAGTTGGATTAAGGCTGAATGTGAAAAAAACAATTAATTATCATGGAAGATCTACAAGATCTCATCCTAGACAATGGGAAAATTGAAATAGTCAAAGAGTTTCCACACCTTGGTTCTAATATTGATCAGAACCAGTCAAGAAATTCAAAGAAGACTAGGACTGGGAAGGATAGTTATGAAATAACTGGACTAGATTATTAAGTGTAAAAAGACAAACCCTGAAAACTAAAAAAACATCTAGGGGTAGCTGTGCTGGCCATATGGCAAATCCAATAACATCCAAACAATGATACTTTTATTGGGCCAACCAAAATGCACAATTACATGTTGCAAGCTTTTAGAAGTCACACTGGCTTCTTCATCAGGCAAACAGGAGATTTGCTATCTGAGGTAAAGCATTTTTTAAAGCAAAGTGAGGATCATCCAAGCCATTGTATTCCCTATCACCATGTGTGGATATGAGAGCTGGACAGAGAAGAAGGTTGATAGGGAGAAAATTGACTCATTTGAGATGTAATGCTAGAGAAAACTAGTATTAGAGAAGCAAACAAATGGGTTCTAGAACAGATAAAGACTGAATTCTCTCTGGAAGCCAAGATGACTAAATTGAGGCTCTCATGCTTTGGTCACATAATGAGGAAAATGATTCATTAGTAAAGATGATGCTAGGGATGGTGGAAGGCAATAGAAAGAGAGGCCAGATGGATAGATCACATGCCTGATGGCTAGACTTGATCAGGAGGACACAAGCCTGAGCCTGCAGGACCTGAGCAGAGAGGCTGAAGACAAGGGATCTTGTAGATTTCTCACCCACAAGGTCACCATGAGTCACAGTGACTCAAGGGTAGTTAACAGCAACAACAAGCTTTGTACTTGGCCAGCACCAGCAGTC
>CM034706.1:81138879-81150008 GCA_020142125.1 Phrynosoma platyrhinos | reverse complement strand
AAGTCATGTCTGACTGTAGGGACCACTGCTCATCTCTGTTACTAAGCTGAATAGCCAGTGTTGTCAAAAATTACTCTGTGGTCATGTGGCTGTTACCTTCCCACCCATGTGGTACCCATTTATCTACTTGCACTTTTAATGCTTTCGAACTGCTAGGTTGGCTGAAGCTGGGACTAATGATGGGAGCTCACCCCATCACACAGCACTTGGCTCTTGAGTTGCTGACCTGCCAGTCTTGCAATTGACAGAATCAGGTTCTTAACCACTGAGCTACTATGTCTCATGGTCAGTAGTAACTTACCTTCAAATGTTCTGAGTTTGTAGAGCCAGTCCTGATTAATCCTCAGTCATCCCACTTTTCAGTTGCTTTTAAAATGTCCCAGTTTATCTCTCCTACTACTTTCATCCTTTGTTCTCAGCATTCTTCAGTTGCTACAAACTCAGTTCAAAGTGCAAAAGTAGTTGGCAGTCATGGCCTTTGCAGACTGCCAGAAATAGTGCACATTAAATTGAGGCACTGCCCTGGCTCAGTGCTAGGGAATCATGGGAACTGTAATTTATTGTGGCACCAGAGCTCTCTGACAGAGAAGGCTCAATGTCTCAGAAAAAAATACAATTCCCATGACTCCCTAGCACTAAGCTAGGGCAGTGCCTCAATTTAATGTGCACTATTTCTGGCAGTCTGCAAAGGCCCATAGTTAAGTCAGTAGGAAGGGGTGGAGAGGAGAGGAGAGGACAGAATTACTATTCACTGTAGACTCTGTCAGAATTGAACTGCTGCAATATTTTCTAGCTTATTTGTTCTTCCTCATTCATAATGTTTGCCATTTTAACCACATTCTTATGTTGCTTCTCCATACTTGTCCCAGTTTTTAATCTGTGAAATATTAAAGGGTATGTAGGAAATGCATTGAATTGTTGCTGTTGTGTCCCTTCAAGTCATTTCTAACTTACGGTAACTCTAAGGTGAATGTATCACAGGATTTGATTAGCAAAATTTTAGCCTTTGTCTTCTTCTGAGGCTGAGAGAGTGTGATTTGCTCGAGGTCACCCAGTGGATTTCCTGAGTGGGGATTTGAACCTTGATCTTCCAGTGTTCTAATCCAATGCTCAAACATCTACACCACACTAGTTCTGTCACTGAATTGTACTATCTTATAGTATAGTAAGTATAGCTGTGGCTAGTGGCTCCTCAATATCAGTAGTATGAAGGATCTTTTCTAGATTTTTGTCCAGACTTTAAAATGGTGCAAAGCTGTAGCCTCAATCCAGCAAGTATGATCCTTTGTTTTGCAGCACACACTTGCATGTTCCCTTCTAGTGTGAGAAATGAAGAAGATAGAAGAAGATAGAAGAAGAAGATAGAAGGGGGAAAGGATGGCAGCCTCACCAGGGAAGGAGCAAGCTGGGCAGCTCCAACATTGAACTAACAGTTTTGTTAAACAGGGGAGCCATTAAATAAGGGAGCATTGCTGATTCTGTTTTTGATTATTATTCTGTTTATTTATATCCCACCTTCCTCCCAGTACAGGGTCTCAAGGTGGCTAACAAATTTAAAACATTCTAAGTTAAAACAGTATAAAACATTAAAAATACAAAGTTTTTTTTTAAAAAAAAAACACAATGAAACAATTCTGCAAACCACACTCTAGAAGTCCCTCACATGGGCAATACCTTCATAAATGGCTACAGCATGGAAGGGGAAAAAGTGCAATTTTTATAAATTAAGGTGGCCTGAATTTGCATGGCTAGTCTATTTCAACATGCAAATCAAATTTCCAACTCAGGAATATTTGCTCCTTCTGGTTTGTGTGCAGGTCTGTTTCCCATTCACTCCAAGGTTTTTGGAGCCAAATTAAGGGGGGAGAAAAGACATTAACCAAAACAACTGACTATAATTAATCTTCCTTTGAAGTTGGTATTTTCGTCTCTTTGCCCTTTCGTAGGCTCAAGCCAGTTCTCAAGAGCAAAGCTCTGAGAGAAGCTCACTTGCCTAAAATGCCCCATTCTTCTCCAGCCCCATGAGCTGTCACTTGGACTTTGAGTGGCAAAGACACAGTTGTCCCTGTTATGTTAATCTTGGCAGTCAGCTGAAGCCATCAAATTAACCGTGTGCAGCTGTGTAGTGAGTCTAGAAATATATACTACCTTACTCTTATTTCCCCCCTTAAAAAATCTTCTATTTTTTTCCTCTTTTGTTTGTTTAAGGCTACAATATTACACTGGAGCAAATATCTGTATACAGAAGGGGTCTCTCTCCATCCACCCCAGTTCCTCCCCCATTATATTCTATGTTCTTTCATTCCATTGAATGTTTTTTTCTCTCCATATCTAGCAAGAGCTCTGCTTAATTAGATATTTAAATGATTAGAGTAATGCTGTTTCTTTAACTTCTCGCCAACCACAAATACATATGAAACATACTGTTGGCGGCATTTAATCAACAGCAGTCGATTTATCATTTTCACAGTTTTAGTGAGTGGTTATGAATCACTAAAATCACAGGTATTGTAGACGCAAGCGTTGTGGCACTATCATTAACAAATACACAGTGCACAGAGGGATGACTTGGTAATTGAGTGGGACTAATAAGAATACATCATTTAGCCGTGTGTGACAAACTGTGCCTCAAAACACAAGCATGGAAAATTCACATTTTGCTTAATAAATAAATTACACAGCCGATGTATTATACATAATTTGTGTCCTCGTGGATTTGAGTGATATATATAATGCATGGTCCAAGTCATTTATTTATTAAGACTAACTATATATATTGTAGGCTGGGAATTTTAAACTCCAGAGCAAGACCTGCCAAGGTAACTATTACAACTACTGAGTTTGATTGGGCAGCAAATGAGGCTGTGCGTTTGGGGACTTGCAAACACACCAATTGTTTCTAATGTTACAAGTTCCATGGTGTTTATAAACTTAGGTTTCCTCCATTTATTTAGAAGCCAAAAAAAAGGGGGGGGGGAATCCAAAGGCTTTCTGGGAAGATAGTTATGGGGAGATCCTTTTCAAAACAAAATATAAGGCATTTTCATATTTATTTAAAGTGCAGGGGAGAAGTGAGGGAAGCACGTACGTATAAAGAGCAGACATGAACAAAGCTTCAGTGGCCTAGCTATATTCAGGGCTGGCCCTTCCTTTAGGCAGAATAAGGTGGTTGCCTCTGGCAAATGGTTTTGGGTGTCATATAGTGACAGCACATAAAGAACATTTGAGGAGGGACACAGCCCTTTTGCAGCTCAGTTGGTGCTGCTCCAGCCATTCTTACTGAAGGGTTTGCTTAGACAAGGCAAAGAGCAAACACTTATCTGCTACTAGAAGCAATGTATATCATCCACTCTGCTGAAAAGATACCCAAGCATTTTTAGAGATCATGCCCTGCTTCCTGGACGTTTGGATCTGGGCCCAGACTGTTATTTTACAAATCACTCTGCTGGGAAGACCAAGGCTGAAGCTGCATTGCAGAAATAATGCCATTTGTCACTGCTTTAACTGCCATGGCTCAATGCTATGGAATCCTGGGAATTGTAGTTTGGTGTGGCACCAGACCTCTCTGACAGAGAAGCCTAACTATGGGCCTTTGGAGACTGCCAGAAATATGCAAATTGAGTCCACTTTAAGGGTTAGGGTTAGGGAATCATGGGAACTGTATTTTATTGTGGCACCAAAGCTCTCTGACAGAGAAGGCTCAATGTCTCAGAAAAAAAAAAACAATTCCCATGACTCCCTAGCACTAACCCTAACCCTTAAAGTGGACTCAATTTGCACTATTTCTGGCAGTCTGCAAAGGCCATGACTCACACAGATCCCACATCCAATAACATTGAGCCACAGCAGTTAAAGCAGTGTCAAACTGCATTACTTCTGCAGTGCAGATCCAGCCTTGGTCTTCTTGGCTACTGACTAATTCCTCAGTTTCTTGACTTCTGGACTGCTAATCTGCCACACAATCTCTCTCCTCCCCCAGTGAATTATGACATAGGCAGTTTAGGGTTGCCAGGCACAAAGGTGGAGAGGGCTCCTGTACCTTTATTGGTAGAGTGGAAAAGGGAATTTCACCTGGTGTTGCTTGTTGTACAACTAGGTAACAATGAACACCTGCTGACATTCCCTCTTCTACACAACCATTAATAGTACAGGAGCTCTCTGCAGTTTTTACTATGATAGCTCTAGTACAGCTTTTGAGGGTATTGCCCTGAAATAAGAAGTCTGCCCTTTCCATTTCCAAATTTCTAACACTGTGATCATTCAAAAATTCACTTAAGGATTTAGAAGTTAGGTTCAGGCATTCAAAGAAAAGGGACAAAGTTACTAAGGGAATGCAAACACAACAAATATAAAAAATTCTAGATGTAAATGATTTTCACTTTTTGCAAAGTTAGAAACTTGGGGACTGAAGGAGATTTTCATCTGTTGTTGTTAACTAACCTCAGGTCAAATTTGACTTACGGTGGGCCTAAGCAGACTGCCAGAAATAGTGCACATTAAATTGAGGCACTGCCCTGGCTCAGTGCTAGGGAATCATGGGAACTGTAATTTATTATGGCACCAGAGCTCTCTGACAAAGAAGGCTCAATGTCCCAGAAAATAATACAATTCCCATGACTCCCTAGTACTGAGCCAGGGCAGTGCCTCAACGTAATGTGCACTATTTCTGGCAGTCTGCTTAGGCCTGGTGACCCTATGAATGAGACATCTCAAAGTCACCCTATCCTCAACATCCCTGATCTGATCTTGCAGACCCAGGGATCTTTCACACTTTGCAGACTGCCAGAAATAGTGTGAATTGAGGCCACTTTAACTGCCCTGACTCAGTGCTAAGGAATCATAGGAACTGTAGTTTATTGTGGCACCAGAGCTCTCTGGCAGAAAAGCCTCAATGTCTCAGAAAAAAAATACAATTCCCATGATTCCCTAGCACTGAGTTAGGACAGTTAAAGTGGACTCAATTTGCACTATTTCTGGCAGTCTGCAAAGGCCCTTTGTCTATCCTTCTGGAATGTGTTCCTTTTTTCTACTGCCTTCTACCTTGCCAGGCATCATTGTCTTTTCTAGTGAGTCATGTGTTTTCATGATATATCTAAAGTACAACAGCCTCTATTTAGTCATTTTGACTTTTCAGGAGAGTCCAGGCTCGATTTGCTCTAATACCCATTTATTTGTCTTTTTAGCATTTCACATTATCCATAGACCATGGGGTTAATTTGGGACTTCTCTCCATAGGGAGTGGGACAATTGCCTTTTGGTTGTACCCACAGAACAGCAGGCCTGTGAACAACTATGGCTTGGTCAGCAAATGCATTTTAAATGCTCTATAGTGAATAAGGAAAAAAACATAGGGGAGGAGCTCAGTGATTAGGAATGGGGGGAACCTAAGAAAGAGTGGGTGGATCAGACCTGGGCCAAAACCTGGCTCCCAGATTTTATTTATTCTGTGAGCATAGTTAAAGTGCAAAGTTAGCACTGAGTTATCACTGTCCCTTTGTTGGGATCTGCTGTAAAGTCCGTTAGGTATGCAAACTATTACATCATTATTATTATTATTATTATTATTATTATTATTATTATTATTATTATTATTATTTCTATCCCGCCTCTCTACCGAAGCAATCGGGGTGGCTTACAACAATAAAATCTCACAATAACCCTCCCAAGTCCAAAACCACCGTCCCATTAAAACAGTATTAAACATCATAAGTTTAAAATAATTAACAATAGTAGAATAATTATAATAATTTGCAGCGTTAACAGTTAAAACCGATCTAATAGGCAGTCCACTAGCACAGCGTAGCGCGGCAAGATATGGCAGCAGGTGGGGAGAAAATTTACTTAGTCCTTGGCCGGGAATTTAATCAGGAAAGGCCTGCCAGAAGAGATCTGTCTTAACAGCCTTTTTAAAGCTGTCTAGGTTGGTAATTTGATGGATCTCATCTGGCAGGCCGTTCCATAATCTGGGAGCGGTTTCTGAAAGAGCCCTCTGGGAGGTTGTTGACAGTTTAGACCTGGCAGGTTGAAGCAAATTCCTCCCAGAGGACCGGAGTGTGCGGGTGGGATTATACAGAAGGAGATGGTCCTGAAGATAGGATGGACCAAAGCCATGTAGAGCTTTAAAGGTGATAGCCAACACCTTGTACTGGGCCTGGAAACTGATTGGCAGCCAGTGAAGTCTTTTCAAGACCGGTGTAATATGGTCACTCCTAGATGTACCGGAGACCAATCTGGCTGCCATATTCTGGACTAATTGAAGTTTCCGGATCAAGCACGAGGGTAGCCCCATGTAGAGCACATTACAGAAGTCTAGATGGGAGGTTACCAGAGCATGTACCACAGTTTTGAGATCCCTTACTTCCAGGAAAGGGCGCAGCTGGTGTACCAACCGAAGCTGATAATAGGTGCTCCTGACCATCGCATTCACCTGATTAATCATGTGAAGCGATGAGTCTAGGAGCACCCCCAGACTGCGAACACAGTCCTTCGAGGTAAGTGTGATCCTGTCCAGGACTGGAAGTTGTATCCCAATACCTGGTTTCTGGGCTGCTACTGTTAGTACCTCCATTTTATCTGGATTCAGCTTCAATCTGTTTTTGCTCATCCAGTCCATTACTGCCCTAAGACAGTCGTTAAGAGGAGAGATGCCATCAGAAGCTGAGGCTGACACCGGGACATGGAGAAATATATATGGGTGTCATCAGCATACTGATAACACCCAGCCCCATGTCTCCGAATAATGTCTCCCAGCGGCTTCATATAGATGTTACATAATATTGGGGACAGTATGGCACCTTGTGGGACACCACATTTAAGCTCCTTTCTAGTGGAGCTACTGTCCCTGAGCAGCACCCTCTGGGATCTACCCGAGAGGAAGGAACTGAACCACTGCATAGCAGTGCCTCTGATTCCTAACCCCCTCAGGAGATCCAAGAGGATGCTGTCGAAAGCCGCTGAGAGATCTAAGAACACCAGCAGGGTCACACTACCCCTGTCAATGCTCAAACACATGTTGTCAGTCAAGGCAACCATGGCAGTCTCAACTCCAAACCCCGTCCTAAAGCTGGTTTGAAATGGATCTAGATAATCGGTTTCATCCAAGATAGTTTGGAGTTGAAGAGCCACTGCCCTCTCGATTACTTTGCTCAGAAATGGTAGAAGTGAAACAGGCCTATAGTTACTCATATCCAAGGGATCTAGGGAGGGCTTTTTCAGAAGTGACTTAACCGCCACTTCCTTTAAACAAGCTGGAACAGAGTCCACCCTGAGGGATGCGTTGATTATGTCTTTAAGGACCACTTTCAGCGCATCCCCATCCTTGGTGGCCAACCATGAAGGGCAAGGATCGAGAGGGCAAGTAGTTTTCCTCACTTTCCCAAGGAGCTTGTCCATGTCATCGGTACTCACAGATTGAAATTGATCCAGTGAAATCTCAATAACAGAGTTGCTGGACACCTCGTCTTCAGATTCTGTAACAATGCTGGCATCTAAGTCAGCTCTTATCTGAGAGATTTTCTCTGCAAAGAAGTTGTTAAATACATCACAACAGGCCGTTGTCGGGTGAAGCAAGGGGTTCTGTGCTGGAGGAACCTGCGTCAGTTCCCCTACCACCCTAAACAGCTCTGTTGGACGAGACTCTGCAGACGCATTACGTGCAGAACAGAAAGATCTCTGCGCTGCACATATTGCCTCTCAATAGGAACAAAGAAAGTCCCTATGACGAGTCTTGTCAGATAAGAGTCAAGTTTTCCACCAGATGCACTCTAGTCGTTGTTCAATCTGCTTCATTTTCCTCAGCTCCTCAGTGTACCACGGCTTGCGGTTTGAAGCGGGTTGGAAAGGACTCTTGGGAGTGATTGTGTTGATAGCCTTGGCAAGGTCACTGTTCCAGGTATTAACCAAAGCTTCAACAGGGTCACCAGCATTCCCAACCATTAAACCCTCTAGGCCTTTCTGGAATCCAATTGGATCCATTAGCCTTTGAGGGTGGACCATTCTAATAGGTCCACCACCTCTGGCAGGGCAGATAGTGGTTCTTAGCTCTGCCTTTATCAGGAAATGATCCGTCCGTGACAATGCGGAGATATTTATTATCTCTGCCCATGGATGTTCCTGTTCTGTACTAAAGACCACATCGAGAGTCTGACCTGCACAATGCATAGGCCCAACGACCAATTGGGATAAACCCATGTTTGTCATGGAATCCATGAACTCCCAAGCCGCGCCTGTTAAACTTGGCAAGCTGGTCTCGAGTGGAATGTTGAAATCGCTAGGTATGTGCAAGATGATGCATTTTACAGAGGATATATAGTTAAGAGTACCCTGACAGCAGGAGGACAGACTGGGAAACCTATACAGATTTCACAACAACTCTTTCTGTGGTGGTGATTCTGGTTTGGCAGGGGCATCTGTTCACATCATCCATACAAATTTGAGCATTGGTGTTCCAACTGTAATGGCCCTAATTCCTTTTGGAATTGCCAACAAAGAATGGCCCAGTAAGCTAACAGTAGGGACCAGCACTTAGGGTGCAGGGGGCAAGGAGCTTGACAGCCACTTCCTAAAGGTGCCAGGTCCAATTTGGTTAGACATGCTGGTTCTATGATGCAGGTCTATTAGAAAATTTCAGATATCCATAATATATGTGGTGGTTTTAAGTTGGGACTTCACTTGCCATCCACAGATTTGAGCATCTGCAGACGGTGATGGTGAGTACATATGACAATAGTAGTGGCCACACATATGTTGTGCCATCATTAGGGGAAGCAGGACTTGAGGCCCCATGTTTTTTCATATCTGTGAGGGGTTCTAGAATGGATTCCCTCACAGATATGAAGGTCCAACTGTATACAACTCCATAGTAAAATGCTGTTCCTTATATAAAATGGCAAAACAAAGGTTTGCTTTTTGGATTTTTTGTGTGTCAATATTTTCAAGCCATGGATGGTTCATGGATGGGATAGTATCCTGCTAAAAGAAAAGTAGGATACAAGGGAAATAAATATATACAACTAAAAATAAATATTGTCTTCCGTTGCCTCTGAGGGCAACAGGTTGTTTGTGGGTGGGCAGGACAGGTGTGTGCCACACACTTTTCTGTCCTTGCAAAACAAAGGATGGCGATAAGATTTATAATGAATGTCTAGGGGAGCTGCTGCCTGAAGCAGTTGTCTTATTTTACTTGGTAACTGGGCCAATGACTGGGAGAAAGAGAAGGTGTGCAATGGGGGACAAGAATACATCCTTTGCTAACAAGAATGCATCCTTTGGAAGCTAATGTATTAATTGTTCCATACACGCCTTCTATTCATATATGTAACAACCCACTGAACTCTAAGGGACACTTCTGGGGTGGCTATAATTTAAGTAATTTCCCTCAGCTATTCCCTATTAAACCTGCAAAATTACAATAATTCAATGATTTCTGTATATTTCTCTGCCTCAGTCTGTCATTCCTGATCTTTGAGTATTGAACTTAAGCTAACAGGATGGGAAGATAAAAATCAACCAATGAGATGTGTAGATCCCTTCTCTGCCTGAAATAAATTAAACACCTTCATATTGGCCTAAGGACCAATTTATAGAATATTCTGCCTGCATATATGACCCAAAGATTATATATATATATATATATATATATATATATATATATACACACCCACACCCACACACACACACACATATATATATATATACATACTCATTTTGGAGTCTGTAGCTAGTCAGTGTGAAAGTGTTAATGTTCTTATATCACAGTACACTGCTTACACATTTTTTACACCCAATAAGCACAGACAATTATTATATTATTCATAAGATATTTTACCTGAAGTAATAAAGCAGGCAGCTTAGTGAATATTTCCTAATCTTAAAAAAAAAAGCATAGCTGTGTTTCTGGCCTTAGGGATAACCCTAAAATTTATTATTATTTTGTTAAAAATGCTGTCTTTCTAAGCTGATATAATAGGCTAAGCAGTGGCCAACGTATGCTGATTTGTGTACTTTTTGTCATTTTTAAAGAACATTATTCCGACTTATTTAGGGAAAGCCATCAGTATTTTGCTTTGAATTTCAAAACTTAATAGGACACTTGCTTATCACTGGTACAGAGGTCTTACATCAACTCCACCTCATCATAAAAAAAAAAAAATTGAACCTGAAATATAGCCTTACTCTTTAAAGAATATGGGCATTAACTATTCTGCTGTGAGTAAAGATGCATGTCTAGGAGAGAATCAACAAGGCAATATTTGTCTTTCCCAGCTGGCCTTTGATGGGCATATCCAGACTTACATACATACAGACAAAAACCACATGGTCATCGTCATCATCATCATCACAACCATCATTTTATTTTTTTTATATCCTGTTTTTCTTCCAGCCCTGAGACTCAAGGAAGCTAACAAAAATTAAACAGAGACAGATAAAAAGCTCATATCAGGAAAAAATATGCACATGACTCAATATCAATTTGTAATCTTCAGAAGATCTTATGCCATGCTGTCCCTATTAAATCTTTGGTTACTTGGGAATAAGCCAATACTGCATTACCCTTAGTGACTGAGATAACAGAATGCTGAGGTTCAAAATTTAACTTTCCCAAGGTCTGTGTGTAGAAGTGGGTGACATGTGTAGAGTGTCATCAATAGTGTGGTGATTTGGTGCTCTGTTTTTCTGACACCAGTCATCTGGAGCAAGCTGCCTCTTTTCTGAACAAGTGTCTTGAGTTCCTGGTCACAGATAGGATAGCTAGTAGGAAAGTGTTAATTCATTTGGTTTGCTATCATTTATGTTAGAAGGAAGAGAAACCAAACTATAAATTTTGTATTAAATTACCATTTAAATTTAAGTTAAATGTCTGCACTAGAAGATTTATCAGGATGAAACTGAAAAATGTTAACCATGATTTTATTTCTGCCCCTGTCCTGAACTTGGGAGAAAAGGAAACAGCTACATTAATTTTTGAAAACTCCATTTCTCATCTATGCACCTAAAAGCCCTTTTCTCTCTTTCCCTACCAGTTTATTCTCTTTCCCTTATTCTTTCCTTAGCTTATTGATTTCCACATGGTTTCCAGAAAAAGTCCTCATAATAAGAATGTCAAAATTCAACTTCCTGGGACAAATGAG
>CM034706.1:81116487-81130760 GCA_020142125.1 Phrynosoma platyrhinos | reverse complement strand
ATTATTATTATTATTATTATTATTATTATCCTTACCCTTCCAAAAATGACATCCTATCTTGTCTGGCCTTTACATCCTATGAAATTCTAGGATTTGCAGTTTTGGAAGGACCATTTTGAATTCTCAGCCAGAAATATCTCATATCTCACTAGACTACAAACTCTAGGATTCCAAAGGATGCAGCCATGGCATTTAATGTGAAACCACAGTGTTATAATTATTTGTGGGCCCCTGGTTTTCCATCTTCCTTCAACCAGTCAACATTTGATGACCAATGAGCATGCTCAGCATTCCTTGGCCCTGGGTTATGAGTCTCTAATAATATTTTTTCTTTCTTAAAAATTAGTAGATTTTGGCCAATAATATAATGGAAAGTCTTGTTCTGATAGTCATATTCCCCTTATGAAATCTCAGAAATGGTACATGCCCACAATGACCTGGCCAACTTGAAATAAGGACTTTATTTCTTCATTTATGAACCACCTTGGTGCACAAAACTGCTACTCACTGATCTTTGCTGTTTCTTTTTAGCAATGTTTCTCAATTTGTACTGAGAAATAACTTCTGAACAAGCCATTTTTTTTAAAAAAAAAAGCATTATGTGTTTCTTTTTATAAGAATGATTTGGACAAGTCAACATTTTTGCTTTGTGTCATTTCCTTAGAAACCTAGGTAATTCAAGCTTTTGCTCAGTCTTGTATTAAGAAAAGAAAGGATGGCTTAAAAACCAAAGGCGTAGCACATAAAGTAGGTAGATAGAAGTAATAAATTAAATTGGGAAACTTTCTGTTAGCTATCATACCCCACGCTGTTGTCTATAATTATCAGCTGCAAAATAGCACAGCTTGAACCTTATTGCACATTAAAAAACCTTCCACTAATAATTATGAAACAAATACAGAAACTCTTACAAGTCATCTGCCAAGAACTGACTTTGCATATATAATAATAATCTAAAGCATACATCTTTCCTGAACTATTTATAAATACACACCTTCCTTTCCAACATTTTCCTGCATCTTGTATTTCATATTGAAAATATATGTAAACTATAGTCAAATGCAGTGAAAAACTAAAACTCATTTCAGGATTAGGAATTACTATTAAGTATTAAGTAAGTAGAGCTAAGAGGACTATCCCACACATTGGAAGCTCACCTCAAAGGGATTTTGTAAAATGTACAATGTTTATCTTAAATTGTCCTAAGGCTTTATTAATTTTACTTCCCTATCCATTGCATCATCATGTTATCAAAAGCTTAGGTGAGCCAGGAAGATAATGAATTTTTTATTAGGAATGGAGTGAAAATTATGTTGTTTGCTTCTAATCCCATGTGAAGAAACCAGGGTTTACGTGTACAAACCTAGTTGTTTGGGACCTAAATATATGGTGTGTGTGTGTATGTGTGTGCCTTCAAGTCGCTTGCCAACTTATGATTACCCCATGAATTTCACAGGGTTTTCTCAGACAAGGAATACAGAGAAGTGGTTTTGCCAGTTCTTTTCTCTGAAGCATAGCTTACAGCACCTGCTATTTGTTGGTGGCCTCCCATCTAAAGTACTAACCAGGGCTAACCCTGCTTAGCTTCCATAATTAGATGGAATCTGATGCCTTTAGGTCATTTAGGCCCTTCATATTTGGAAATACTAAAAATTATTTTCTGATTTTATTAATAGATGAACACCAATATGCCACAAAGGCCTAGCTGATGGAAAAGTGTTTTTGTTTTTTTTAATGATTTATGCTAGTCTACTCAGGCTGATATGGCAAATATGGTTTTTAATTTCTGGGAAACTTGTCATGGAGTAGCAACTGACAGCGTGCAGACCAACACTGATCCTTGAGTAGCACCAGTTTAAGCAAAGACAACAGAGCTTGAAAACTTATATTATAGCCAGGTGTATTGCTGAATGAAAAAACATCACTTAAAAATTCAGTAGGATCAACACATAAGACAGCTTCATTCAAATGCACCTATTTAAAAATGTCAGAATGGGTATTGAAAAAATGTCACTACTTTTTCTGAATGGCCATTCAGTATATGACACACACACACAGTTTGTCACATCATATTTATAGAACTATCCTAATTGACTGTAGTTCCTACTTGATCTTAACCAAAAGGCTGAGAAGCCATAGTTCTAAGACACTTCCTAAAAGTTTATTTAAGGCAGGGGTAGGCAACCTTTCCCCTTTAAGAGCCGAGGGACTTCAGCTCCCAGAAGCCTCAGCCATGTTGGCCAATAGCTCCTGGGATTCTGGGAGCTGAAGTCCCTCGGCCCTTAAAGGGGAAACGTTGCCTACCCCTGATTTAAGGTATAGCCATGTGAAAAAGGCAATAGTACTCCTGTACCTTTAACAGTTGTGTAGAAGAGAAAATTGAAGCAGCTCTAGATAGCCAAGGCAGAGAAGCCATGTAGTGGCAGTGTACCTGTGTGGCTTCATTAATTTAGGATTGTCAGGCTAGATATTGGTTAGGGTTTCTGTAACATTAATCTGGAGCAAAACTAACATGCTCCATCAAGAAGGATAAAAGTACCTCTGCAGTCCCTCAGTTTCCAAATCCTAACTTTCAGCTGTATACATTACCTTCTAAAATGGCTATTGCTTAACCAGGGGAGAATGGAGGGTTACCAAGAACCATCCAGTGATAAGAACAGAACTAGGTGCTCCTCTACACATTTTCCCCCAGACTCTCCATCAGTGAGGCAATACTTGTATTTGGAAGGGCCTGTTGTGGCAGAAAGTTATTAAACTTTGAAAGGTGAATGGAGACAGGTACCCTGTCCCTACTTGATGGAGCTTTACAGTGCTTTGTCTTGCTTAATGATTTGTTAAGCACTGAATTTACAAAAGCCTTGTCCCAGATACCATCTGGCAACACTATTTTAGTTGTTACTCTATCAATGCATACCTACAGCTTAGACAAACAAGGAAGATGGAGCCTCTTGGATGGCAGGTGGGTTATTAGATACCTGGGCCTATGCCTCATTTTATGGCCAATACTATTACAGCTGTATGCAATAAAGTTATGGCCTTTTTGTTTTCTAGTTTAAGGTTGTATATTGTCAGCTCCCTCCACTCGCTGGCCACTGGGGCCTCAAGCCACAAGGTCTTAAGCTTTCTATTTGCTTGAGAATTTTAGTCTATTCATATGACTTTTCATTACTTATTGTTTCATCCCTCTCGGTTTTATAGATAGATGTCTTATTGTATCTTATTTCTAATATGCAATTTTATTTATCCTATAATTTTTTAAGTGAATAAATGCATCTATTGATAATATGGATTGATTATCCTTTCAAGAGCCTATCAGTATTACTAGGATTTTGGACTGTTAAAAAAACAACCAAAACTCCCAAAAGGTTTGAAATGTATCAGTTGCTAAGCCCATGACTTCATTCATTAAGTCCAGTAATCTTACCACAGATTTTCACACTCAGTGTTTCATTGGAGTATGTATCCACCTGGTAGAATGCTGTAACCCCTGACCTGGTACAAACCGGCTGCAAATCATTTCAGAAGCAATTCTGCAGGTGCCAGTAAAGTTACATTTTAACAAACAAGGAATACTGAACAAGCTGTTTGTGGCACGCTGAGTGTTTTCCAAACTAATCTGCTGGCAAACAGTGAAGTTCATTTTTTTAAAACCTGCAAACCTGCTAATGTTTGTAGGAAAATGAACATGACTAAGCAAGTAATCATGTTGGTGAACCAGAGCCAAGGCCACTTGATTAAGGCCATTCATGTTAGATTTGATCTCTAAAGCATTTGGCTTCAGTTCTTTTTCGTATTAAAAAAAAAATACCCCCAAGAACAGAACCATGCATACTAAACTTATCCCACCTGGCTTACAGTTTGGTGGAGCTCTTGCATTTCCAGTAAAAATACATTAATTGTATATATGGTGTGTTAATCCAAGGGCTAGTGCAAGGTATGGAAAAAGCCTGAAATTTACTTGCGTGGCCAATTATCTATAGCAGGGCCATGCAATTTGTGGGTCTCCAGGTGTTGCTAAACTGTAATTCCCATCATCCTTCTGCTGGCTAGGGATTATGTAAACTGCAATTAACAACCATCATGTCTCAGATTCTTTTTACTGGCTATGGAGTATGTGAGTTGTATTCAACAATATCTGGAGAGGACAAGCTAATGAATTCGGTCTATTATGAGTGGAATCATAAAAGATGTTCTTGGACTGCTAGCCTCAACAGTCCTAGCCAGCACAACTAATAGTGAGAAATGATGGGAGCTGCAGTCCAACAATATCTGGAGGCCACCATAATTTTCTTCCCTGACCTACAGCAACTAAAGAAATTGTTTCCATATGCTAGTATTGGCCTGTGACATGACTGATATTCCACTGACAATATTTAGGATAAATGAAAGTGGGATTAATATTCAAATACTAAAGAAATGAGAGAAGTCTTGAAATGTAATGTGGAGTATAGATGTTCTCTCAAGTTACCAACTGATGTCAACTGACCTAACCTTTTATTTCCTTAGGAAATAAAAAGTAGCATGATATTTCCAAAAGATATAAAGCCTCCTGAATTTTTTGGAAAGTGATGAATGTTTGCAAAATTCAAAATTTGCTGAGACATTGCATAATCCCAAAATCAAATGTTACAGTTATTATTTTTTTATTGAACATTTATTTCTCTCTAGCAGTATTTTATAAAATACACACTGATGGGAGATGAAGTGGCTCTTGTGCAATGACCTGAGCTTATCTTCACGGCTCTAAATGTGCAGGATGTCTATGGATGCAAACACTTTAACCCAGGCCTCCGGGGGTCTCATAACCTAATAGCCACTTCTTGAATTCTGCAGTTCTAGATTTGCATATACATTGATGGAGTGATATGGATTTAGGGCAAAGGAAAACAAGAGCTGAATAGCTGGTAAATTTGTATTAAATGGATAATGTGAGAACAGGAATGAAGAGAGTTGGAAAATGATAAGATACACATGCACCTGGATATCCATTTTCCATTTGGTATTCTTTTGTTGTTGTGGTTTCAAATGGTTTTTGGGGTTCCACTGAACCAAGATTCCATAGTTATTTTAATATGTGCATGTATTTCTGAAAGGAATGGGAGCCCATAGAGATCCAGTGTGGTGCAGCAGTTTAAGCATTGGTCATGAAAACCCAATGGGTGATTTTGGGCAAGTCACACTTTCTAATGAGATTATTACATTCTATTTAAAGTGACTTTTCACTGACAGGACACAGTCACATTTAATTTTAAAAACAGGTGTTATTGCACTCAGCTGTGGCTGGGCTAGTGCAACCCGTATGCAGTCTGGATCCCAGCAACACTTATCCAGCAGCTTTTCAAAAATGGAGCTTGCTGTTTTTGAAAAGCCATTAGATAAGCACAGCTGGGATCTGGGCTATATACGGGTTGCACTCACCCAACTGTGGCTGAGTGCAATAACACCCAATTTTAAAATTAAACACAACTGTATCCCTTTGGGAATAAGTCTCTTTAAATGAAATGTGATAATCTCCTAGCATTAAAGTAAGATTCAACTGCCACTTCAATCAGATTCTGTACATGAAATAGAGAATTATGCCAGGCCACCACACAATATCTAAAGCTGGTCTGAACATCAGACCACTGAAGAATGTATTGCTTTCATATTAACTTGGGGAGTCTGAAATGTGGAGAGCTTAGCAGGTCTGTTGAAACACACCTCCTCTGTCAACATAGTCCAATGCATCCGGAGGATACTAAGATGGGGAAGGCAGCTTTAAGAGTTTTTTTAAAGTGGTTTATGGTTAAAAATGACTTGTTACAATATATTTATATTAGTTTGCTATGAAACTATTATGCTCTTTCAATATTGCAACAAAACTATGATGCAATATAATGTGCTGTATCAGATTAGAATAATTATGAAACCATGTTTTCCTACTTGCATTAGTAAAGGTGTAATTCTAAACCCACTTTGAACAGAGACTTACATCTGAGTGACCATGCAGGATTGTACTGTGCCCATCAAGGATAAAGATGATGTGCATTAGATGGAATTAAGTACAAATTTTGAAGATTTATTAATAATAAACCTATTGCTTCTTTTGATTTTATTCTGAAAACCAGTAAGTTTCATGATAGAATGTCTACTCTGTGTTCTGCAGCAAAAACAGATGTTCATTAACAAGTAGACTGGACATAAAACATTGGAACTGCCATCTGGATGGGATGTTGCAAAGGAGATGTTCTGTCTCTGATATTTCCTTTGGTAAAGTTCTGGTGGGAATCAAGTGATTTTGTTTTAATGAATAGATAGAAATATGACTTCCACCATTGCTACCTCCTCCTAATATATTTTTATACTGTTCTAATGCAATTGTATCAAAAACATTATATTTACTTAAATCTGTTTAAACTGGGCATGCAGCTAAACAGCAGCTTTCAGTTTTAGAATAATTTTGTTAAGCCTTCCCTACAGTCATTACAGTATTCAGGATTAAATATGCTGTAGCCACATCATACCATGTTTTATGCAGTACCTTGTTAAAAAGATTGTGGAGCCCTCTACGTTGTCTGCTTTTTCTTGATTTTCTTGTGTGTGCTGTTGTCATAGAAAATTCAAAGTATCCTCTACTGGTGAGTTTCTTGCAGGGAGCAAATATGGAGGGAAATCTACTTATTTGCAAATGTACTGACTATACTGATATAGCATATAGCACAGATCCAGTTAGGATGGCTTTACACATAATTGCCATCATATGGAGCTCACTGTAAATTGCTCCAAGTATGCTGGTGACATATAAAAATGTAAAGATCTAGAATTGAAGATTAAAATTAGGAGCATCCAAGCCATCATATTCTCTGTTACCATGTATGGATGGGAGTGCTGGACAGTGAAGAAAGCAGACAGAAAGAAAATTAACTCATTTGAGATGTGGTGCTGGAGAAGAGTGCTGAGGATACTGTGGACAGCCAAGAAGACAGACAAATGGATCCTAGAACAAATCAAGCATGACCTCTGCCTGAAAGTCAAGATGACTAAATTGAGGCAGTCATATTTTGGCCACTTCATGAGAAAGCATGACTCATTACAAAAGGCAATAATGCTAAAAAAGAAAAGAAAAAAGAAAAAGGTAGAATTCAGAAAAAGAGCCAGACCTCATGCCAGATCAGGGAGGTCATGGGCCTGAACCTTCTAGATCTAAGCAGAACAGTCGAAAATAGAGGGTCCTGGAGATGTCTCATTCACCATGGGTCACAATTGACTCAAAGACAATTACTGGAGTTCCCAGTATTTTGGATAACATATGAGAAAGAGTAACCAGGAAGTGTGGACTTGTGAGTTCAAAAAGTACTCAGGCTTGACAGTGAAGCTAGGTATTGGGAAATAGTGATTATGTTCGTTAAGGGATTTGGGATAAGCTAAATGTAGAAAATAAATTTATAACCACCTTGCGTACCAGGAGGAAGGCAGAATATAAATAAATATGATGATGATACCAACAACATGGTGGCTATAATCTCATGAAACAGCATAAAGGAGCATATATTCATCTTTTGGCTGAATCTGCACTGCAGAAATAATCCAGTTTGATGCCACTTTAGCTGCCATGGCTCCATCTTATGGAACTTCTGGGACTTGCAGTTTGTTATGGCATCAAAGCCACAGAGGAGGTTAAAGATCTTTCAGAAATACAAATCCCAGCATTCCATAGCATTTAGCTACAGCAGTTAAAGCAGTGCCAAACTGTATTATTTCTGCAGTGTAGATGCAGCCTTTATATCCCAGTTACATTTCCTCCCTTCCTTTATTTTACCTACAGTCAGCTTGTTAACAATACTGCAGTGGACAGATTTGTTTCACCCTTTGCAGTTTGAAAACTTCCCTTTTCCCAAAGCAGAGAAAGGATAGTTTCCCCTTTCTCTCCCTTGGTCTTTTCTCTTTCAGCAACTTTCTCCCAACCTTATAGAAACCTTTTACCCAAACACCTGACTGCACTGCAGCAGACCTTTTGAGCGTTGTTTCTTTGTGTCAGATTATATAGTTTAGTCAGAGTATATAGAAAATAGGGTTTGTACTAAAATTCTCAAAATAAATAACTTTCCCAGGTTTTGATTTCACTTTGCATTTTGCTACCTCTACATATCTTGCTGTGCATACTTTCAAGTAGGAATTATTTCTCCATAGGTTTCTTCTGTTAGTACTCAAAAAATCTATTTTGGGGGGGACTTTGCTAAGAATAGGGAAAGCTACCAGTATTGCTTTCTTTTCTATGCATTTTAAATGATCTTGTTCTGTTCTGTTTATGATTAAATATATGAATGCTGGAAAGTTCTTTCTTGAAGAAAAGACTAAATAAAATTATCAGCCATCTGTATGGGCAAAATTTGAAAGGGAAGATCATTCTCTACAGCTACTATGCAGCTGTTAAATGTGTGGAGGCTTTTTTTTTTATTTTACAATAGAGATGATCACTGTAACTGAGCACTACAAGTGTGGCTGAGTGTACAAGAACACAAGCCCAAAATTTTGAGAGGGAAGCTGTAGACTCAAGTAGACAAATAGCTTTGCTTTTTCCTAGATTCAGTTTAAAATGTTGGTGTGGTTGTAATGATAATGGCACATTTCTACACATGTGGCTAGACTGCCCCAAAATAAACACATTTTGGCAATTGGTACTTGAACGAATTTCATTGATTACCAACCAAGAAGTAAAGTTATGTCCAGAAATGCTTTTTGTTATCAATATATGTGGACACAAACTCAAATTTAAAACATAAAAACCTCATATATTTCTTCATTACAGCAGCCAGTGTGGAAATTGCCAGAGTGGTAGAAAACAGGGGAGATATCTTTAGATATGTGGTGGAAAATGGTATGGGACCTATGGTTACTCAAAAAACTGTCTGACAGAATGGTAAGTTATGTAGGACAACAAAATCAAGAACTGTCATAGACAAATGGTACCCACTCATTGACTTTGTAAACAAAGACAGAAACAAGAGAAGACAACCTCCATCTCATCTGAACCTTTGATTGGACATTCTGGACTAGATTTACACAAAGACAGCACTGGACTTTAAAATGATGACTTACATTGAACAGAACCCAAGAGGGAGACCTGCAACATAATTCAAAGTTGTGAGATGAATTGTTTTATTTTGCTTTATTGTTGTGACATGTTTTGTACATAGTTTACTTACAATAATAATTTAAAAAGCAAAAAAGAGAAAAAATAAAAAACTTTTGTTTCTTTGTGTTTTATTTGCAATTTTTAATAAGTTCCATTTTTTTTTAAAATGAACTGAATGAAATCCTGACCTATCCCTAGTATCAGTGTTTGCTTATGAACCTTCTGCTCTGAGCTGTTTCCTCTGTGAGATGGATGAAAGGCTGACACTCCTATCAGGCCTGAGGTCATGCTAATATTTGCTGCTGCTGTTATATCCATGGCTGCACACATGCCAACAAGAAACCCTTAGTTAGTACAGAAAACAAGAATGACTTTTTTAAGCTTAGCACTTCACCAGCCACCACTGGCTGTCAGTAATTCACTGTGAAACTGCTTATTAATTTGTTACTACACTACACTGTTTATTGATATTGCTTTTATTGTGGTACCTCACCTAAGCTATGAAGGGAGAGGATGCACACCTTCATCTAAAGCTAATGGTATTGCTGCCAATGCGGCAAAGAGGCTGAAGAGCAATGGGACTAATAAAACATAACCAATAAAATAAGAAGGAGAAAAACAAACAAACACTACTTCTACTAAGAAATGCAGATTGCAAGGTACTTGACAGAGCCTAGAGCTATTCCTCATCACTCTGTGCCCCTCTTCCCCCCATCCCAAACAACTGCATCCAAGGGATTATATGGCTCTCTGGAAGACTCAGTTGAGTGGTATTTATTTGATTGGTAGGTTGCCATTCATAGAAGGCACAACTTGACTAGCTGCAGTGGTTGCCTGAGATGGGTGGATGAAAGATTTTATTCATGTAACATGGCTTCAAATCACTCTCATTTTTAACAGAGAGAATGGAATTGACTGGTGATTCTAAGAGGGATGGGATAATTATAGTCACAAGCCAGGACCCAAGAGGCAGACAGAAGAAGGGGATTGCTGATGCAATAAAAGGAATCTGCTGCTGAGAAAACCCACTGTTCTGTTTCAGAAGGTATGAAACTTGGATGTAGTGAACCTCTTAGAGCACATGCTGGGAGCCACAGTGAGAACCCTCAATCCTAGCTGCAAACTCTACATATGCCACATGGATCAAGTGCTACAACAGTAGGACTTCATATCTCACACTCCATTCTGGGCAACCACTGGGAAAATGTAAAGATTTCCCATGTGATTATACTCTTATTACAGAGTCTCCAGTCAAGTAATTTGTGGTCAAAATACACAATACATTTAGCAAGCATTTGTAAAAGCTGCTCCCTCAAGTGGTAACATAATATGTTTGTCAGAAAACATAAATTTCCTTACCAGTATTTACTGTAATCTTTGTGATTGGTTTTTAGGAGGAAAACATAGGCTTGATTTGCAGATCAGATTACAGAGATATTTTATCTCCCACTCCTGCAAGAAAAACATATTTACTCCAAATAATACACATTCTAGCTTACTCTCATTAACTTACAAACTCTTTGATCCATATCTGACTGTATTTATGGTCTATCCCAGCAGAAATAATCTGTCCTAAATGTGTGAATATTCTCATGTGCCAATCCATGCAGACATTCTGTTGCATTCAAGGATTTTTGGATAGAGATTCTAACACTGATTTAAAAAGAGGATTCTGTGATTCCTCTAAAGCTATGCATGGAAACTATAATTAGTACAAAGCAGCTGTACATCCTCAGCTTCCTGTGTCATCTTCTGGATAATGGGACAGTGGCTATGCATTTATTCCCACAAATCCAATGAGGATCAGTCAAGGTTTCCCAAAAATATCATTTCCCCATGATCACTGTCAGGCTTCCTTCTGGTTCAAGATCTTGTCCTTTTCAGGGGTTTCCTGCTTTCCTTTGTACCATCTCAGAAACAGCTCTGGGGGTTCACTGGCTGTCTGGAGTAGGTTTTGGAAGATGAACACCCCTCTCCTGAAAAAGAACTGCAGAGGTCAGTCTATTCTAGTAGTTACTGTAACTGTGAATGTCAGCTGTTTTGAGCAATGAAGGAATTGTTGTAGAAATACTAAGTATGTCAACAATGATTTGTTGCTTTCACCCTGACTGCTTCAGTATTCACTTTCTTGCCACCCCCGGGTCTATGGTAGTAGACGTTGTGTAAGAACCAGCACTCTCCCATTTCACTAGTTAGGTCACCTTCTTTTAACCATGAGACAATATATGTGAAAGTTACTTCTAACCACAATTTCCTCCTGTAAATACCTTGCTATTTGACATTGCTGCTGATGTCATGGGGGCATATGGCAACTTGGGATAGCATCATTCATTGTCTACAATGTGCAGACAATTGTGCTACATCTCTCTGCTTACCTAGAAATGGGGGGAAAACAAAAGTCAGCCTGTTGTCAACTGTGCCTTTTACATAGCTGTACAAAGCTCTCCCTGTGAGGTGCTGATTTAGTTACTGTGCAATTCACTCCCCACCCCCCACAAATGTTTTCAAAACTTTCATATAATCATCATCACTCATTCATTATCAGCCTCTTCCAGTCCAGTGCTGGGCAAGGGCTTCGTATATTGCTCTGGCCTCTTGTGTGGGAGGGAGTTTTTGCCAGAACTGTGTGAGGCCCAGTAACTAGTGCCAATTGGTGAAGCTTTGAAAGAGTTTGCCAGTTTCTCCTCCCTGGTGACTTCAGTACAATGGCATAGCCTCCCCAAGATGGATGTCCCTTATGAAATGAGATGGGCATGTGTTTGCTCTTGGGATAAGCTTAGAGGGACAAAGAATGAACACAGCAAAGACTAGTGTACCACTATGGCCAAGGAATGAATATTAATTGAAGACATCCTTGCAGAGGAAAAAATATGTGATGAGACTCCAACACATAGTCTCTCTCTCTCTTTCTTTCTTATTTTGTTTTTCTTGCTGTCCTGCCCCATTCTCCAGCTCTCTATAAGAAGCTAAGAGAATACAAGAACACACAGATCTTTTTACCATTTACCTTATACTGCAGGTGACAACTTGTGATACTTTCTAAATTTGCCTATATGGCACAGTTTAACAATACAGGATAAGTGGTGTGAGATGCTGTAGTCATTGAGGTAGAATGCAGAGGCTAAAACAGAGGTTACCTATGCTACTAATACTGTTTTGTCTCATTACACATCAAAAATGTCAATATTATTAAAGTTTCATGTAGTGCAGAAGTGTAGCTACTTCTAAATTTAATGGACAGGCTTTGGAATGGAAAAGTCTCAATATATGCATGGATATGTATATTCTCTTCCTTCTGTGACTGACCCATCATGTGGGCCAGGCCCCACTGTTTGGATTACCACCATGCTATTCATAAACTTTTTGACTATACTGTCTTGCCAATCTTTGAGAGGACCATCACACATCAATGGCTGACTGCAAGGACTGTCCATTGCATACAGGCTGGAGGAAGTTCCAGGAATTAGGATGCCCTATGGCAACTGTCTTGGCAAAAGTTAACCATAGCCTCTCTTTAAATTCAAATGCTTCCTGTGTTTATAACTTGCAAAACTTTCCAGACTGCTTCTTTAATAGTCAGGCCACCTTTATTTATTTATTTATTTTTAAAGCTCCCTTCTCTAGTTAGACAAATTGCTTCCAAGAGATCTGCAAATGAAATCCAAGTTCTGTAATGGATGGTGACTTTTTGAGAACAGTATTTATTCTTCTCTTACTTTCTTTCCCCCCATTTTGCCACTGCTGGCCTTCAGAAGTCAACTTCTCCATTCCTTCTATATGAAAGGATCTCCCATGACACCTATAGACCTTTCATAATGGATAGATTCTTTGAATGATACAGACAAAATGAGTTTTCCTAGATGGCACTGCCCCACTCTGAGCTGATAACTTAAGACTCCAGAACTATGGGTATTGCTGTGATTACGACTTTTGCACTCTGTGGTGTTTCAGGAACTTGTGCATTTCCTGCTTTATGAGATATACTTGGCCTAGGGGACCAAAGTGGAAGGATGAGGGAGAAAAGGAAATGCATAATGGTATGGCCTCCAGCACTATTATTTATGACAGTATCCTTCCAGCAATCGGTGCTTGCATAGGGTGAAAGCATGGTTTCAATTCTGCCCTTGAAACATGGATTAAGCAATGTTGCTAATACATATTTGTCCCTGCGGCTGTCAAACATTTCACTGATACTAGACTCTGTAGACAGCTTAATAGCTAGGCCTTCTGTCAATGTTACTGCAGCAATGTCTCCTTTGCTTTAAGATGCTGTTCAGATTTATTCAAGCAATAGGTGTAGCCTGATACTTGGTAAATAGCAGCACCTGCCTGTATATGTTCACCAATATTTGCTGGCTTTCAAAATAGAAAGGAATGGACAGTGGAAATCTGAGTTCCAATAAGAAACAAGCAAGTAAATTGTGAAGATGATCCATCCATTTCTTTCTTCATGCCTCTTGCCCAATCAAGTATGCTATTCTGACAGAAAGGTCTACAATTCTCTCTAAGCAATACCATAGGAATCTGCAAGGTTAGCATATGGGCAGCAGCTTAGACAGTGATTTTGTGATACTAAGATTTTATGATACAATCATTTGATAAATAGTTCTGGATTTTACATATTGTATTCGTTTTGCTAGTTATTGTTCTCTGTCTCCCTGTAGGAATATAAGATATGGAAGTAAAATTAGATGGGGACAATAAAATATTTATTGTGCTGTACCCAGCTATAGGTCAATAAGAAATTCCCAGTTTTTGTTGTTTGCTTTTAAGTCACCTTTGACTTATGGCAACCCTATGAATGAGAGACCTCTTAGAACCCTGGTCACCAACAGCTTTGCTCAGGTCTTCCAAACTCAGTGCTTTGGCTTCCTTTATTGACTCAATTCATCTGGTCTTTCTCTTTTTCTGTTGCCTTCCACTTTACCAAAGTTTATTCATTTTCCATTAATCATGTCTTATGATGCATCCAAAGTACAAGAACCAATATCTCAACAAAACAAGGTGCAGATACTGGGCAGCAACAGCAGCAGCAAAAGCAGCATGTGGTAACCCTGTTGAAAGATCTCTCAGAGAAAACAATATTGCATTACACTGTTTTTGTTGTGGTTAACTGCCCTCTAGTTGATCTCAACTCATGTTGACCCTTTGGATGAGG
>CM034706.1:81106117-81116387 GCA_020142125.1 Phrynosoma platyrhinos | reverse complement strand
AGCCATAGCAGTAAAAGTGGAATAATAGCACTATAACCATCAAGCTTATCGTTCACCAAATTAAGCCAGCTTACCTCTTCCAGCTTCAATCCTGGATCTGGGACACCCCGGGATGTTATCAGACATAAATTGCCACTGATTTAGCTGCGATGCTGCTGGCTGAATCCATCCCGGGTCAAAACCTCACTTACTGGCACTTTTTGAAGTCGGGGAGCTTCCAACTTCAAAAATTGGCCAGCGAGGCAAGGCTTCAACCCAGGATGGATTTGGCTGGTGTGATTGTGGCTAAATCGGCAGTGATTTATGTCTGATAACATCTGGGGGTATCCTGGATCCAGGATTGAACCCAGAAGAGGTAAGCTGGCTTAATATAGCAAGTGATAAGCTCCAATATAGTGCAGTATTCTCAAGTGACAGTGGCATTTTATAAAGAGGCACCCATAAGATCTGTCTTTTACCCAGAAAAACCTATAATGAGACAATGGAAATGAATCTTCCAGTTTACATGCCAAAATACGTCCTTACAATGCCAAACTCTTTTAAGGAAACAGCATTTTGTGCTGTTTTTTGCTGTTTATTTATGTTTAAAATGTGTGAATTTTGCTTAAGATAAGTTTTGGACTAGGAAAATGGGATATGTTCCAGACCCTCCTGTGGATGAAAATGTTCTGGACCCCCCTGCAAAATGGAAAACTGCAAATATTCAAGCCCCATAGGCTTGAATGGGGATGTGTGCTGTGGACACACATCCCATTGTGTCCCCCTCTGTTGCTGCCCACAAATTGGTGAGGGAAGTGGACTTCAAGTCCATAAACATGGAGGGGCAACTGGATACTTTGAAGATTCCATTCAGTTCATGATTCTTCTCTGCAGAATTCCTGAATACTCAAGAAATGTTTTTTCTCATTTCAATAAAAAATAAATAGTCTTTTCTTCTTTACACAGATATAACATGATGCACTCTGGACCACATCTAATGAGTTTGGGCAAAACATACTGGAAGTATTGCATTTCATAATTTGACACAATATGCATTTTTCTTCATGTTCAGGATTGAAAAATATTGAGTGGGATGAATGAGAAAGTGAAACTGACAGATTTTCCTATCTCTAGACTTTCATACTTCCTGTCTTACCTTCCCCACTGAATGAATTAAATGGCTCCCCTTACAGTAGTAGTCATTTAGTGTTTCTGTTGCAGCCTCAAAGACAGGCAGGAAGCTGAGATGCAGTAACTCTGGGTCAATCATTAAGCCAAGCAATTCCAGCATTGTTGGAAATAGTTTGGAGGCTGTTTTACACCTATAATCTATTGAAAATATAAGCTTTTCTTGGGTTTGCTAAAAACAAAACAAAAGAAACAAAAGAATCAGGGTGCAACAGTGCAGTGGCATCATTAGGGTTGGTGTCAACTCAGTGTCACCCTACTCCCCCCCATTGACCTCTACCATACCACTCCATACAGAATCCTTAGTAATGTTTTTGTACTAATGTCACTCATAAATTATAATTCCCACATATCACTGAATGTAATGGCAATAGCTTCTCTCACCTCCCATGAGCCCTATTCTACTCACCTCATTTCTTCCACTGAGCTCCAGTATTTTAAAGGAATGTAGGCAAATGCCCATAGCCCATTTCTGCCAAAGGAAAGATGTTTGGGGAGCAGTGGTGTCACTCCCACTTAGTGTGTCACCTGGTGCATTCTGCACTCCCTCTGCCCACTTGTTATGCCTCTGGTATAGTGTACAGCAGATCATTGAGCTCATATGGCCAATTTCTTTGTGAAAGGGAAGCTTTCTGTCACTTTGGCCATGTACACCTACTTGAGTGCCAAGATGTTAGTTCAAGGAGGCTTCTTAAGCCTCCATAATCTTCTGTTTTGAATAGGAAAGATTCTTTTATGTTGTGACACCAAGGTTGTAGATTCTTCTTTACAGGGAAGTCATCTATTGTTGACTCTGGTGTCATTTTGGATACCAGTTTAATGTCAACTATTTTAGAACTGTAGGAATACTGGAATTTTATTTACATCCCACTTTTCTCTCAATGTGGGATCTAAGGCTAGATTTGAATATAATACAATGAAACAATATATAATGCAAAAGCTTAAAAAATGAAACAAAGAATCTTATTGAAACATTGATTAAAAATATTTGAAAGTATTTTTAAAACACAGTGAAGATAAAAGGAGAACAGTGAAGATAAAAGCACAGATCTTTTTTCCATAACCAGTTAAAATTCAAAAAACTGTCTAAAATGGTATCTGCATGACAGCAAAAAGAGAGGTGATTAACTGACCCTCTTTAGGGCCTTGGCCCATAGCCTGGGCATAGTCACCAGGAGAGTTCCCACCAAAAGTACCTGTAATGGTGTTGGGATAAAGGAAGTGTTCCCCCAAAGATATTAAAACAAAGCCAGGCTCTTCAAAGAAAGTACAGTCTTTCAAATAATTTGACCTCAAGCTATATGAGGCTTTATAGGTGATAGTCAAGCATTCAACACTTGTATCAGCATAAATATCAGTGTTCATTTTGGCATCCATGTTGTTCCAAACTAGAGTAGACTCAACGAATAAATGAAATCTAGGAACTTATTGAGGTTACATTGACTTAGTGGTTGTACCCTGGGACCAACAATTGAATTTGGACCTTTGTGAGTATCGTGTGTGTGTGTGTATGTGAAAATTTTAATTTTAAAAACAATTTTTAAAATCAAAACACATTATTGTTGTTGTGTACTGTCAGGTTGTTTCCAACTTATGCAATTCTGAGGCAAACCTCAGTGGAGTTTTCTTGGCAAGATTTGTTCAGAGGGCATTTCCTTTAATTCTCTCTGGGACTGAGAGAGTATGACTTGCCCAAGGCCACCCAATGGTTTTGCCTGGCAAAGTAAGGATTTGAACCCTGGTCTTCAGAGTCATGGTCCAAATCTCAAACCACTACACCACACTGGCTCCCAAAATATATGATATGGAAATGTAAACAATAAATTATAAACACTTAGAAACTCAGTAGTCTCCTGCTACTGTATCGTCTGTTGCAATCAAATATTATATGGACAGTTGCCACTTTTAGAAAGATGTTCATTCTATAGCCTCTGCTTTATTACCAGCACCAACTCACTGACAAAAGTTGTGTGCCATAGCTTAACATACATTCACTTAAGTCTGACATTTAATTTTGGCACTGGATACCTGTCCAATATATTAATATACTTATTTCTGTCCTTTTCATATCATTAACAAGAATACTTTAGGATTTAGAGTCTAAACTCACACTTTATTCCAAAACAACATAAAGAGCTTTAAGGATTTGTCTCTAAAAACTAGCTCAATCACACAGAACCAGCAGCAATGGCTGGTCCTCTGGAAATTGCAGCAATTGACTGTGTTCCTGTTGTTTGCTTATATGGTAGTTCCATATTGGATTATGTGGCAGAGACAGTTGGCATGTACTGTTTTCATCGGCAATCCTGTCATTATATAAGCAACTATGGACAAGGAGAATGCTGAACCCCAAGGACTATCATGAAAGACTAAATAATTGGTTTTCGAAAAGGGAGCGCCTGTGTGTCATAGTGGGTGACGATTGATTTTTGAGAGGGAAGATGAGAAGACAGCAGTATGTTATAATGCAATAAATAGAAGAGAAGTTTGTTGTTCACATGCATCTCTGTGGCTGTTAATCTTGTGGAGAACATTTGAAGGGACTCTCAGATGGCTAACAAAAATAATTGAGAAATAGAGCAGGCACAAAATTTAGTGCTATGCAGGATATAAAGTATCACCCAAACAACCTGAGAGAGGTTTGGCACACAGAGTCCCTGCGGTGCCATGCAGCTTATCAAGCACTACAAAGAAGCTGGGAAGGCAATATAGAAATGGAAGTCTTTTTTCATGTAAGACCAGAAACCTGCTCTTTTGATGGACAAAACCAACATTAGCTATTGCTACCAGTTTAAAACAATCAAGCTATGTCCTTCCAGCAAACTGCTGAATTTTGATGTGCTGTATTAGTTCATTACTTTTTCTTTGCTGGAGCATGGAGGCTTCTCCAAAGTTTTTTGTTTATTTCCTTTTTTATTATTATTTTTGCTTTGGAGTATATTTCCTACTCTTTCCTTTCACCTTCATTTAAATATGAAGACTGGAATGATGGAAGTTATGAAATACAAGTGTGCATTTCTGCTATCAGTCCCAAAAAACTGTTGGCACATGTTTGTGCAAGTTGGAGAAGTCCTTCTCCCACACAGAAGCTGCAGACGTGACAACTGCCAAGTTCTCTTTAAGAGGCTTTAAAACTTCATTGCAATATTTACAGGTACTTACACTAACTGACATAATGCTCCTCTGTGATCCACTATACACCACACACATGGAGCATTGGAACTCCTCCCTTATATACACAATCTCTAGCAGAGATTTTACTCCAACCCCCAACTGGTATATTACAAAGTTTCCTGTCTCGCATGTGCCATGACTGTGCAGTATTTAAGCTTCATGACCTTATGCCCTGCCTTTGCATCATCATCTTCCTGTGACTCAGCACACTTCAATATGCCTACTCATCATGGCTTCCTGTTGAACTCAGGTCACCTTTCACCTTTGTTCTATATTGCAGCATCTAGGATGTTTTCCGTCTGGATGCAATCCATCCTGACAAAATCTCCTTTCATATTTTGCTCTGCCTTGTTATTAACAATGGCAGATAAATCTGTAAAACTCAACAGTATAGTGAAGATATTTTTTCCTCTACAGAATCATAGAAACATAGAGTTGGAAGGGCACCCATAAATCTCTGAATCCAGCCCCCTTCTCAATTCTGAAAATCCAGCCAGAGCATTTCTATCATATAGTTGACTAATTTCTTTGTGAAGATGTCCAGAAAAAGAGACCCATCATCTCCATATATAATTGATTCCATTGTTGAACAGTTCTTACTGTTAAGACATTGCTTCTAATGTTCAATTGAAATCTACCTTTCTGTAATTTAAAACTATTGGACCTGCTCCTGCCATCTTGAGCAGCAGAGAACCAACCTGTAACCTCTTGTCTGGGGCAGCCCTTTATATAACTATAGAGTGCAGTCATGCTACCCCTCAGTCTTCTCTTCACCAAGCTGATCATGCCCAACTCACTCAACATTTCCTCATATGTTTTGTTTTCTGTATGTCCTATCATCCTTGTTGCACATCCCTTAATTGCTCCAGTTTGTCTGTATCCTTTTTCTAACACAGTGATGGAGAACCTTTTTGAGATCAAGTGCCCAAACTGCAACCCTAAACCCACTTATTTATCACAAAGTGCTGCATCCCTCTAACTTTCTAGTAACAAACTATTAAATTCTGTGCAGGGACAATGGCGCATATGCCCACAGAGAGGCCCTGAGTGCCACATCTGGCACACACACCATAGGTTCACCAACACTATTCTAACTTGATGGCAGGAACTGAATGCAGAACTTTCAGATGAGGCCTGACTAGTGCAAAATATAGTGGGACTATTAACTCCTTTGTCTTGAAAACTATGGTTTTATTAATGCAGGCTAAAATATTATTCTAAGACGTTCCTTTTTGAACCAAAGAAGCTGATATGGGGCATAATTTTGTTGTTCATTTGGCAGCATTTTCCTGAGTCTCTCTGGCTTTGCACCAGTGCTGACTCATGTAAGTTGTCAGTGCATACAATGCAGCACAGAGGTGTGTTACAATAATTGAGGCTACTGACACCTTTAGCTGAGAAAAGGTTATGATAAGAATTTTCACTGTATTTAGCTCTAAGAAGTCAGAGTTTATTTTCACTCTGCTATGTCCCACTCATAATGATTTAGCAAGTCATGGAAAAGCAATTTTGAATACCACTCTAATTCCAGAGTTTATATAACAAGCCTCCCAGAGACATCTCTTTATTATCTATCAAGATTTATTCCTCCTGGGCTTGAGTATGTTTTGTTAGCCAGGTGGCTTCCTTCATGCCGGTACAAAATGCAGTACAATAGCAGAAGTATTAAAACATTTTCTTCAGGGCTATTTGCTTGATAGTTCACAGCTCCTCATGTGCTTCTGTTGTATAAAACAGGGAACCACAGGCTTTATTTTTCTTACTTTTTGAATGTTGAAGAAGTATAAATTTTTAAACATTTCACTTTTCTATCATTATATATTGTAAAATGAGAGTCCATAGAGAGTTAGCAGTTTGCCTTGTTCATTCTCATTGCTTTGTATCAGGGATGGATAACTATCTTCCTTCAAGATATTGTTGGACTACAATTCCCAACATCCTTTAGTATTGGCTATGCTGTCAAAGGCTGATAGTAGTTATAATTAAACAACATCTGGTGAATTATAGGTCCAAAACACACTGCAGAAATAATCCATTTTGAGACCGCTTTAACTACCGTGATCCAATGCTAGGGAATTCTGGGAACTTTAGTTTTATGAGATATCTATCCTTCTCTGTCAGGGAGCTCTGATGCCACAATAAACTGCAATTTGCAGGATTCCCTAGCACTGAGCCAAGGCAGTTAAAATGGTCTCAAAATGTATTATTTCTGAAGTGTGTTTTGGACCAATGTTTCACACCTGAGGATGCATGGGGCAGCAGTGAAAATGCAAGCTTATTGACAGGTTTTCTAACGGCCTTTGCAGACTGCTAGAAATAGTGCAAATTGAGTCCACTTTAACTGTCCTGGCTCAGTGCTAGGGAATCATGGGAATTGTATTTTTTTTTTCTGAGACATTGAGCCTTCTCTATCAGAGAGCTTTGGTGCCACAATAAACTACAGTTCCCATGATTCCCTAGAACTGAATCAGGGCAGTTAAAGTGGACTCAATTTGCACTATTTCTGGCAGTCTGTAAAGGCCCTATGTCAATGAAAAGAGAAGCTCTAAGAAGACCTCATAACAAAGCAGTGGTGAAATGGAAATGATGTCATGTGATAAATATTGCTAAAAGTGCTGCTTTAATAGTGGTTTTAAAGAACCATGTGATAATCTCTTTAGGGTTTACCTCTATTCTGCCAATTAGGCCTGTTAGCAGTGGGTAAGAAAAGGCACTGAACCCCTGACCTGTTTGTCATTTTGTATCATTTGTCCCCAATCCTGTCAGAAGTATTTTTCCCAGTCTGCATCTAGAAATGTCTACATATCACAAAATGAACTGTAAAACTTGGACTGTGGAGAAGCCAACTGGTGGGGGAGCTGTGGGAAAACCAGCAAGAGCTGGAAATGTTCACGGTTCCCTTTCTTTTGATATCAATGAGAATCTACCTATGGGAAGTGGACAAAATGAATATATCCCACCCCCTAGAATGTTAACTTAAAACTACACCTTCTGAGGTTACTAAAATGAGTACCCAGCTTGTTGGGGTCAGTTGGGTTACACATTGTAGACTGATGAGTTCAGTATAAAGTGATATAGAAATGTAGCTCTATTGCTATTGCTATTATTCAGAAGAGTGGTCAGTAATGACCATTGTAGAGATTGGGTTTCTATTGTTAATGAGGTAACACATATAGTCAGTTTGTTAAAATATGGTCTTCTGGTCCATGGGGGAAAACTCTTTCCAATTAGTATATTTTAAAAATACAACAATTCTTCCTTAGGTCTACAGACAAAAAAAGATTTCTCAGAATTTAATGTTCTTACTTATATGTGTTACAGGAGAAAGTGTTGTTCACAGCTTCTAACATAAAAATATGTTTATCTGAAATACAACGGTGTAGTTCTGATATGAGATTTATTGTCATATATTAAGCCATCTGTTCCCAAGGACTGTGCTTCAAAATCCAGGGCTACCCAATTTCTGACTTTGCAGAGTGTACTTCTGAATCACTAAACTCTTTTAGCATGTCTGCTGAAAAAGAGTAAAAATCCCAGTTCACATTTGTTCATTTGAAGAGCACACTTGGAGCAGTTTTCATTCTCCACAGGTAGTAATAAGTAATGCAGAATTACAGAAATTAATTTTGACATGCAGAATAATATGGCTACTTAATGAAATTACTGTATTGACTATAGTGAACTTTGTCTGTTTTGTTCACCAGTCACCTCTGTGTTTCTATGTACCATATGTATTTTACTCTTTTCACTTGTCCCTTTCCATTCAGCAAGAAAGAAGTGGAAGTTGTTCTTAGAGTCCAACTCAGCCAAAACTTTTATTTAAAACATGCAACAAATGAATTCATCTGAGTATCATAAATATATGAGATGAGACCAGAGCATGGAAATTGCATATTAGAATTAACCAGTTATCTCTAATACACTTTAAATTTTGCTAATAATCACTCAGCAGTGTTAGTGTTAGTTAATTTTAGTGTCTAATGTAGCTAGGTTTGACAATATTGAGAGAAAAGGGATAACATCCATGAGGTTTGACTTACTAATGATATAAGAGGGATGATGGAAGGAAAAAGACATCACATGGACAGTTCAGTATAGATGTTGAGTTGGATGTAGTTCTGCGTCATGCTTTCCCTGTATTGTGGCTTAAAAACAAAAGGTTTACTGGCAATGTAAGGAGGAAGAAGATTAGGAGATCTAATGGGGGGGGGGGGTTGCAGACTGCCAGAAATAGTGCAAACTGAGTCCACTTTAAGGGTTAGGGTTAGTGCTAGGGAATCATGGGAATTGTTTTTTTCCTGGGACATTGAGCCTTCTCTGTCAGAGAGCTCTGGTGCCACAATACAATACAGTTCCTATGATTCCATAACCCTAACCCTAACCCTAAAAGTGGACTCAATTTGCACTATTTCTGGCAGTCTGCAACCCCCATAGGCTTCTTTTTGCCAGCTTTTACATGCTCAATCTCTGGCCTCCTGTCCCCCCACCCTCCATGGGCATAAGTAAGAATCACAGAACCAGACACATAAAAAGAAATGTAAAATAAATTTGGAATTTTTGTTTACAAACACAGCAAAGAAGCAGTTGATATATATAGGCCCATGAAAACAGATGGCTCAGATTGTAAGATTTGAAGTCCAGTGCATCTGGAGGTGCAAATTAAATGACAAAAGTGCATTTTTGAGGACATCAATAACAAAATATGCCATAATAAAATTATTATTATTATTATTATTAGAGGGCAATGAAAAGTGTGACTAGTGAGTTCAAGCAGATATTAAAGCACCTATTTTGTGGTCTCAAAGTCCCCCAGGAGACTCTTCCCCAAGACCTATGACACCTAATTTAAAAAATGGCTGGAAAATGACCAAACTGACCAAACTCCCACAAAATATTATGGTTAGGGGAGACCTGTGCCCATTGCTTCCCATGACTTCCCAGAAGAACGGCACTGGGGAAGGGGATATAACATTGTTCTGCCCCCTTACATAGATGCTCTGTATTGGTATAAATGGAAGTAGTACAAGCCATTTTCTCTGTTAATCCTATGGTTTCTTTTTTTAAAAAATGAACTGGCTTTTAAATTTCTCCCCACTAATACCAGTGAAAATTAAACAATTTCTGAGCCCTCTAACAAAGCAAATTAAGGTTTTTTTATCAACATTCTAAACTTTAGGTAGGATAGGATGTAGGGCTCCTTTTCTTTCCTCTTCACCTTGAACTGGTTTTCAATTCACAATATTCTTTTCCCTTAGGTACCCTATTCAGACCCAAGTTAAATGTCTATGGTTAAATCTATTGATGTTGTGTACTTTCAAGTTATTTCTCATTTATGGTGATCCTAAGGTGATCCTATCATGGTATTTTCTTGGCATGATTTTGTGGGGTTTCATGGCTGAGCGGGGATCTGAAACTGTTCTCCAGAATCCTAGTCTGATGCTTACACCACTACATCATGTTGGCTCTATGGTTGAGCCTAGTGAAGCCCAAATAATATATAATTAGCTAGCTGCTGCTGCTTCGATCTTATCTTACATTCAGACAACTGGCATCTTCACTTTCATTGATTCTTCCTTCCTTCCCATGCTTTCTCAATTTCACACAGGTGATACTGAATTTTTTGTGCCTGGTATCTGGAGGCACAGAAAATGGTTGGGTTCTCTCCACAGTCATGCTGTTCAGTGAAAATGGAATTATACCTGTTTGTAATCACTGTAGCACTGCTCATGACCATAAAAAGTGCAACTACTGCCATTGCACTCTTCCTGACTTCCCTTTAACCCTGCCTTTCTGCCCTGTACCCTATTCAGCATACCTTCTATTTTTTAATTTTTAAAAAAACAAATTTACAGTTTTTGTGCAATTCCAGATCTCTGCTACTATGGTTTAATTAATTAATTATATATATATATATATATATATATATATA
>CM034706.1:81087546-81098816 GCA_020142125.1 Phrynosoma platyrhinos | reverse complement strand
TAGTGAAGCAATTAGTTTTTACAGATTAGGAAGGTCAGGTGGGTAAGCTGCTTTGCTTTAATTTCCAACCTATGGCAACCCTATGGCAAAACTATCACAGGCTTTTCAGAGGAGGTTTGCCATGGCTTTGCTCTGAGGCTAAGAGAGTGGGGCTTGCCCAAGATCACTCGGTGGGTTTGGATGCCTGAGTGGGGGTTCAAACCTTAGAGTCCTGGTCCCAGTGCTCAAACTACTACATTGCACAACGTCATCCAACTAAGGCTAAATGCCCAGAGAAATTCCAGCATTCAGGAACACTTTAAAAAGCAAATACTGTATATACTTAACTATAAGTTGATAAATTTAGGCCCAAAAATTGACCCTAAAACTGTAGGTCGATTTATATGTGGGTCAATACAAAAACAGTGCTTAGACAGGTCCTGAAGGAAGCACCACCTCGAATGTTTTGTGTGTGTATGTGTGTGTGAAAGAGGTGATTCCCTTCCTGATCTGATGTTAAAGTCTTCTCTCCCCAACAAACCTCACATTTAAATACACTTCCACTCCTTCCCAATCCAGTATTAAAACCTTCTCCTTCAGGACCAAAAAAGTGGTATTAGGTGGTCAGAAGAGGTCCAGAGAAGGAGAAGGAGGGACAGAAGTGGCATTTCCCTTTAGATCCTCTGTTATAGCCCCTAAGTTTCACCCTTGACTTATCCATGAGTAATATCAAAATCCATGGTTTTGACCCTAAATCTTCCCTCACCTTATACATGAGGTCAACTTGTATGTGAGTATATATTGTAATGAGTAAATATAAATAAGTTCAAAGAGTATGATACAAAAGCTGAACAAGTTAAGTGCTAGTTCTTAGGAAAAAGCAGAAGAAATATTCTTTTAGAAGTGGCTTGGTGTGTATTCCCCCCCCCCCCCAATCTGGGCAGAAAGTTTCATGATACCATTGTTCTACACAATTGCAATTACAATTTTTTTAGAAACAGTCATAGACCAGGAGGTGAAATAACATGGTGGTGTAAATAGTGTTGGCACATTTCATATGTGAGAAAATAAAAAACAGGAACTAGCACCACAAAAGCACTGTAATGGTGACATAAAAGCATGCATTGTCATTATGCCACCTTTCCAAGTACAGGAGAAGTGATTTTCAAGTGGTACAAGTCACCAATGGTTAACAGTTTAAGTTTTCCAGTCAAACAAAGCTCTCATGGAAGGTCATGCAAACCAAAGGGGAAACTGTTACTGAAGGATAGGGCTAATCTTATGCATCACTTTGGGAAATGGAACTAAAATCTAGTTTAGCAGCAAATGAACATTCAGAATGACAAACTGGAGGGATGAAGTTGCTGATGATTTTTTGTTACTGAAACAGGTACTACTTCTACATACATATTTATCAGGAAAGAATCTGAACAATTTCAAATGCTATGCAGTGAAGAGGAAAACCTCTGCCATTTGCAATATCAAATCCTTCCTTGAGGGTTACTTTTGCTTGGGGTTGAAGTCAGTGAAGCAGACATCAGATAGAATTGGAGCTTCCTTTGCAAGAAGAATGGGAGAACCAGTTGAAGAAGGCTGCACCTACCTGGATTCTTTTCTCAAGAAGGCTAACTGTGTGGTTGAATACCCGTGCTTTCAATTCTTACCCAGTGAATGTTATCTATACATGAATGCAGATAACATCTTCCTTGTTCATTAAAAAGTCCTGCCATGTTGTTTCTGAAAGCTCTGACTCCACAATGGCACCAGGTGTGCCACCGATTGGCTGGGAGGAGGTTGTGCTCCAGTTTAGGAGTGTTACAGATACTGCAGATGGTGTTTTGAAAACAGCTATCTAACCAATAATACATGAGTTTGTTCTTTTGTCTGTGTAGTTTGAATTACTAAGATTCCAGAATATTTGTCATTAAATGAACAAACAGACAACTATAACCAGAAATATTTCTGGGGTCATGGATCAAATCCATGCTCAATTGCAGGAAACATAGGAAGACCTCCACTGTGATTTACTCTGGGAATGAATCCTGGGTGGACCTTTAATGGAAGATATATTCATTGACAGACCATGTTAGATTCCTCTGTTTTGCTCATTATGTCTGTTGCTGCAACTGTTTGTTAAATTAATTTGCTATATAATCATATCCAGCCTTCAGTTTGGTATAAATTTCAAGTAAGCTCTTTTTGACAAGTGAAATGATTTTGCAGGCTATGTTATCAAAATTTTCCCTTGCAAGGATAGTGTTTTATGTTTCCCCTGAGTGTCCTATAAACTTCCATTATTAATGGTGTGTTAGTGGTTATATTGATGCGTGATAGCCTGGATATGGCATGCGCAGTTATGGTCTTATAGTGCTGTAAACCATTTTAAGCAATGTGCTTTTCAGAGCTAAGTCCAGATAGCATAGTATAGCACTGCTAATTATATTGATCTAATTAATCTAATTAAATGGCTGCTAGATATGTTGTACATGCCATTTATCTATACTAACACTGTGTAAACCTATTCTGCTTGTCCATGCATTTTATATACGATTCAGTATTTCCCTTGAAACCATCTTTAACATTGGCCAGTATCTTACTATGACATATAAAAGATGTTAGGAGAACATAACTATGAGGATTTACCTGAAACAAACAAACAAACAAACAAGTATGAAACTACATGCTATGCTTCTCTTTAAACTTAATATAATTATTTTCCTGATTTTAAACTTTATAAGATTGCATATATTGTTTTTCTTCTAATGTAGCATGTTGCTAAATGTTAATGATATGTGGTGAAGTCCTGCATGACCACTATGCATTATGTAGTACAATAACTTTGGTGCTACATAGCAAATTCCAGCCAAACCCCCATCTCCAAACCCCACTTACTGGTAAGCAACCACTGGGATCAAGGGGGGTCCACTCCTCTATCGACTGAGAAGTAACTGCTGATTGAAAAATGTTGTTCTTATTTATTTGATTTATTTGATTCATATCCCACTTTTCCCAAAAAATGGGATTAACCATCTATCTGTAAGCCTGTAAACTAGGGGCTACATCGAGATTGTGAATACATAGTAATTATGAGTATGTAACTGTAGGTTACATATTTGTAGCTGCCCATCAGGATTCCAGCCACTTCTATGTAACCCTGCATGAAAGGCAAACATGATGGTGAAAGTGAGACAGTGATGAAAGTTGATTGGAACAAAATAAACTCATTTAAAATGTGGAGCTGAAGAAGACTTCTATAGATGCCATCGAATGGCATAACAACAAATAATAAATGGGTCTGAGAGTAAATCAAGCCTGAAATAATTTTTTTGTCTCATTGCTTGGTGTGGTAGAAGGCAGTAGGAAAAGAGGAAAACCATATTACAGATAGATAGACTCAATCAAGGCATCCAAGGCCTTGCAAGATCTGAGCAGGGCTGGTGATAACAGGATGGCTTGAAGGTCTCTCATTCATAATGTCACTGTAGGCTGAAGTGGACTTGATGGCAATTAGCTGCAATGGACTGAAGACAAACACAGTTGGAGTACTGCACAAGCCCACCTGAACTGATTAGTAGTTATAGTTGCATCATGTGTGAGGCAGATGATAAACACAGTGTACAAGTTTCATTCCACTACTTTACTAACATATTAAATATATTCATTTGCACCATTGTTTCCAGCTGTAAGAAAGGATAATAAATCGTTCACCTTTGCTTTGCTTCAAAAAATTCAAATACTGTCTATCAGATTTATGAAGTCATTAGTGAACTTTGGTGAGTCTCCATCAAAAAAAGGCACAGAATGAAATGTTAACCAATCTTCATGAATCAAATTGAATAAGAACAGTGATTTCCTGCATGAGGAAGACCATGTTCTATCTGTCTGTCATGTAGGTGTTATAGATGTTAGGAAACACCCTAGTTGGAACATCAATAACACAGGAACCCAAACCCAGACTTTGGACCAAAACACATTGCAGAAATAATCTAGTTTGAAACTGCTTTAACTGTTGTGGCACCAGAGCTTTCTGACTGAGAGGGCTCAACGTCTCACAAAACTACAGTTCCCAGAATGTCCTAGCACTGAGTCAGGGCAGTTAAAGTGGCATCAAACTGGATTATTTCTGCAGTGTTCTTTGCCCTTTGATAAGCTAAACACTCAAAATGTTTGACCCCCAATGGATGACTCAGTGAATTTCAGTTTGTCTCAGAAAATTATTTTAATTCAATTTTTTTCTGTCCTGTTTGTGAAGAAATCTGAGAATTTCTGTAACTTCATATAGAAAGAAACAAACAAAACAAAGCAAAACAAAACACCCACCCATACCTTCCAGCTACACTGCCTTCCTATGTTCTCTTTATTCAAATTGGTGGCATTTAACAGCTTTCTTATTGGCATAATATGTTATGTTACATTAAGAGAGTCTCTTCCTGATAATGTCAAATCTTATAGCTGACCTGTCCTGGCTCCAATGAATACTATGTAGTATTTGATTGTAATGTTATTTAAGCATGATGGTCATATTAATAACTTTCCAAAGCTTCCAAGGCTAGACTTAAAGCTGCCCTCCCATTTAAATTTCAGCCCTTCCAAGGCATTCAAGGTGTGACATCCTTGGGTGCTGTTATGTTCTTAATTTCAAAAAATAAGAGTGGCATACACAAACAGAATACTTGTAACACAACCATAAAGTAGTTTGGAAAGCTTCATGACCCTTTAAAGCCAATTTTTGTTTGTCACCAAGGTGATTTCAGCTTCTGAAAACCATATGAATGAGATACCTCCAAGATACTGCCAAGAATAACTGATCTGCTCAGATATTGCAAACTCATATTGCTTCCTGGATTGATTCAACCCACCTGTCATTTTGGATTGTCTCATCATAGGATTTTCATGGCAAAAGGCTTCAGGGGTGATTTAACATTTCATTCTGTGTTGTCCATTAGAGTTCCATTAGAGTTAGCTATGGTGCCATTGCCGTTGTCCCTGAGAGAAATTCCATCAGTGTTACCCCTCACTGTTGCTGTGCCCAGTAGCTGTTTAACACATATAGCAGGGGTAGGCAACCTTTACCCTTTAAGGGCCAAGGGACTTCAGCTTCCAGAAGCCTCAGCCATGTTGGCCAATAGTCCCATGCTGCCAATAGCTCCCGGGATTCTGGGAGCTGAAGTCCCTCGGCCCTTAAAGGGGAAAGGTTGCCTACCCATGACATATAGTCTGGCTTCTCAGCAAAAGCCTGTGTGAAGCTGGAGTGTGTCCAGAGGAGGGTGACCAAAATTGTGAAAAATCTGAAAATCATGCCCTATGAGAAGTGGCTTAGGGAGCTAGGTAAGTTACCTGGAGAAGAGAAGGTTAAGAGGGGACATAATAGCCAGGTTTAAATATTTTAAAAGATGTTATATTGAGGATGAGGGAGGAGTGAAAATAGGAGGAAGAAATATCAACAATCTGAGATATGCTGATGACATCATAATACTAGCAGAGAACCTTACAGACCTGGAACAACTACTAAGGAAGATCAAAGAAGAAAGTGCAAAGGAAGGCTTACTGTTGAACATAAAGAAAACAAAAATAATGACCACAGAGAACTTACACACATTCAAACTAAACAATGAGGAAATAGAAATAGTAAAAGAGTTCTCATATCTGGGATCAAACATTGATTGGAATGGGGACTCCAGCCAGGAAATCAGGAGAAGATTAAGAATGGGGAGGGTGGCTATGAAAGAACTAGAAAAGATCCTAAAATGGAAAGACATACAACTCAGAACAAAAGTCAGAATAATACAAGTCATCATATTCCCTATTACCATGTATGGATGTGAGACCTAGACAGTCAAGAACAGGGGTAGGCAACCTAAGGCCCGGAGGCCGGATGCGGCCCCCCGAGGCCTTTGGACCGGCCCCAGGCCGGTCCTGCCGCTGCCGCCGCCACCACCCACCATAATGGTATTGATTATTGTTGATATTACTTGTTCTTGGGGTTTTCTTGGCAAAATCTCTACAGGGGTTTTGTCATGGCTTTTCTGGGGCTAAGAGGGTGTGTATGCATATATATATATAATTTTTTTAATTTTTTTAAAATATATTTTTTTATTTTTATTTATTTATTTTTGGTGCTTCGTCCCCCCCAATTGTCTGAGGGACAGCAACCCGGCCCATGGCTCAAAAAGGTTGCCTACCCCTGGTCAAGAAGATAGGAGTAAAATCAAATCATTTGAGATGTGGTGCTGGAGAAAAGTGCTGAGCATTCTGTGGACAACCAAAAGGACAAACAAATGAGTCCTAGAGCAGATCAAGCCACAAATATTCCTAGAAGCCAAGATGACAAGACTTAGACTGTCATACTTTGGACACATCATGAGAATGCATGAATCATTGGAAAAGACAATAATGTTAGGAAAGGGAAGTAGAAAGAGAGGAAGGCCACATGCTAGACCGATTGACTTTATTAAAGAGACCACAAATATGAGTTTACAGGAGCTGGGCAGAGCAGTAGAGGACAGGGGGTCTGGAAATTTCTCATCCATAGAGTTGTCATGGGTTGAGATCAATGTGAAGGCAGTTAACAGCAACAACAACATACTGAGGACAGAGCAAGCTTATTTTCTGCTGCTCCAGAGATTAGGATATGGAGCAATGTATTGGAATTATAGAAAAAGAGATTCCAACCAAACAGTAGGAAGAACTTCCTCAGCTAAAGAGCTGTTCAACAGTGGAATGTAGTGCCTTTGATTATGATGGAGTCTCCTTCCTTGGCGGTGTTTAAACTGAGGCTGAATGGCCATCTGACAGGAGTACTTTGATTGTGCCTTCCTGCTCTTTTACTCCTCTAGTTTTAATAAATAACAATGCTGTTCGAGTTGTCTTAAATCTTCCCAAATACTCACACATCTCTTGCCCTCATAGAGCCCTCCACTGGCTACCAGTTTGGACCAGGGCTCATTACAAGCTTTGAGAATCTGCACTTTAACCACCCTCAGAATCTGGCAGCTCATCTAGCATGATGTGCACCATCTAGGAATTTAAGATCTACAAGCAAAGGATTATTGGTGGTTCCACCAACACATATGGCTCTATCAAGGCTACCAATGTTCTGCATTTGTGGAATAATCTTCCTTTGCATCTCCAAACAGAGGAGGATCTTACCTGCTTTTGTAAATGCTTGAAGACCTTCCTCTTCAATTTGTTGGACTGAATTGCTGAGCATGTTTAAGGTGGCTGAGATGGGTAGTGATTGATAAGGAGTTTGTTTTATAGCATATTCATATATTATTTTAGTATTTTAGCATTTTATAATGCTGTGTTTTATTGTCTGGTTTTGATTATATATGTGTGATATTCCACTGTTTGGTGGAAATGGAGTTATAAATTATTATTATTATTATTATTATTCCATGTATTTCTGCATTGCAGGAGGTTTGACTGGATGGGCCTTGTGGTCATGTGGTATTTTTCAACTCTAGTCTCTCTGGAGCTCACAATCCCACCATCATGAAAAAGTAATGCCAAAATGAGTTGAAGCCAGCACCCCCAACCAAACAAAGTAAGAACCTCTGATAGCTACCAATCTATCTTTTCTTGTGAATCTCAAAATAAGGTGATAGAAGACTTGCATACCTAATTTCCATTCCATCTACATTGGAATAGCAAAGTGGCTTGTCTAGTGCCCATTGTTGTTGATGCTGCACTAACAGGAATCATGTGTTTGTAAACCTGGCCATCTCAGAGGTATCTCATTGATTCCCCATGAGCTCATTTTCAGATCTTCATATTTTACAACTCAAAAAGCATTTTCTTTCTTTCTTTCTTTCTTTCTTTCTTTCTTTCTTTCTTTCTTTCTTTCTTTCTTTCTTTCTAAGTACATAAAAATATGGTGCTACACAAGTGTGGAGCATGATTATTTTTTAAAAAAATGATTGGGAAAGCCATTGGCACCCTTTCCAGTGTCTTGGGAGTTTATTTATTTATTATGCACTTTATAAAGCAACCATCTGAGGCCCCAAGTCTAGAGAAAAGTTTACTGAACCATATTTCATATAAACCATATGCTACTCAGAAAGCACATAATTTATAAACCTTTTAAGTGATTGTATTTAACAACCATCCCCCCATTTCAAGACAAAGCCCTGGCCCATTCCATCTGATCAGCATCTTATTCTTCATGCAGGTGTTAGGAATGCTGAATTTTATCCAGATGGCAGTTGATGGTGAATGAGAGACAGAGCAAATTAAAAAACATCCAACCACACACATCATAAGAAAACCCAGTTCCCACTTTCACAGGCCAGGTGACACATCTGCTCTTTTTGTCAGAAGCAGCAGTAGGAGTGGTGACCATTCAGCCACTGCTTATCACAACCTAAATGGCTAGGATGAGCAAATCAAATTATAAGGATCAGAAAATGAGTTTGCCATTATATTCCCCTTTGGATATTTGTGAGGGCGGAAGAGGGGAAACAAACCCAGTACCGTATGTTATAACTGAAGTCTCCTCTTCCCTACTCTCTTTCTTTCTTTCTTTCTTTCTTTCTTTCTTTCTTTCTTTCTTTCTTTCTTTCTTTCTTTCTTTCTTTCTTTCTTTTGATGATTAGCATGTATGGGTTTGTTCATGTCTGGAGCTGATACAGCAGTCATTCTTCCTAATAAACCCTTTTGATTTGTTGAAAGATAACCTCAGAGCCTGTAACCAAGGTACTGGTGCAATAAGAGTTCCAGTCTCTAAGTGTAAGAAAGGATTGGTCCCATGGGCTACCTTGCAGTACTTGTAACAGCTAATTGGGCCTGTTAGGGTCAGCAATTAGCTCTGAGCTGTTCAGAACTTCTGACAGCACCACTTTTATCTGTAAACCAGCACTTCTTCAAATAACAATGCCTTATCTGAGAGCTCACCTAGTACTATACAAAAGTGAGGCATGCTTCTCTGGAAAAAGGTTGCACCCCTGGGTCATTTATGGAATTGGATAATTCAGATCACCATCATTCCATGCTGAATAAAAAACTGATATCTTTATGACATGGGGCAAAAAATCCCTGCTATGCCTTATGACTACAATGTGGCTGCTTCTTTTTTCAGATACTTTTGCAACATTATTTCAATCTTCAAGATACTTAAACTGCTGAGATAAATAATAGTGCTACTTTAAAGATAGACATTTCTGAGCACATATCTGTCTCGATTTCATGGAGTAATTACCGATTCAGAGTATTACAGTGCAGTTAAGACTTGTTTAGGGTAACCAGGTTTTCTTACAGCTTTGCATTTTAAGAGTTGTGTGAGAGATGACATGGAGCTCATGATTGGATTGCTGAAATCCAGTCCAAGAATGAAACCAGTTATCCCTCCCCCGCAGAGGAGCTCTGTGACAGTTCAATAGAACACTGTGAATCATTCACACTAGTGCTTATCTGGACTCCACAAATATTGTTGGTCCCGTCGAATACTTCATCAAGCCATTGTTTATTGGATCATATACAGTTACTGAGGCCTGATGATGTGAATAGGGCACTTGCTATGATTAGGCTGGCCTCATGCCTTATTGAGTTTTTCTCTTTTTGATTGATCAGACCTAGCAGAGATGGATTGGCTAGTGAATGCCTCATTATGACATTTGCATTTAACGAAGCCATGATACATCCTCTTTTGAAGAGCCCCACCCACTATTGCACAGTTGCAAATATACTGGACAAGTTGTTTGAGAAGGTGGTATTCAACTAGCTGCATATGTTTTTGGGTGAACCAGTTTATCTACACACATTTCAATCTGGCTTCAGACTTGGGGAAAAAAACAGTCTTAATTGCTGTTCCATTTTGTCTCCTATGCTATTTAACACCAGCATGAACCTACTGGGGGATGTTATCTGGGGATATGGAGCATGAACTCATCAGTATGCAGATAGCACTAGTTCTCTTTCTTTGTTCTAACTGAATCAGGAGATGCAGTGTTGGATTGGTGCCTAGAGTCAAGTGGGCTGGATGGGAAAATAAACTGAAGTTTAATTCTGGAAAGCTGAAGACTTTTTGGATGGGAGGTTCCCAACCCTGGAATTAAGCAGGTGATCTGTTATGGACCTCCTGACATTTCGGGTACATAATTGGTAGTGTTCCTGAAACAGTACTGACTCATTCAGGATTTAAGATCAGCTAGGAAAACTCTATTGGAGATGACCCAAAACAGTGCATCTCATAGGGCTACCATATGCAGCAAGTTTTTTCAGTGGTGGCATCCTAATTTTGGAATTCCTTTCCTTCTTTGTCTTCCACACTTTCATCTTTCATATACCAGTTTTAAAAGCATACATATTTGTAAAAGCTTTTGGAGAATATTGAAAGTGATTTATTTGTCAATACCCTGCTTATATAGTACTTAAACAAAGATTTGCAATTCATGGTGTTAGGTATTTCTTACTTTTAGACACATGTAATTTTGTGTTTTTTTAGCCTTATGGCTTTTAAGAAAATTCTGGTTTGTGATTTTATGCAAGATTCCAAGCTATTGTTAGCTTGTATGAGGAAAGGTCATGTATACGTCAAATCCATCCTGCCATACATTTTTTTTTGGTGTGTGTGTGTGTGTGTGTGTAGCTTAACAACTGTGAAAGGGAAAAGTAGTAGTTGATGAAATTCCTTCTTCTATACAACTATTAAAGATAAAGGAACTTCTCAGCTTTTATCTTTACTCAACCTATACTTGAGTTTCTTTACTCAACCTATACTTGAGCCCGGAAATCGATAGGCAGCCAGTGGAGGGACCTCAAAACCGGAGTGATGTGGTCCCTCCTAGATGTTCCCGACAAAAGCCTGGCCGCCATATTTTGAATCAACTGTAGTTTCCGAACTAAGCACAGGGGTAGCCCCATGTAGAGCACATTACAGAAATCCAGGTGTGAGGTTACCAGCGCGTGCACAACAGTCTCGAGATCCCTTACTTCCAGAAAAGGGCTCAGTTGGCGTATCAGCCAAAGCTGATAACAGGCGCTCCTGAACGTCGCATTAACCTGATTTGTCATCAGGAGCGACGAGTCAAGGAGCACCCCCAGACTGCGAATGCAGTCACTGGAGGAGAGCGTGACCCCATCCCGGACTGGAGGTTGCAACCCAATTCTTGGTTTCGGGACCACTATTGTGATCACCTCCATCTTGTCTGGATTCAGCTTCAATGTGTTTTTCCTCATCCAGCCCATTACCGCCCGAAGACATTCATTGAGAGAGGAGATGCCATCGGAATTCAAGGCCAGTGAATGAGACACGGAGAAATAGATTTGCGTGTCATCAGCGTACTGATAACACC
>CM034706.1:81068115-81087446 GCA_020142125.1 Phrynosoma platyrhinos | reverse complement strand
GCCAGCCATGATGGGCAAGGGTTTATAGGGCAAGTTGTCTTCCTCACCTTACCAAGCAGCATTGTTCTTGTTGTTGTTGTTGTGTGCCTTCAAGTTATTTCTGACTTGTGGCTACTCTAAGGCAAACCTATCACTAGGTTTTCTTGGCAAGATTTGTTTACAGGGGGTTAGTCTTTGCCTTCTTCTGAGGCTGAGAGAGTATGATCTGCAAAAGTTTCTAGAAAACTTGGAGTAAAATCCAAGTTGTTTTAAAGTGGGACAAGGAATAGAAACCCTGAATTGGGTCTGGACATTGTATAAACAGCCCAGACTCAATTCGAGGTTTGGAGTATAATGATAATATAATCCAGCCCTTAATCACATGTATCCAGGTACATCAGTGTATATTGTTAGCCTTTGATAACATTCCAGTCAAAAGCAGCCATCATCTGTAGTTTCAGAGGTAAGTTATTGGTACCTGCAAGCATATGCTGAATCAATAAAAGAGCACATTATTTTGCTTATTATTTATTTATATAAATTATTTATAGCCTGCCTTTAAGTATACAAAACCTTCCAAGGCAGCTTGTAAGGAAAAGCCAATTATATTAATAAAATCAGAATTTTTTTAAAAAATATCAAAAACATACTAAGTCACAGGGACCATTGATATCAGTTGAGCCTGTGGGAGTGAGGAAGCAAGGGACAATCCAGTTGGCACAGGCTCTGAGGTCCATTAATATGTGATGCGATAGAAGACATAAATAGAATCCAATAGATTATACATGACATAAGAATCCATCTTGAGTGTTCCCTTCAGGAAACCTATAGCAATTCGCAGTTGGGTATATTATAGCCTACTGCCTTGTCAGTTGAAGCCAAGTGTTGCCAAATTGCTGAAATCTTTATAGCTACATTCATGCCTCAGATTCATGTGTTATCTAACTTTATCTCTTGGGACTAGCGTTCACACATTTTTGGCATATCTGTTGCTTGCTACTGGATTAGGTGGTTTCTTTTTTTATTCCCTTTTCCTGAGGGCTCTTAAAGAATTTTATAAGACCACAAATTTAAAAAGAAAGGTGATGCCCCAGGTGCATAATATGGCTTTTCTGTCCAAAATGACTGGAATGTCAAAATTGCTATAACTTTCCAAGAGAAATGCTAAATCACAATGTGATAAGAAAGGCACTCTCGACAGGTCTGCAAATGACAGGTCTATAATTTTGGCATTATTTTAATACAATGTGGAAATGCCTTATATGTTTAAGCTTCATTTTACATCTTTTTTAAAATAATAATTGATTCATACTTGTCTGCACAGGTTTCAATGGTTTCCCTTTCTTTCATTCTTACATTGTCTATCCTTCATTTTTGTTTTACTTTTTGACTCCCTCATTCTCCCCTCCCCCAGCTTATAGAAATAGATTGTATTTCCTAGCATATTTAATTTTTCAACCTCTTTATCAAAAGAAGCAGATCTTTGCTGTTTAGAGGCAGCACGGATCCTATCTGTATGATTTAAATGTTCTATTCCTATGCTAGTTTACCATAGATTAGTGTTTGCCAAATGTCTGGCCACTGTCCTGATCAGAATGCTGAGCTAAATGGATATTTGCAATTGTGTGGATACAAGGATGTGTGGATGGTTAGATATTATCTATTTCCACCCATCTAGACAAAAGAGAGCAAAGACCCCTAGCCCATCCTGACTGAGACCATGACTTGACTCCATCTCTCCCAGAACCTGTTTCCATCAATAGTCATTTACACCTGACTGCATCCAAATAAAAAAGGAGGGGGGAAAGGAGAGTCTAAGGCTGAAACCAACCACTTTTTGTCTCTTTCACTCCCAAAGCTGTTTCTTCAGTGCTGTTGCTGTAATTTTAAGAATTGTTATTTGAAATCACTCCCCCACCTAATTTCTTTTTCCTTTTATATCATTGTAAGCTTGCAGGCTGGGGTTGTGTTTTAATATGTTCTCTCCATGGTCGTTCCAACATATGTCCTTTCGATTGGTGCTTTTGCATCATTGAGTTGACAGCTTTTGTCCCACTTCATTTGGGCTGAATGTCAGATACAAGCAAGTTTGGCAGCTGTCAAAAGGATAAAGGGACAAAGTTTATCATAAACCCAGAGTTGTGAGCTGTGAATTAAATATTTTGCAGTGTAATTGGCCCTGGTAAAATTGCATCATTTATCAAAGATGTGTGAGACTGGGCAGATCTCTGGCTACAGTAATGCCTCTCTGAACACATTGGAAGGAAACAGTGTTCTACTGGTTTGAAGTTGCAGTTGTAACATTTGTACTATCCAGATAATTTAGTTAAACAGAATAAAGTATGACCTTTGAGAAGGGCCAAAGATAAATATTGACCTAACAGAGATTTCCATTGCAAAACTAGATAGTCTTTCAAGTGGCCAACCAGAACACAGAACAGTATAGCAGACAGCAAAATAATCTGCCATTTTTAGTGCTGTCATTCAATTCCCCAAGGTTTCTTTCCTCAAAAAAGTTTTTAAAAAGTAATACTCAGAGTAATCTGAGTTAAAATGCTCTTTACAACTTCTTTCATGGTGTTTTCTTCACTAGCCAGATTGCTTGTGACAATGACACAAGTGAAAATGGGTGACAACAGATGTATGCGTGCATGTATCATTTGATAGATAGCCCCGCCTAAAGGATTCACATCCACAGGTTATGAGTGTGTGCAAATAATTTGCAGACAATAGCATCCTGTGCACAATCTTAATTTGAGATGGTGCTGCATGTGAATAAATACAAAAGGGAATGAGAGAACTGGCAACAATTTTGCACTGGTGCAAAAATGCAAAAAATCACGCCTATCCACAGAAAATGGTCATGTGTAGACTGGTCCCTAGTGATGTATGAATCATGTTATAGAATGTCAGACATTCTCATCCACTTCATAATTTTGAGAGCACTCTTTTTTGAATTTTTTTTTCATGCTAGCAGATTTTGGGTGGAAAATAATATGCAAAATAATACACATTTTTTTCAAGGCCCACTAACATAAAGCCTTTCAAAACTGTTTGTATATGCAGAAAGGGACTTCTCTCCCATTTTATTTGCATCTCTTTTATCATCACAATCTATCACTTTCAAAAGTAACACAATATCACCCAAAGGCATATATGTAAATACCTCTGTAAATTTTGAGAGGTCCTTCCCTTACAGTCACATATTCTACTAAGATAATGCAGTCCAGTATCATGAGGATGGATACAAGGAAAATCAAGTATCATCAGATTCTGTGCCAGATTTTGCCAGCATCCTTATTATGCCAATGGATCTCCTCAACCATTCTAAATAGTTCACTGATGTTCATCTCAAAAGAAAGGTGGTCTTTACATTTTCTCAAAGTATTATCCTACTTAGCTGATACTAAGGATAGAGAATTATTGCAGGTGTGATGTCGAGATCCATTACATTACACAGAGGAACTGAATGAGATTGCATGGCCCATATTTAAGTATGGGATGGGAGCAGTCTTCCATTATGGACCAGTGGATGGAAAGGCAACTTTATAATCTGCACTGGGTTGTTACGTGCCATCCTCTTTCCAGGGACAATAACAGGGTGCAGAGTTCATAGATCCTTTGGAGCTGGAATATTCTACAGAAAGCTGAACAGGCTATTTTTCCACACTCATCACACTGACTCAGAAAAGCCACTTGAGCTCTTCTATGGATAGAAATAGTATCATATGCTATTGATTTCTTAGCGAAAAAACTGGATTACCAGATCTTGGAAAGAATAATTCAGAGGTAAGAATTCTGTGCTTTTTTTGCCTGGTATTCACATATTAACCCACACAGAATACCTATCTGTCTTTTGGATAAAAAATGTCTTTGTAAAAATCAACAACAACAACAAATCTCATTGTCATGCACACTTTTTCTTTTCTTTCACTTGTGGCCACACCATGGACCCTTTTTGTCCTGCAGCTGCCACCACCCTCTGCAAAGAGCCACTCCTTCACCAACCTTCTCTTCTAAAACTCTTTGGTATAACCTATCTTGTATAAGGTTTAGTAGCATGGATATTCATTCACCCTGTAGACAAGTGTTTCATAAAGTAACGACAAAACTTTATTTGCAATACAAGTAACAATGTTTCACTTGGTCTTGCTGCCCTTGTTATAATTGGCTACAGTTAAAAATAATAGTACTCTAAAACATTCCTTTCCTTGGAACACTTTCAGTTACCCCCACAGGACACTCTTAGCCCTGGTTTGGGTACCTTTATCGCAGTTTCTTAACCAGCCTCTAAGGCTATCAATACCCCTAAGGATATTTTCTTTATCAACTCTCTCACTTGGAGTTTAGTATGGGAATTAGGCCCCTCTCTTCTGGACCTTAACCCTGTTCCACTCTGGAACCTTCACCACCAGACCCTCACTGTCTGCAATCCAAACCCTATCTGACTCCCAACTGTTCCTAATGGAATCTTCCTCCTTACAGCCCAACATTCTATTGGCTGTCGCCAGCTCAGTCCTGACAGGTTGTCACCAGGGCTGGCTCTTCTCTCCACACACATCAGACACCCACATTGGTTTTGGTACAAAATATGTATGTTGGGGAGGGGAGGAGGTTGCAGAAAAATAGCAGTGTTGAGCAAAAATCTTGTGAAAGTCTGGGAACAATTTTTATGGGAACATTTTGTTTTTTGGGCAAAACATATATTTTCATTCTGGCCCTGTTTATAGATACACCCATGGTTTGTGACTGTTAGACATAAAAATCATGAGGATTTCTGGAAACGGCATTTTTAGACCTAAAATGTGTTTTGTGTTTTAAAAGCACAATTTTCACACCAAAACCACCCACTGTTTTTAGATATCTACTTTTTGTGCAAAATTTTGCTATTTTTGTATAAAAAATTGCACAAAATACATATGTATGAATCTGGAAAACAGTAAATTTTATGCAGAAAAAAATAAAGCTGAAAATGCGAGATTCTCACACAAAAATGCATGTCTTATTTCTTTGCAAATAATTTCCTCCAATACTCTTAAGATATGTGAATACTGGTAGAACATGCAGAAATATTTCTTTTCTCCTGCAGCAAGGAGTAAACTGCATAAATTATTAGTTGCATATTGGAATCTCTAAGAACTTCTGATTTTTTTGGAAGAAAGTTGTTGGGTAGTCCTAGATGGATGTAAGGCAAGTTTTAGAGAGTTCATTTATCCCAAGTTTCAGCCAGTGGTGTTCCCACACTGAGTGTCATCCAGTGTGGGGGTGGGACTTCTGATAGTGGGACTTCTGGGGACAGGACTTCCAGTTGGGTTTGTGGGTGGAGCTTCCAGGGACAGCATGTGAGGGGGGAGCAGTGTGCATGGGGGGAAGGAAAGGTGTGCATGCATGCAGACTGGGAGGAGCATACACAGAGAGAACATTAGTGGTGAGAAATGTGTATGGGGAGAGGTGTGTGCACCAAGGGGCCCAGGTGGCACATGTGGACAGAGCATGGGGGATGGTGCAGGGGGGCCATCAGGGGTGTCACCTGGGGTGTCATCCAATGTGGCCTAAACCCCTCACCTTCAAGTGACACTATTGTTTTCAGCAATGGCTCACAAAGTCTTATTGATGGATTACAACATATGGCAGCTGTTGTCAGCATGGTGATAGAGCCAGTGTGGTATAGTGGTTTGAATGGTGGAAATCAAGGTTCAAATCCCTACTCAGATTTGGAAACTCATTGGATGACCTTGGGCAAGTCACACTGCTCTCAACCTCAGAGCAAGGCAAAGGCAAATCTGCTCTTAATATATTTTTCTAAGAAAACCCTATGATAGGTTTGCCTTAGGATTGCCATAAGTCAGAAACAAGTTGAAAGCACACAACAACATCAGCATAGTGATTAATCAAAGTTTCTTTGATATGTAATCAACAAGACTTGGGACACAAACTGCAGCTATGCTGTGCAGGTATGTCACAATGTGATAGCCAGTCCAGTCATATGGGTCTTTCCCACCTACTCATATTTCTACATTCTTAGTAGGATACAGGCAGTGATTTGCCAACCAATTTGTGTGGAGCCTCCAAAGTAGTTTAATTATATGCATGAATATAACACAGCATGTTCAGTAATTTGATGAACAATGAGGATCAAAGTCAAAAGAATCCTAAATGGGATATTCATAGGGTAAAAGCTGACAAAGAAATGATGAATATAACTGACAACTTTGAAAACAAGGTTGAGTCCCTATAAACTATTTTACAGCTAAAATACTTGGGGGAAACCTAACTGACACAATGTAGCAGTTGCTTCTATGATTTAACAGAATAGTTTGTGTGACTAGTATAATTTTACAAATATTTGATAAACTCACTGCAAATTTTGTCTTCCAAATTTTACTTTTTTTCTAATGTATGTTATTCCCTTGCTTAGTTTCATAAACTATTTTTAGACTCATTTTATTTAATCAATCATTCTGTTTGGTTCAGTTTTCTTTGGTAAGTTTAACATCAGCCCTACCCATGGCTTTCTTACACTATTGGTTTCTGGTCCAGATTTATTCCAAATGTTGTATCCAATATAATCAGAACAAAACTACGATACTAGGAGTTACCTCTTGCAGTAAATTCACCAACTCTCTACAAGTTGGTCCAAGAGCTTAATTCACTCACTGTCACTCTGATTAACTTGTTGGCAGTGTATCATGACACAGAACATCAATTCAGTTTTCTGGTAAACAGCATCAGTATGCGATTGCAGATGGTTGATGTTATGGATCTCTATAACTGTTGTTTTTCTTTGTTTGTAGGGAGAGAGTTGCTTATTTATATTATGTTTGCAAAATCTGTACAGAGAAGGAGTCTCTTCCATCTAATTTATTCACTGCTGGCATTTTGCCACTCCCAAACTCTTCTTGTGCTCATCTTCCCTGCTTATAAGAGGCTCACCAGATGTTTGGTTGCTTGTATCCCTCTGCAGACCACCACAGAGAAATTACCAGGCTACAGATTTCTGAAGAAGTCATCACTGTGATATATAATGGATAAATCAGCTCAGAGTAAAACTTAAATGGAATTTTCTTATAAATAAACAAAAAGTGTTTTTTTTTGTTTGTTTTTGTTTTTTTTTTTGTAATTTTTCCTTCTTCAAGATCTTAATGTTTATTTTGTTTTAATTCTGTAAAAATGAGTTAGGGGTCATGATGAGGTATTGTAGTTCCTCATCTTTGAAATTAAAAGTGTAAAAATGATAGATGAATGCTGTCTCTTTGAATGGTATCTGATAAGAAATAGAGGGGGTGCATTGTGACTGTCATACTGTAGTAGTACCAGAAAATACAACTGCTAACTCACTTTCAGATGTACAAGTTTTAATGCAGAGATGGATAACATGTAGCTCTTTAAATTTAGTTGAATGGCACATCCCATCATCCTTCACCATTAGTAAGCTAGGCAGGGCTGATGGAGTCAACATGTTCCCAGCCCTGTTTCTGTGTCAATACCACTTCTTTAATCCAGGAGATAATATATTTATAAACCAGGGCTGAGCAAAGTGTGGATCTTTGGCTGCATTACAGCCCCTGGGGGCTACTTTTCTGGCTCCTGGAATCCCTCAGCAATCCACTACTTCACCAACAATTTCTTAAATATTTTTTGGTGTAATTTTCAGGAGATGCTTGCCCTAAAATAACAAAGGAAGCCCTCTAAACACATGAAAAACCTGCAAAAAATACCATCCATAACTGCCCCAGAATGCCATATTACCTTGTATACCTGTGTTTCTTATGTAACTACTCCCCGAAAGATGGTGACAGAAAGTGAAGACATATCTCTACCTGTTGTAATTTTGCAAGAGGCTGCTGAAGAAAACAAGAGATATTTGATGTGTGGGAGTGTGGCCCACAGGAGTCCATGAGAATTAGGCCTGTGGCCCATGTCCTAGGAAGATTAGTTTGTGTTTAAATGTTTAATACATCAAAAGGTGATTTTCAACAAATGGGCGGTGGTGCTCAGCAGTGACAAAACTGAAGCATATTTATTATTTTACATTCACAAATGTAGAAACACAGCTTAGCTGATGCAATAGTTTACCCAAAGATTGATGAAATCATATCACCAAAAGAGCAATGCAACAAGAGAATATTGTTGCTTTTTATGTGGAAAAGGCAGACATAAATCCACAATAAAAATACAAATTCTAAAACTTTCAACTAATTGTACACTAAACATATTTTCAAAACACAGATTACAAAAAGTACATCTTTGATTAAAATAGCCAATTAAAAACAAGCATAATTCATGAAACCGTGTCTGCCTGATTGAAATGTATGCAAAGCAAAATAATTTTAAGTTAGAAAGAAGGGAAGGGAGAAAGGATACTTGTGGCACTTTTAGGACCAAGAGATGATCTTTTGTGGATTATAAACAATCTTCCTCAGAGTCACTGATGATTAATATATGATGTGGATCCATGAAAGTTCATTCTAAAATAAATCAGTTATCCCCAAAGTTGCCACAAATTCTTTCCCCTCCCCTTCTGCCTCTCCTTTATATACTGCAACAGACTGAACATGACAATCTCTTTGAAAATAAATTTAGTTGTTTTAGTAATCATTTACTATGTAGTTTGTTTTCTTCAAATATCTGTCAATAAAGATAAAATCAGAGCAGAGATAAAAAAGAAACTTTGTAAAGCTTATCAATAACATTTGAGCCCTGGTCATGCAGTGGTTAAATGCCAGTACTGTAGCCACTCACTCACAAACCACAAGGTTGCGAGTTCAATACCAGCCAGGGCTCAAGCTCAACTCAGGCTTGCATCCTTCTGAGGTTGCTGAAATGAGTACCCAGCTTGATGGAGGCAATTAGCTTACAGTTGTAAACCACTTAGAGACTATATAGTGTGGTATGAAGCGGTATATAAATGAAGCTGCTATTGCTATTGCCATTCTAGCACAGAGCACTCTTTCATGAATGCTGCCCTCTGCTTTTCTTGCTCACTCCTTGTGGAACACTGTCTTCTACAGTAAGAATGTGCTTAGCTAATGTTGTGAGTATTTAGTGATTTCTGTTGGGAGAAAGATGCACACATTCTGAAAAAAAAAATCTACTTCCAAATTTGGGCTGCATCCACACTGCAGAAATAATCCAGTTTGATGCCACTTTAACTGCTATGGCTCATGTCGAGTTCTGGGAATTGCATTTTGTTGTGGCACCAGAGGTCTCTGACAGAAAGACAAAACTACAAAATTCAGAAAACTACTAAAACTATCAGAAAACTACAATTCCCAGAATTCTATAGGATTGAGTCATAGCAGTTAAAGTGATATCAAACTGGATTATTTCTGCAATGCAGATGCAGCCTATGGAGACATTCCAGAGGTTTTTTTTTAAAACAACAACAACAACAACAACAAGAAAGTTGTGCAGATTCTACAAATAACCATTGCCCACAGATTATTTATTTGAATGATACTTAAACTGTCAGTGGGTGAATTCTCCTCTACTTATGTACAATTCTTAAACGCTAACATAAAAGGGGAAAAATGTTGCCCTGACTTAGCAGAAATCCCATTCTTGAAGGGGAAATCAACAAAATGTAAAAAAAAAAAATACACTATAAGACATCCCTATCCTGGTGCAGGGGCTAGACTGTGTGTCCTTTGAAATCTATCTGCTCTGGTTTTAAAATGGTAAGTTTCTTGTGCATATTTTATAAGCATTAAACTGGATCTCTCATTTACCTGTAGGATGGCTGTATCTGGGGCATTACATGAATTGCAAAATGAAATGGAAATCCTGATTGCAGTGTGCCAACTGTTATTTCCAAGTGCCGTAGAGCAGGTTTTAATTTTGCAGGGTCACACTATTCCCTGGTGCTTTAACCCAGTTAGAATGGCCCAAATTAATCCTAGTACTTAATGATACTAAACTCAGTTTAACCTTGGTTTAAACTATGTATTTATACATATCAATGAGAGAAATAAAACAGGTTATTGATTTTACATCCACTTTCACAGTGGTAATTAAAATGTACCTTTGCAGCCTGCAGATCAGCAGACTGTATATTTCAGACCAAATAATAGTTCTTAGTAATTTTCTTTTGGTGATATCCTCTGAAATTGCAGTGTCTTGAGCACTACCTTTCAACCTTTAGTACTTCATAGTATGATAGGTAACATGAGTACCATAGATGGAAAACATGGATTCATTCATGACACTCAAAATGCTGAAAATTTCTGAAAGCCTTGCTGTCAACCACTCAGCTATTGCAAGTAGGGCAAGGAACAAGTCCCAAGCAAGGCCATGTCCTGTTAGTTGAAGTATACCAAGGAAGGTTGGCAAGATATTTTTTGCATGTAGGATTTGAACTACACCTATTAACTGTCCATAAATGCACAGAGGAATTTGGGAAACTTCATTGTTTGTTCCTTTGTTGACTAAGCATTTTCTTATATAGAATCGAAATCTATTTCACTGTAACCCATACCCATAACTTATTATTTTCCTACCTTACACAGTTTGTTGTAGACCATGTCTTTTTGTTACTCAAAGTTGCCATTACTTTTCACAGGATTTAGGCTGCATCTGCACTGCAAAAATTATGTAGTTTGAGACCATTTAACCACCATGGCTCAATGCTATAGAATATAGGATTTGAAGTTTGTTGTGGCACCAGCACACTTTGACAGAAAAGGCTAAATATCTCACAGATCTCAGAATTCCATAACATTGAGCCATGACAGTTAAAGCAGTGTCAAACTACATTATTTCACCAACAATGAATACTAATTTATGGGTCATTAAGGTAACATATCATTATAGCAATATTAGTGGTCAGCTCACATTCATTGATGACTCACATCTACTAGAAGCCATCCCAGTAGGCTGAAGCTGAAAGAAATGTCACAGGAAACATGGACACTTCACCAGCCTTGTTGAAAGGGTGAACCCCTAAAGTCTGCTCCCTCAATTGTCACCATAGTCATCCATTCCTGCAAGCTGCAGTAAAGCTGCAGTAGGCTAAGCATAGCCCATGGTCTTCATGTTGCCTCCTATGGATCCAGTTCAGACCTCCAGTTGCCTTGGACCTCTGAGATCCATACAAATAATCAATTAGTGGACTTCCCCCCTGCCACTGGATGTTTTGTGGGCTGAGCCCTCTAAGATCTAGAAGCAGGTGAAAAGTTTCTCTTTTCTCAGTTTTCAGAGAGAGGTGAGGTAGGAAACGACTATTCCACTAGCCTTGCAGAAGGACTAGGGAAGTAAATGCTGAACTATTTCATCCTTACCTGTGTGGAAGAATAATTACAGTATTTTCCTCACCGCAGGAGAAAATGAACATTCTTACTCAGTATTTTCTCTCTATTCAGGTGTTCCAAAGTGTTGTAGAGATATTATTCTCCTTAGAAAACTGTGTGGTTCCCACCCCTCAAAAAAATCCTGTTTCCCACACAGAAATTATTTTTCCTACATAGAGGTTCCTGCAGAGAAAAGGGCAGGTGGAGTGTTGCACGAGAAAGCTGTTTTTCTCCAATTAAAACATTTTTTTGGGGGGGGGAAACTCCTATATAGCTTTCTACACAAAGTAATTCCTCTTTCTGGCAAGTGAAAACAGGGAGAAAACTGTAGGAGATCTTACTGTTCTATTATTCTTCTCGATGGGTCTTCATGACTGTTAGGAACCTAGTTTGTTTGTTTTTTTTTTTACCTGGGTTCAAATAATAAATAAATATTCTGAAGAACGTCCTGTTTTGTTTTTGTAAAAAAATTCTTTCTCTTTTTAAATGTTTTCTCTTTCCACCCAACCCCTTCTTCCTTTTGTGTCTTTTTCATTTGTTTGTTTATTTGTTTGTTTTAGATTGTAAGTCTGCAGGCAGGGATTATCTTTTGAAAACCAATTTTATGTAAGTCATCCTGAGAGCCTTTCTGTCTTAAGATACAGATTTATTTTATGATGATGACGACAATGATGATTGATGTGTGCAGTTAGCTCTGCCTAGTCTGAACATGGAGTTAAAATAGCAGAAGACAATATAATTTAAATAATGGCAAAGACTTATACAATATATAAAAGTATAAAGTATAAAAATATATAAAAAGTACATAAAAGGAATGCAACCAAAATTAGGTATCCTAACTATGGGAAGGTTTAATAACTTCCAAAATTCACAAAATAGTGATACATTTATCAAACAAAATGCATAAAACACAGTATGCAAGTTTTCAAAGCTTCACTGGCTTTTTCATCAGGCAAAAGTGTTCCTTGATAAAGGAGAAAAATTATGAAAATATAACAGTGTTAGTTATAGGCCTGCATTTTGTCAAGATGTTGTTGGTGTTGTTCTGAATGGAGATAGTGTAGAGGGATATCTATGCAGGAAGGCCCATTCTCCTTCTGATAATGTGGCACTGGAAACAAAGCAAGAGAAGCCACCACGTTTTTGCATTAGGAAAATTTTAGGGGCTGTTTGGTAAAACATGACAAATGTAGTCCCATTTAAAAAAAAGTTTTGCCCTTTTTTTGGAGATAGAAACCTCAAACAGTAAAGTTCCAGTTCATTGGCTCCCTCTTTTTTACAGCTAAAATGGGGTATCTTTACATCCAGGAAACATATCAAGGGGTAGCCATGTTGGCCATATAGCAAAATACAATAACTACAAAACAGTGATACATTCATTGGAACCACCAAAATCCAGAAAATATATGATGCAAGCTTTCAACACTCCAGTGGCTTCTTCATGAGACAAATATGTTAAAAATCATATACAGGAATTATATATATGTTGGTCACAGTGTGTTATGATATGTCCTTGCACATGGATAAGACAGATGGAGAGCCACATTAGCTCAAAGGCATAGCTACCTTTTTGGCACTGAGTCATCCTGTGTTTCATAAAGGAATATTTTTTTTAATAATGGGCACAATAGCTCATTGTTAACAACAACAAACAAACAACAGCTTAAACTGTTACTTGCTTTGGCATCCACTACTAAATGTTAGTAATATTGCCAGTGCATAGGCACTTCAGTGGATATTTCCCAGCTGCCACAACTTCACGACTGTATTTAGTTATAAATTCACTTGTGGAGATTGAGTGGAGCTAAGATTTGAGAAGTGCTGCCCACTTAATTGCTTCCTCTCACTACTTTCTCTCTTTCTTAAAAACAAAATCATGAGGTAAGAACTTGATTATGATTATATGGAATAAGTCCAATTTGAAACCAGCACACTTCTATAAACACTCAATTAGAAGAGTATAGGTGGAACAAACCCTATGATATATTGCATATTACAAGAAGACACATTCTGACACATAGGTCATTCATAAACACACATTCTTCTCAGGTTTTATAAATACATAAACCTTGCTACTACACACTAGTAAGAAACACATTTCAAAACTATGGCTTGAAGGAGGGGGGGAAAGGCACACAATTGAGATTAATAGTGTTCATTACCAAGTCAGACTTCTGACCTACCCAAAATTGAAAGTATTTATTTTTCTTGCAGGAAAAAGTGGGGTAAAAACATGAGGGGTGTGGAAAGAGCTGGTTTATGTCCAAATTTTACTTTAAAGCTATTATTTAGGTTACTCTAAGGTGCTTTTCTGTTGGCTTTACAGTATATGCCACAGAGCAGACATACAGTAACTGAATTGTTTCAACTTACCCAAATAGCATTGAAATAGACTTAATTGTTGAGCTGGAGGAAAACCCATGTGTCTCCTGAGACTATTAGTGTCATTAAAAAGGCTAAATGTATCATAAAACCTGTCTTTAATGGAATAAAATTGTACAGACCAACACAATTTTAGCTAATGTTTTCCACATTTCTTGGAGGAAAAAAAGAGAGGTTAAAAAAGCAGCTGCTGCAAAAGAGAGTTGATACCCTTCATACAGAGAGATTTCAGTCCTACAAACCATTTTGTCCCACATTTTGTACTGCAGTGCTTTACTGTGTAAACAGCCACTTTATAGAGAGCTGGATTTGAAGTTGCCAGGTGCTCAACCAGAGATGGTGTATATATGTGATTTAATGCTCTGACTGTAGCCCTTAGAGAGGATGTAGTACTTCCTGCAATGCTGCTCAAGTAGTCTACTGATCTACTTTCTTCTACCTCCTAATGTGCAATAAAAATAAAATCCTGACAACTGCATCAGGATGAGGGAGAAGCAAAACAAAGGAAATCACATGAGATGGGGAAAGCCTCCTAGAACAAATCAAGCCTGAACTCTCCCTTAACCAAACCAAGATGACTAAATTGAAGATGTTGTACTTCAGCCACATCATGAGAAGGCACAACTCATTAGAAATGACAATGATGGTGGGGAAGGTAGAGGACAGTAGAAAGAGAGGAAGCCCTCATGTCCAGTGGATAGACTCAATCAGAGAGGGCACAGACCTGAGCCTACAGGACCTGAGCACAGAGGGAGAGGATAGGGGGTCTTGGAAATGTGTCATTCACAGGCTTGCCATGAGTTGAGGTCAACTCATGGCAGCTAACAACAATGACACACTTTCTTTCACTGCTTTGGAACTTTGGAAGTTACAGATTTGTTCTCTTGGTTTAACTCTAAGGACCTGAGCTGAGATTCCATTTAGTTATTGTCCATGATGTATTTTTCTATGGAAAGACTGATGCACCCAGGGAATTTCTATATGTGAAATTATAAGGGCTAGCACTATTGTGAGATAGCCACTCTAGGCTACATCCTGGGTGGTATAGAGGGAGCAGTAACAACAAGTCACTAACCAGTCCTCTCTTCTGGAATAACTATGTTAAATATGTTCCAGGAATCCTGGTATTTATCACTAACCTGTCACCAGTGTCATTCTGTATGTGTAATGTGGTCTTGACAGTGCCATCTTGTTCTTCTCCTCAGGCAGCAAAATGTTTTAGGATAGCCCTAGAATGTCCTCTTTTATTTCAATGGAGAGACATGTACCAAGTCCACTCATATTTCTTTCTGTCTCCAAAGTTACTGCAATGAGCTGACTGGAGACCTTTGTGAAAGCTTGGAATGCCATTTTTAAATGATTAGTTACACTAATGGTTCCAGAAGTAAAAAGTTACCATTATATCTACAATTTCAAAATGTATTGGTTTACTTTCCCATTTCTCAACAGTAGCAACAAATAGTGTATGTGTGTGTGTTTGTGTGTGTGCGCACATGTGTGCTTGTGGTGCAAAACACACTGTTCTCTTGTCTGCCTCACCATTACTGCAAAATCCAAAGACAAAGCAAACTTCTGGCAACTGCTTGGACACTTTGAATAGGGTGGGATAAACTGCTGAACAACTTCAATAACAACACATTTAATTTTATTTACTCCCAGGTAATTGAGTAAAGAATTGTAGCATGGTGTTTGTCATGGCATAAACTGTATTCAGGCATTTCAAAAGTAGTTAAATCAACATGTGAGACATGAAGCATGTTAACTTACCCCATTCCATTATTCCTTTGCTTGCATGAAAAGTCTGAAGGGAGTGCATTTTCTACATTTCCTAGCTGGTATGGAGACTTTTCAAACATAGAAAAGGTATTGGCATTTTTCAAACAATCAAAGCAATTACAGAGAGGGACATGGCTAGCCTCTTCCCTTTCTTTGTATGCTGAATTAACCCATTCCTGAATGTATGAATAGGGTTATATCCTTATTTAAATCAATGTAGGGTGACCAGACATCCTCCTTTGCAAGGACATGTCCTACATTTCAACATTCTGTCCAGGAAGAATTCCAAAATGTCCTCCATTTTGAGCATAACTAACAAACTTATTGGTTAGCACTACATTTGCTATTCCCCTTCATTAAATGCATCTACTTGGCAGTCTGTTCTTGCTGCAAATAGGAGAATAGAATGGATCCTTCTAAAGTTCTTTTTTCCTAGGAACAGCAGAAGCCAAGACTTGCCCCAGAGCTCAGGGCATGTTTGTTTCTCAGAGGTGGGGGGGATGACAGCAAGCCTAGTAGGCAGTGGGCTGTTGAGGCCACAATGAAAATTTCCAAAGGGTTTTTTTCTTAATTTCAGCACAATGGACAAATGAAAGGAATGATTTAAATGTAGATGCAATCAAGGGTTTGTTGCTAGTAAAGTACAATTTTATGCCTTTGTCTTGTTCAGCATTCTATAAGTATATTGCAAACCAACAAGGTATTTTAATAAAGTTCATCAGAAAAATACAGTTGAATACATAATAAAATACAATATATGTACTATAGCTATAAATAAACCATCTGAAATGAATTTATATATATATATTAGTGTTTTTAGCTTTCATTTTGTAATGTCTTATATTTTTCTTGAATGTTCTATGTTTTGCAGTGCCTTGTCCTTTGCATTTATGACATCTGGTCACCCTGGATCAATGGGATGCACATGACTAGCTTAAATCCCAGTGATTTCAATGGTATTTAAGGCATAAATTATTTCCTCTGGACCCAGCTGGAAATGTGTATGCTTTATCAAAACTGCATAGTTCACCTAGATTTATTTTTACAGCAGACTTATAATAATGCTGTTCAGAATCAAAGTGGAAACCTTAATGTGACTAATTTCTGTCTAGTAATAGAAATGATAAAAAAAAATCTTGTAATTAATGATGACTGTGACTGTTGAAACTTCTTGTGTGTGATCTGGAGGGGATTTCATGACTCTCATCCTGAGGACTAACAACTTGAAAGTCACACAGAACTCTATTTAACTACCATTAGGCTAGACATAGGAGATTATCCCACCACTGAAATAACCCAGTTTACCGATTGAAGCCTAAATTTGGGAGGCAGCCAGGTCCCGTCACAAGGATTTTGCTGCTGAAGCCACTGTGTGAGTCCCGCCCGGCTGCAGCCCAGGTTCCCAGCGTGCTTCAGAAGCCTTATTTTGAAACCAGGACCTTTCTGACTTCAAAAAATGGCTGCCGAAGCATACTGGGGACCTGGGCTGCAGCTGGACTAGACTCACCTGGTGGTTTCTGCAGCAAAATCCTTGTGTTATGACCCAGCTACCTCTTGAATTAGGCTTCGATTCAGAAGAGGTAAACCGAGTTATTTCAGCAGTGGGATAATCTCCATAGAGCTATCATGATGCAATGTTTTGAGTGGTGGACTATGACTCTGGAGGGACTCTAGACACCAGGGTTCAAATAACCCCTTGCCCATGAATACCCACTGAGAGACCTTGAGCAAGCCACATTCTCTCAGCCTCATAGAAAGGCAAAGGCAGAAACCCTTCTGAACAGTAAAATATGTTCAACAGTAGAACATGCTCCCTTGGAATGTGATGGAGTTTCCTTCTTTGGAGGCTTTTAAACAAATGGATGGCCATCTGTTGGGGGTACTTTGATTGTGTATTCCTGTATGGCAGGTAGTTGGACTGGATGGCTCTTGGGGTCTCTTCCAACTCTATGATTCTGATTTTATGAAATCTTGTCAAGAAAACCCAGCTAGAGGCTCACCTTAAGGTTGTCATAAGTCAGAAACAACTTAAAGACACATGACAACAACAACAAGGCTAGACTTAAATGTATGATGAAATCTCTTGCCCATCAAGCCTTAAATCTGGCAGCTAAAACTTAGCCTACACAGAAAAATCTCACAACACATCTGATATAATTCATTGTTGTTGTTTTTTCCTCAATTACTGTGTCCTGTGTTTTATGTTTGTTTTTTAAAAAACCTTCTGTTCCCCTTTTCACAGTCCGTGTGATAACATTTATCTTGAATAAAAGAAATAATGCCAGTGCTATTTCAAAGTGGTGAGGGGGGGAGAGGAAGAAGTTTAAGCATTCCTTTTATACTGTCAGAGACACAAAAGGTTGTACCTTTCTTCTAAAGAAGTTTAAAATATAGTGGAGAAATATCAAGAGTAGAGACAAACAGTGGATCAAATCTCCATAGAAGGAACAAATCTTTCTATTTATCTGTCTTGGGTATTCACTGGAATTGTATTTCAACTATCATGGAAGCTATTTCAAAGAACTTCTGCGAACATAATTGTTATTTTTACAAGTTTGGTTGCTATGGAAATATATGATGTAATCCTTTATTTCCATCACCATTGTTACTGCTTCTTCCACTTAGCCAAGCTTTACTTTTAATTTTCCTTCTCTGTTAGTCCAGTTAATTTCTTGGAAACCTTCAAACTAGGATATAATTACCAATTTGAATGAGCACTGGTGCCTTCTCGCAAAGACATACCTTTCCTGTAACTACAGTCTTTGTCACGATTTTCCTATTACAGTCATGTGTGAATGAAAACAATTGTAATTTCCTCATGGTGGTGTATAAAAATGAAGTTGAAACCTGAAAAGCTTTAGGAAGTAGTCCTTGGAAGTTAAATGCTTGTTTATGCCTAGCTTGAGGTTGGCATGTTTAGTTGTCACTTAGTAAAAGAAATGGAAAAAGAAAACATAGAACCTCATTTGAAATGAAATTAGCCTATCAAGGATTGGCCCCGTACCTAGTTTTTTAGCTCCAGGTTTGTTTGTTTTTTAAATATATGGATGACTCCTACATGTTTTCAAACTTAAGCACCACATGAGATTTTCGACTATAGAGGTTATCCAAGTAAGAACCCCATCATATGTTGTCACATGTGTTGCAATTTTCCAAGTCAGTTTGGTCACAGCCCTTCTTCTGTTGAGAGGAGCATCCCCTATCTATGCAGTAGATACTGTGGTCAGTTAGATTTCTATGGCATCTCTCATCCCCAACAATGTGATGAATATCTCTCATTTTTCATAAAAAGAACCAGCTCTTGCACAACTTGTTGACTATATTTGAGCATAACATTCAAAAGCCTGCTTCCAAACATTTACTTCTACCCCCCCCTCTTGTCAACAAAATAGACCAATGTGGCTGATAAACAAATTACAACAACAATGCAAACAAAATAAAATATACAGTGCATGATTTATAACAGTGAGGACCACTGTTTTCTATTGTGTTTTCATTTTCAGCACTGGTATCATTAGAACCATAAAATATGTGAAACATGATTACAATGCAGTATTTTCATGATTTAAAAAAGTAGTCTCCAACAAATTATGATAACTAAAGATTACACAGTTCTTACCTGGACTGGTAAGAACTGGGCCCTTGGTATCCATTGGGGTTTGGTTCCTGGACTCCCCATGGATATCAAAATTCATGGATGCTCAGGTTGCATTGGTATAGTAAAATGGTGTCCCTTACATAAAATGACCAAAATCAAGGTTTGCTTTTTTGGAATCTTTTTGTGTGTGGAATATTTACAAGCCATGGATGCTTGAATCCATTGATGCTTGAATCAATGGATGCAGAATCTGTAGATATGGGGGGCTGGCTGTATATCTTTTGCTTAGTGGAATCTTCCTCCCCCCCCCA
>CM034706.1:81032663-81044453 GCA_020142125.1 Phrynosoma platyrhinos | reverse complement strand
TATTTCTATTACTGTATGTCCCATGTTGCTTTTTCCTTGACATTATGCCACTATCAGACTGGTTATGGGGGCCAGAGGTTATTCTGTCCTGGAAAGAGGGCAGCAGAGCTGATAGCCAAAGTGAGGGAACGTCTCAAAAAAAGTCCTAGTTACCAATCCAAGGGAGCAGCCAGCAAAGAGTCAAACACAGTCCATAGGTGGAAGGTTGAAGGGAGGCCAAGAAGCAAGTCAGTCTAAGGTCCAGGGATGCAGAGGTCCAAGAGTAGTCAACGGTCCAAAGGTCAAGGATACCGGGAGTCCAAGAGAGTCAGGAGTCAAGGATTCAAGGCAAGGAACAAGGAGAGACAGAGGCTTTTACCAGGAAGCTCAGATGACCTCTAGTACCAAGGCAGCACTTCCCTACTTGCTTAAATCCCCACGCTGCCAGAGCTCAGCTGGGGCTGATCACCTTGATGACCTCAGCATTTTTCATAAAGCCTCCTTGAGCGCTGGAGGCCTGCTCTTTTGCCTCTACGCTGACTGAAGGTAGGCATGGCTCCTGGATCCTTTTCCATGCCTGATGGCTCTGTTGTTGGGAGGCTTGGCTGCGGAGCCTCTTGCAAAGTCACAAACTCTGCTGGAGGTTCTGCTGCTGGAGCTGCTAAAGCAGAGCTGCTAGGATTGAGCTGAGGCTGCTCTGCTGCAGACTCAGGGTGCAGAGGAAGTTCTGGCTCATCCTCCGAGTCCTCGTCCAGGCAGGGCATGACAACCAGATGATTTAGAATTTAAAGAATGCATATTTTCCCAAACATTCTCTGTTGACACCAGAATTGAGTTACTCTTTTGGCCTGTTAACCTAAAATCTCCAGCCAGCAATAACAGCTACTGGCTCAGTGATACTGAGAGCTTAATCCAAAGAGTACCACAGACAATCACAGTAGCCAATTCAGTTATGAACTGGTCATATTTATACATTAAAAATAGCCTCAAGGTGATTTCAAGGAAAACAAAGATGATTTAATGGGAAAAAAAGACTTGATAGCCCTTCAGAAGGATCAAAAGGTGGCTTGCTTTGATATCCAAAACATGAAAAAGGACTGATAATACCTTCATTGACTTCACAACACCCCAAAAAGATCTGGAGTGCCCCAAAATGAGTGGACAGGAAGGGTTTTTTTAGCAACACATCAGAGGATGGAAAGGAATCCACTCTCATTTCATCTAGTTGTCTGAACCCATTTTGATTTTCAGGTTTTTATAAGAAATGCCAACTGTGAGTTTGTTGGTGTGTGTGTGTGTCCACTTTCAAGCCCCTTCACCCATTGTTTTAAGCCTTCCACATGTCCTGGATCTACATGCTATATTCACCATACTACCTTTTCAGGTGTTTTGTAAATCATCACAGTCTCTGTAGCCCATGCTGGCTTTCAACAATTTGATATCAAAATATAGTAGGATCAGGGGAATACCAGGGCACTTACACCATTAGGGCTGGGTTCCTGGACCTTTTGTGGAGACCAAAATCCACAGATGCTTGTTCTATTAAATATAATGACATAGCAAAATAGTTGCAAAATCAGGATTTGCTTTTTAGAATGTATATTTTATTAGAATATTATATTGAATATGGAATAGCTATGGATGGTTGAATCCATGAATAAAGAATCTGTAGATATGGAGGGCCAGCTACAACACCACAATGTTTGCACGAACATTGTATATTTAAAGAAAACTGAAGTACAGTTCCACTTCTTCCAGCTAAATAACCTGTAGGCTGCTTGGAATTACCTTTACTCTTGAATACTTAAAACTGGAAATAACCCACCTCTCACCAAAGGAATAAGAGAAGTCATTTCTAAAATACCACAAAATAAACACAGGACAGCAAGACAGTGTATGAGAATACTCTACTGCTAATGGAATTTCGTTAATAAAACTATAGTGATCTGATTATAAGTATTTCTCTATTTTCTTCTTCCCATTCCCTATGACAGTTAATGATTCTGCCATTTGCTAGACAAATATGATGTGGAAAAGTTAAGGGTGAAAAAAATATATTCACCAGTTCCTGGAAAAGATTATGATTTGGCTGGTGTCAAATGACTTAAAAAATCCACAGTTAAACAGAGGGATAGGAAAGGATGGAGCCTTCACTGCTGCTTCCCAAAACTACTTTCTACTAAATGTTAAGAATTTTAATATGAGATGTGTCTCATAGTGAATACATCCCAATGTTACATAATCTATTCAAATTAGTATAATCTGTTTATTTCAGATTCCTATGCAGGCCTTTATCCTCAAAATCTGATCTAAATTTAGCTGCTTTTACAGTGAATCTGGCAGTGTTAAACATAACAGACTTTGCTGTATTCATTAACAAGTAGGTGATTTTCTCCATTTCATTTTGTTTAGCTGTCTGTTAGTATTTAGATACAAGTTACATAGGCACACTTTCCCAAGAAAAACACATATACTTCAGTGGGCCTCATATCTGAATAGATGTACATATGATTTCACAGTTAGATTTCAATCCATAAAACTCTTGATTGATTGCTCTTACTCCTTGAATGAGAAAGTGAAAAAAAATTAAATTACTCTAGAAGGGCCAAAACAGTTACACTTAGGTTTATGAACTACCCTGTTGTCTGTCTATCAACTGTTTTCCCAAACTTTTCCCAATAATGCCTAGACAAACTTTTAAAATTGGTTTGTTTCAAATGTTTTCATGACAGATATGATACTGGAAGTAGTCTCTGGAATCAGAAGGATTGCAGGCTGCAGGCATTGAGTTTTGCTTCTGCATTTAATTTGTTTTAAAAATGAAAAGTTTCCTTACTCTCTGCAGAGACACAAATTAAGGAACGAACACTGCAACAAACAGATGTTCCTTGTCTCTTTATTCTCCTGCTTTCTTCCTGGCTCTGATCACACCCTTCATTTCTTTCCCACCTCCAGTACTTGACTGGATTGATCTTTTCTCATTTGTGTATGTAAATTCTGTTAGCCACATGCTTACATACAGAGGATTTGAGACTCAGCTAAAAAAAGCCCCAACTAGATATGTGCTGTATCGCTTAGCCTTTAGCTTTGACCTATTACTTACTGTATTGTTGATGCATGGATCAGGAGCTGGCAACTCTGGGCAATATTCCCATGTTGCTTTTGCACCCACTTGCATAACTGAATCATAAGAACTGGGTCTTTCCTGTCCAATTATTGTATTCCTTTCCAGATACAAGGTGGGACAAACATATTACAGCAATTTCACATTGTATCAGCAATCCTGAGAAAGTTCCAATAACCGTGAGCTAACACTTGGGAAAGTAACTTTGTTAGACTACAACTCTGAGAATCAAACCAACTTGGCCAGCATCTCCATGTCAGCTGGGGGTTGTGTTCTGACAGTTGTAGTCCAAAAAGTAATTTTCTGTGCTCTGAAAGAAGCTCATGGCATACCTTGATCTTCCAGTTTTGTGACACCTTTTGACATTACTATTTCATCCTATTAAGCAGTTCTATCAGACTAAATTTGCTATAGATGCTACTCTTCACTACCTCAAGGTTCAGTGGGGACCATTCTTTCACCATTCTTTAACCTTGACACCCAGAGGGCATTTTTGAAATGGGTAGTAAGAAAAACAGATAGTTCCTAGTATGAAGTCTCAATGGCTTTGTCCAAGCATTGCCCTGTAGTTATTGAGACAAGTCAGTGGCTTCTAAAGATCTGGATCATTGCCAATCAGTTAGAGGGAGTTTCTTGTTCTCTTTTGCTCATTTGTTATGCTTTATACATCATTTGTACATATCCCCTGCAGGAAGACAAGATATGCCTACTTCAAACAAAAAGGAATAAACTGTAAAGTCTCTTTCTTCATCATCTTTCTTCTTGATCTGGGTCGTAAGTATACCTTTTATCTAGAATGTGTGAAGTATGAACTTTGCTGATTACAGCCCTGGCCATTTTGAGTGCTACTGAGTCAGTGTTCAGTTTTTGTATATTAACAAAGATGTATAATATATAGACATTTCTTTTCTCTGTTTAGATTGTGACCCATACTTCATTGCCTAAGTGCTACTCTAGCATCAATTGGAAGTATATAAATAATAAGTACTATTCTATATTTATTTGTCTAGGTCTTGAAAAGCAGTAAATCAGAAATCTTTCCTGGGCTAACTTCAATTCCCAGAATGAGACCAATTCATTTGAACTACTGTAGATTATTGGATGTTGCTTGTCAAGATGGTTATTTAAATCAGGCACCAGCCCCTCCTGCCTACCTCCTGCAGTTTCAATAGCAGCTCTACATTTCTAAAGCCAGTTATGAGTAATTGTGGGAAAGCAAAGGCTGAAAATTCAAAGCTTCATTGGATGCATTTACAATAGGCAGTGTGTGTGAGAGAGGGAGATTTGTCCAAACCACAAAACCAAATTTAAAGCTGCTATCCTATACCTCTTTACTTCAGAAAGCACCTTTGAAAATAAAGATTACTCTTGATTAGGCATATATAGGATTGCACTGTAAAATAGTCATCTTCTTTTACTACTAGTAAGTAGAAAAATAAAGATTTTTTTCATTCTAATCTGCAATTTACTGCCTTGGCTGATTGTTTAACCATTCAGTTAGAATTTTGCTAATTTTTGAATTATTTGTCAAAGCTACCATATTTGTAAACAAGAAAAAAAAAGAGTTCTCATTTTCTGGTTGTCACATTTCACTGTTAGAAATGTTTGACACTGACATCTCTGAATGTGGCATGACCCTCTTCCCCATATTTCCCCTTCTGCAAGTAATATGAGGGGGTATCATAAAGTTTTATTTATTGCCTTTAAAAAAATTGACAGAAAGTTTGGTTTGATTTGTAGTTGTTAACTTATCTCTATATAGTCACCATTCAGATTTACACATTTTCCCCAGCATTTCTTGACCCTCTGAATACCATTATTGTAGAAGTCTGCAGATTGTGCCTTAAACTACTCCTCCACTTAATATGTTGTCAAATCGGCAACCCCTCAATGGATTTTTCATTTTTGGGAAAAGAAAAAGTCACTTGGTGATGATAATACTGACAAAATTTCATCAATTTTAACTTCCAGGTGATAATTATTACTTTACGATACCCCGTTGTACTTTTCCTTCTTACACTTTAGTCACTTCTGACAGAACCTGTAGCAAAAATAAAGGACATAATGAGCTGATTTTCTCAACATTATGAACTTAGGGGCCAATTATGACACTGACAAAATTTCATCAATATACCATAATAATGCATGGGTGATAATTATTACTTTACAATATCCCATATATATTTTCTGGTCATGAAGTATAACCTAGGCAAATGTGTGGCTAAATACCTAAGGCCACCGGATCCCATCTGATCTTGGAAGCCAAGCAGGGTCAGCCCTGGTTACTACTTGGATCGGAAACTAGTAATGATGTGATGTAGGCTATATTTCAGAGGACGAAACTGGTAAAGAATCTCTGAATGTTCCTTGCCTAAGAAAACACTGGGAAATTCATGGGGTTGCCATAAGTTGACAAGCGACTTAAAGGCACATATACACACACATTGCTGCTCAATAGAATGCCATAATTTGATTATGAGCACATATGAGTTTCAGTCTTGCTATGCAGTTCACACTAGAGTAGACACATTGAAGAGGAATGGGAAAAAATATTGGCTGGAAACCTGTGTCAGCTACTTAGGGCCAAAACAGTTGGCCTGTTAAAGCCTGCTTCGAGGAGACTTGGGGATGTGGCATTTACACATCGCATGATACACCAGCATTTCTAAATTAGGAATGGTTGAGAATTTCATTAGGTTCCTTAATATTTCATAAAATCTTTCCCAAGTTCAAATTTTGTTTATGCAAATTGGAAAGAAAGAACGTAAGGATTATTTTAAAATATATATATTGAATGTGGGTGAAAATAAAATGGATTATGAAGGAGAATTGCCTTCCCAAGTAATTCCAGGAGAAATTAGAAGGTTGTGCTGGTGAATCAAGAATCCAACTTTATTGAAAGAATGCATTTTTGTCTCACAGTCCAACAGATCAGACTCTGAACAGAATGCAGGCCCTAAGTTCAGCACCCATACAATCCAACAGAGAAAGTACCAGGTCACTTTACACTGTGAATGTGCTAGAGTAACTTTCTATCCAACTAGCATTCCTAACCATCATGTTAGGAAAATGAGACTATTCCAGACTCCTTGCTATCAGAAGATCTTAAGTGCCAGGGCAGAAGACAAATGATGAGTTTAACTCTAGCTATGTCTGCTTATTTTTCAGGAGGAAAGGCCCTGAAACCAAGGCACACAATTCATAAAAAATATGTTAGTCTAAGTGAAGCCATCTTATTATAAGATCACCTTCATAGCTTCATGTATTTAGGCAGATGGCTTTGAATGTTTAGATCTTGAACATTTTTATTGCAGGGGCTGCTTTTTAATTCCATGTAAGGAGTGCTGTGAATCTACTTTGGGTTTTTATTTACTATTCTAGAACAGCTATCTAAAGTGCTAAACGATATCCCAAAATGACTTCAATCCATTGGATAGCTCCTTTAAAGTTGGAATAAAACCCAGAATGGATTCTGACATGACATGACTGATGGACTGACATGGAAGCCTCCAGCTCTATGTTTTCAGAGATGTCTGTGATGGTGAATTAGGCTAAGAAAATGATAGGGTCATTTTAGGGTCACCGTAAGGAGGAAATGATTTGAAGTCATACAACAGCAAAAACCTTTAAACATGAAAACATTTGAGAAGGTAGAACTGTCAGACTCTCTCCCTGCCCATTTAAATAGGTCAAATTCATGGTGTAGTTAAATAGCAATGATGATGTTAGAAGGCTCAGTTCTGGTAGCTGAAAACTCGTAACTTGATTTCCAGTAGCCCAGTTTATTTTATTTCAAGGAAGCAATCTACTTTTTAAAAATTGCTTTTTGTTAATCTTTGTCAGCAAACTTTTACAGCAAAAAAAAAAAAAAAGCTTCCACTCACTCATTAAAACAGTTTGATTGTTTTGTTTTCTGCTTTTCCTAAGAGTGCTTATTTTTTCCCCCAAAACTTTCTAAAAGCCATAAATTCTAAGCCAGCTGAAATTTCAGAAAATAGGTTGATAAATTTCAGTCTTCAAATATGTAATTAATCTTCATATATTTTCAGTAATACAAACACACCTGTGGGATACTTCCCATTGAAAACAAGAAAGGAAAACCTGTAATATATCTCAAAGTGATAGCTTTATCATGACTGACAGAGCTGCTGGAGGCCGCTCTGTTAGGAGAATAATTTGGGAGTGTATAAAGGAGAGATTGATTTTCACAGACCCTGTTCTTTTCATTCTAACATTTATTCCCAGTGTGTAAAATCCTCCTTCTTTTCTATGTATAGTCCAAAAAGGATTTTTGTAATATTTACTTTATAAAAATCAGAAAAAAAGCCAGCACAGGCCAATGCATGCACAGCATAATGAGTACATTATAGATGGGCAAAGTCTAAATTCAAGTGGAGTGTGCAGTTTGCCAGTGTGATGCTGTTTCAATCAAATGCTTTCTTGTCAAAAACTTGTTTTTATTTTGGACATTTGGAAGAAGAAAAAATGTTTAACATGTGGAGCTTTTCAGGAAGTGCAGTATGGAGACAGAAGACATGTTCTAGGGCCTTGTCAAATCATTTTAAAAACAACAACAGCAACCCACCATCAGAAATGCAATATTCCACCTCATAAAATAGATGGGAAGTAATCTTGCTGGGTTAGCTAGTAGTGTAAGATAGACTGAAGAATGTGGTGGCATACTATGAATACTGTAACACTCCTCCTCCTCCTCTTCTCATTCCCCCCAACTTCCTTGCTTATTTGTATATATATTTCTGGTGTGTGTGTGTGTGTGTTGTGGTTGTTGTTGTTGTTGTTGTTGTTGTTGTTGCTGCTGCTGCTGCTGTATACCTTCAAGTCATTTCTAACTTATGGCAACCCCAAGGCTTATCATGAGGTTTTTCTTGGGAAGATTTGTCTAGGGGAGGTTTGTCATTGCCTTCCTCTGAGGCCAAGAGCATGTGACTTGTCCATGGTCCAGTGGTTTTCTGTGGAAGAGAGGGGAATTGAACCCTGGTCTCCAGAGGCATAGTCCAATATTCAAACCACTATGCCACACTGGCTTTCGTGTGTGTATGGCAAGGATCATTATTTGTTTTACATCCTAACAGAAGGGAAGAAGAGTTCTTGAAGAATAGTTGCCTGTGAGGTGAAACAAAAGCATGGGGGCAAGGAGACAGACATAATCCCCAGTGTGGATTCACCAAAGTCTCCCATGGGAGCTCCCTTCAGGGTTGATAGGCCCCTAGAGGTATATCTGGCAGCAGTCCTAACCTGATTTAGGGGGGAAGAGATGGCACAAAGGGCCATTTTGGGGGCAAGGAAGTGGAGGGGCAGCTGCACAGTGGGCGCCCCAACCCCTTCCCGAAGGCATCATCAGAGCGCCGGCCCCTCCGCACGGCCGGCGCTCCGATGATGCCTTCCCGCCACGGCGTCCACACACGCTGCAGTGGAAGAGTCACCGAAGGTGCGCCGGAAGCCTTTTGTGGCGCACCTTTGGTGACTTGTGGAAGGAGTGCTATTTTAGCGCTCCTTCCAGGGGCAGTGAAGCTGCGCCACAGGGCTGAAGTGTGGGGATACCTCGGCCCCGTGGTGCAGCTTTCCAGGGCGGTCCAGGGCCGCCCGTCAAGATCTTCCCTTATGACTACTTTTATGCTCCATAGCAGTAAACTGCTGTCCTATTTGAATGTTACTGTGGGCCTTGAAAGGCTGCCATAGCAGTTTGGCTTGTTGTGGAGTAACTGCTCTGATGTCATCAATTATGAATTCCAGAAACCAGGCTTTACAACATAAGAACACAAACTTACTGCCACACCCACAGTTTTTCAAAAAGAAATTCTATTTATAATTTGTGTTGCAGCCCCAAAACCCTTTGGTGAAGTACCCATTAGCTAGACTTGACTAACCTTTATATGTGCATGACTTTTCACCCCACCTCAGCTGTAATTAAGAGCTGCAATGATGCATTAATTAATTAATTAAATCATGTTAAATCTGGCAAGTCTTGGAACCCCAGAATGTAATGACTGTCTATTCCCCATCTGTTTAGTTTGGTCCTTTTTAAAGCACTTCAGCTGAGGTCACTATAAAAGGCTCCTACTGTTAATTAACAACAAAAAAAGAGAGTAAAAGAATGCCTGAATGTGATTGTGAGCAAATTGCTTTTAAATGTCTCAAAGTATGACCTCATGATAAATGTGTTGTTCTGTAGTTTAGATCTGTAGTAAAGTGAGGCCTATAGAAATAAATTTGAAATATTTCTCAGTTTGAGTGAAGAAACTGAGTAGACAATTTACCAAGAAAGCCAAACTCCCTCACTCTCTGAATATATATCACACATTAATATTTATATTCATATGAATTGAAAAAATAGGGGAGGATTTTGTTTCAGAAATGGGCAGAGAGTGGGTGAGGAACATACAAAGAAAAACTTTCTATATATATATGAAACTATTTGGTGCATTACAAGAAGGAAAACAAGCCACTTTAACAGCAAAGGCTTCTACACCATTCAATAAAAGGTTGCCCTACCTGATCAAATAAATACAATTTGCCATTGTGTATAAAGGGAATCTTTTCCAATTTAGCTATTTCCATTAATGTCTGAGTCCACTGATCAATAATAGACATTGCTTAACTTCCCTGTTCATAAGAAACATCTCCTTGACAGCTGTGGTTGTATTTTTTTTTCAAAGTAGTTTTGTACAAGACAAAACAAACAAACAAATAAAAAATCTTTTCACACACACAGGTTCAATAATGAAGTTATAAATATGTTTGGATTTAGAGTAAATCAATTGTTTAAATTTGTTGCACCAAAATGGCGAAACCACAAGTTCATTTGGAACTCTGGGGTGGGAGGGAAGTTCTCAAATATGGCAATTTGAATTCATGAATAAGAAGGATTTGAAAGGTACCTACTGGCCCTGACACCTTCCATGTCACTGGGGCAGTGAATCCACACCACGCTTTAGGCTTAACTTCAAAACAGCTATTTGAGATTGTTGTTGAATGCATTCAAGTCATTTCTGACTTGAGGCAACCCTAAAACAAACCTATTTTGGAGTTTTCTTGGTAACATTTTTTCACAAGGGCTTTGCTCTTGCCTCTCCAACTACCTCTGGTTTTAGCTAATTTGTTATTTCTTTCACTTTTAATTAGTATTTTATATTGCTATACCTTTTATATTATTCTTGCTTTTAGTTTGCTTCTTTTTTTAATGATTGGGAGGGGGGTTGGGGTAGGGAGTTATTTAGAAATGTGTTTTTTAATTGTAGATTGTATTTTATTGTTATTCTTATTTGTTGTAACTCGCCTCGATCTGCAGAGAGAGGCAGGCTATACATAAAAATACATTAAAAAATGCAGTCTGTCTGCAACCATGAGAAACATCTGCTTGCATGTTCTGTGCAGAATAAGTAGATTTTAATTGAAGTTTTATTTGTACATATTTGGTGCTTTTGAACTTAGGGCCACTTAGTAGATATGATCTGAAATGAAGACTAAGGTGTAATCTGCATTGCAAAAATAATGCAATCTGACACTGCTTTAACTGCCATGGATCAATGCTATGGATTTCTAAGATTTGTAGTCTTGTGAGATATTTAGCATTCTCTGTCAGAGCACTGATGCCACAACAAACTAGAAATCCCAGGATTCCATAGCATTGAGCCATGGCCATTAAAGTAGTGCCAAATTGTATGATTTCTGCAGTGCCGATATAGGGCCTAAGCAGACTGCCAGAAATAGTGCACATTAAATTGAGGCACTGCCCTGGCTCAGTGCTAGGGAATCATGGGAATTGTACTATTTTCTGGGACATTGAGCCTTCTCTGTCAGAGAGCTCTGGTGCCACAATAAATTACAGTTCCCATGATTCCCTAGCTCTGAGCCAGGGCAGTGCCTCAATTTAATGTGCACTATTTCTGGCAGTCACAGTCATTCCATGTTGAATCATCACTCTCATTTTAATTTCACTGTTCATTCTGTGACTGAGGGCTAATCTACATGTAAGTGTATTATGTGCATTGCTGTGGATTTTCACATATCTGCATAAATGGTTAATTGTCATTACTTTTCTGTGCAAATTTGCATCTATTCACATCTGTTCACCCTCCCTCAGCTGAAAATGTGCAATAAACCAAATTCATGCTAACCATACAGACAGCCACCTGTGCAATAATGAGCACTTCTGTGGGTTTATCCAAATAATAATAATAATAATAATAATGATGTTATTTATAGCCCACCTCTCCCTGTGAATTGAGGCAGGTTTCAACAAATAATAACAATAAAATATAAATATACAATTAAAATCCAAATTTCTAAATAATCCCCTACCTCAACCCCCTTCCCAATCATAAAAAAGAAGCAAACTAAAAACAATGACAATATAAAATGAATAACAATATAAAATACTAATTAAAAGTGAAAGAAATAACAAATTAGCTAAAATTAGAAGTAATTAGAGGTGAGACATCTATCTTTCTTGAGGTAGATGGGGGATATCAATATAAATAATAATAATAATAAATGTTATTTATATACCGCCTTGTGGCAAGCCAATCCAGGCGGTTTACAACACTAAAATACGTACAACTTTAAACGATATAATTGCCTCTCCCCCCTAAAAAGTTATTAAACCACATCTCAATTAGAACCAATTTACAATTTAAAACAATGACAAATTAAAAACAATAGAAATA
>CM034706.1:81001926-81012489 GCA_020142125.1 Phrynosoma platyrhinos | reverse complement strand
TGACAAAATTTCATCAATATACCATAATAACCTCTGGGTGATAATTATAACTTTACGATACCCCCTTGTAAAACTCCATGGTTTTATGCAACTAATAGATGCAATTGAAAGGTTCACCTAGAGTTTAGAGATCATTAACTGCCCTGTGTGAATGTAGAAGTCATGGTGGGAGACAGGGCCACAGGGGTGAAGTGGAGTAAAAGTAGTTTCCCCTTAGCTTACATTTGTTGTATATGAGAGGTCAGTTCCGGCATTTTGGCATTTTTTTTTTGTATCTTTTATAGCCAAACAAAGCTTGCTTTGTCAGGCCTTCACATTCTGAACTTTTATTCAGCCATTCATTCTGACAATTAAATGATATTATATTTTATTTGAAGGTCCAAATGGTAATGCTTGCCACCACCAGTTTTAAAGCACTGAACTACAAAGTGGTTGCAGATTAGCTTTCATCCTTGCCAGCCTCCTTATTTATTTATTTTTACAAAATCACTCTAATATTTAATTTTACATTATTCTTTCCCTTATCTTAAAAAACCATCTTGTGAACTTCTCCACTCTATCAGGCCACAACTTGGTACCCCTGAACTACAACTTATTACAAGAAGAAATAGCTCTTGAAGATCTATATGTAACAAATTATTTTCTTTTACATTTTTAAAAAAGCAATCCTGGTTTGCTAAATTAGCATCTCTAAAAACTGACAACCTTTGTTAATTCTTGTTTGTTGTGTTTTCTACATGTTTATTTCTTAAAAAAGTTAAAATCCTGATAGTGAATCACACAGACTTACATCCACCTGACAACTGCTTTTTGGTCATTGCTGAGGACAAAATCCTTCACCTCCCTCATACAATAACCAACCAGATATAAAACCTAATTTTTTATATTGCCCACCTCCAACACAGTCATGCAGTGGCTGGTGGAGAGGAAGGATTGTTTAAGAAGCATCTGGTTTTGTCCCTATAGTTGCATGATGATTGCATCATCTTTGGAGAAACTTTGAGAGATACAATAGGGTGCCTTTATTTATTTATTTATTTATTTATTTATTTATTTATTTATTATATCAATTTGTATCCTGCTTTTCTCCCAAATTGGGATCCACCCTTTCATTCACATGCATCTGACTACAGGGACATAACCAGACAGTTCTCAGACATGTCCTACTCTCCATTGGTGACCACATGGCTGTGTTGAAGATAGGCAACTTTAAAAGGTAGGTTAACTAGAATCACCTATGCCAGTAAATGGAAAAGTGACATTCGTCCAAGTAAGGAGGAATGGCTGTCTAAACTAATTAATATAGTAGAATTAGATAAATTTACAGCTCTTTTGAAAGGACAAGACTGGAAGGAATGTGAAGAAATGTGGAATCCTTTATTTAAATATGTTAACGAGAAATAATTAAGCATAGATAAAGAAAATAGTCTGTAGACAAATGAGAAGAGACAAATAAGTACTCACTGTATTTTCCGGCGTATAAGATGACTGGGCGTATAACTTTTCCAGTTAAAATATAGAGTTTGGGAAGAGTATGACTTCCAAAACTGTTGTTGTTGTTGCTGTGAACCTTCAAGTCATTTCCAACTGATGATGACACTAAGGCAAACCTATCACGAACCTCCTTATACCCGGCGTATAAGACGACCCCCCCACTTTAACCCCAGATTTTGCAAGTTAAAAAGTAGTCTTATATGCCAGAAAATAAGGTATGTTTTATGTTTTGGGAAAATTTAGAAGAAAGATCTGGTAATATCCTCTCTAAGTTAAGGAAAAAGAAAAGAGGTAGTTATTTTTGAGTTGGGAAGTAGGATTTGGTTTAGGGTTAAGGAAGTCAACAGAATGCATGATTGTAAGCAAGGACTAGTGTTTTGTTAGTTTCATTAGTTAAATGTTTCTTTATATATATTTATGTTTGTATGTGTATGTGTATATATATATGTATATTTGTCTGTATATATGTATATATGTCTGTATGTGCATACACATATTATATATTTTTTCTCTTTTATGTTATTTTTTTCTTTTCTTTTTTTCAAAGTGTGTTTTCATGTATTGGTCCATGTATGTATATGATTTTGGATGTAAGATTGTGTATGTGTATGTATTTTAAAATATTTACAATAAAGTTACTTAAAAAAAGGTAGGTTAACAAAGAAGCAACACAAGATGTGGCATAGTTCCACCTATGGAACTTTTACACTACAACTCCACAGTGCAGGATCTTGGCCATAATGTTTTTTCTGTGTAACAAGGGTGGATCTTAAACCACAGGGCTGAAACTGTTGATCCTGCCTTCAAGGTGATGGAAAGACTCTCAGGGTAAGAATGCTATCTTGAAAATAAAAGGTTTCTCTTCCTCCCCACACATTCTGTTGGCCCCTGTGACTGCCAGCTGCTTCAGAACAACTCCTGTAGACTCTCCAAAGGGTCTGCCTCATCATCTCCTGTTATCCCTCCACAAAGTTTGTCAACCCCTACTTGGTATCAATGCTTAAAAGGACAAGTTAGTCCAAAGCTAAGCCATGAAAGTCACTAAGTGCTACCTCAGAGGATTGTTGTGAAGATAAAGTAGTGAGGCATGGAGGTATGTATACTGCCTTGAAATCTTTAGATGAAAGGTGGGATGTAACTGTTGAACAGGTGACTTAATGTAAATGAACACTGTCAACCCACAAAAAACTGATGATGTTTTTTTTGCAAATGCTCAGTTATTTGATCTCTGGCAGTCTTCTAAACTGGATGTTGATATAAAGTCTACTTTGGAAGCTTTTGGTGGATTACAGAAATAATAGAATGGTTTCTTGAGTGCATTTAGTTCAGGCTTTGTTACATGAAGGCTTGCATGTTAGAAACATAGCATTTTTGTATATTTGTAAAAGAAGAGAGATGATTCCTCATTAAAAAAATGTGTAGGAAAAATGGTTTGCTTCAAGTTCAGTGAGTCTGGGGGGTACTTCACTTGCTCCTCTTGCATTCAAGATCTATGTGAGATATTGCTGTTGTTGGATGTTAACTTCCTACTGTCTTAAACAGGTGTTATAAACATTTGGAGGACCTCTGCAATGTCCCACAGGATGTTTTCGCTATCAGTTGTTTTAGACAATTAAAAATAATTTCAGACATGTCTGGTTCTGTTTGATTCAGGTGTTGCATTGTGTTGTAACATACTTTTAGAATCAAACAAATTTTGTTTGTTTTCAAAAAATGTGACTACAGTAAAGAAGTAGTTTATAGGAAAATGTCTAGGCAGCTTAATGTAAAGCCTGCAATCAGTCCACAAGCAGTTGGTCATTCCTTTAGGAACCCTCCATTGCTTGGTCTGTGGCTGCTTTTATATAAAAAATGGGAAGTGAAGCTATACACCAGATATTTAAAATAATTGAATGCTTATTTAGGGCAATTCAGGTTTTATCTTGTGGAAACATACTTCTGTAAACTAACAAGATTTTAAAATGTAAGTAGGGTGGAAGAACAGTTTTTGTTTTTTGTTGTGTTTCTTCAAGTCATTTCTGACTCATTGCTTCAAGTCATTTCTGACTCGGTCCTCTGGGAGGAATCTGCTGCAGCCTATGAAGACCAGGCTGGCACAGACCTCCCAGAGGACCTTTTCTGTGACCACTCCCAGGCTATGGAACGGCCTGCCGGACGAGATCCATCTTATTACCACTTTTTCTGCCTTTAAGAAAGCAGTAAAGACGGATCTCTTCCAGCAGGCCTTCCCAGAATAACTTCCCAGCCCAATCGGAGTGACTGCCACCCCTCTCCCTTGTATTGTTGCTGCTTCCTGTTTTTATTATATTTTTATATTTTATTGTACTATTGTTTTTTAATCTTTGCTTGTTTAATTCAGTTTTAAGGGGGGTGGGTTGGGGAGAGGACTGAGGGAATGTTTTTAACTGTTGCCTGTTTTAATATGTTGTACCCTGCCCCGGTTGCCTAGCAGAGGGGCAGGCTAGAAATAAAATTATTATTATTATTATTATTATTATTATTATTATTATTATTATTATTATTATTATTATTATTATTATTGCAACCCGAAGGTGAACCTATTACAGAGTTTTCTTGGCATGTTTCTTCAGAGAGTGTTTGCCATTGCCAGCCTCCGAGGCTGAGAGACTGTGATTTGCCCAGGGTCACCCAATTGGTTTCATGGATGAGTGGAGATCTGAAGTAGAGTCCCATGCTTAAACCACCATACCATACTGGCTTTCCATTTACAAAGTGCCCAGAACACTCCCTCAATTGTGCTTCATTTTACTTGTGAATAGACAGTAAATGACAGAGAGGGAGAGTGCCCAGCGCACCTCTCCCTATCGTATACTATTTTACTCACAAGTAGACTGGCCCATGACAGCAAGGTGAGGAGACATGCCCTTTTGGCCCCACTCTCAGAAGCCCCACTCCTGGAAGTCCAATGACCTCACACACTGGGTTACATCCCGGGCAGTAACACCACCATCTAGAGACCAGGGCTCAATTCCCATCTTGGCCATGAAACACAATGGGTGACCTCAAGCAAGCCATATGCCCTCAGATCCAGAGGAAGGCCATGTCAAACCTCCTCTGAACAAATCTTGCCAAGAAAAATCTACAATAGGTTTGCCTTAGAGTTGCCATAAGTCCAAAACAACTTGAAGGCACACAACAACAACAATGCATTTTCATGGTGATTAGTTTGGATGATGCAAGGCCCAATCCTTGATTCTGATGCAAATTGTCCTAACACCATATGGCCAGTTCAGCACTGAACCTGTGTTATAACCACCACCCCCCGCAACAGATTTTAAAAACTCACCAAGTGGCTATTTACAATGTGTCCCACTGTGCTTCCCTCCACCATTCCTGTCAGCAAAGGTCACTTTCTCTGAGGTCAGAATGATCCATCCAGTCATGATTTTGATGCTGGGCCCCTCATTTCTGACCTCAGAGGGAGTGACTCATGCTGGCAGTGCCAAAGATGGGTGGCACACCAGGATATGTATGTAAAGAGCCTCCTGGCATCACTTCAGGGCCAGAATATTCTGGGCTGTTTCTTGATGGGGGAGGCAAGATGCTGACTAGCAGGCAGATAGCTCTTCATTAAGTTTTGCAGTACTCTCAGACTTTTGGTGTTAAAACATTTAGTACTGCTGAAATTATCTTTACCACCACTGGAAGATAAGAATTGTTTTTATTCCTATTGCACCAATTTCTTTCTAGAAAACCTTTAAATCCCTTGGACTTCAGGAGTGTAATATACACAGTGTTTTATCTTCCCTCTCTTTCTTTCTCTCTCACACTGGATTGGCTTTCACTGAGTAAATTCAGTTGCAACAACAATTAATGGAAGTATGTGCTATTCCATTGCTAACTGGAATAGCCAATTAAGATTCATGGATTTAAAGTGTCAGAACTGAATTCTATTCACATTTATACATATTGTATTCCTACTTGAAAGGTAAGGGAACTGTTCTCTTGTTAATCCTTGGAATATTTTTAACTTCAGTCTGATGGTCCTTTGCAGAAAGGGATACAAGCAATTGGGTCTAACCATTTTATATTGTGTCTGAAAGGGGGAAAAAACAATGCAAAATTACAGACTTTTTTTCCCCTCCAAATGGAAAAATCCCTGTGCTATAGAACTCCTGGTAATGCCCCTATCTGTATGCAATGCAAATCCCTGACATTGGTCCCTGGATCCTCAAGGCCTAGTGAAATCATCTAATGGGAATTACACAGGGGCTTTGGCCATGGAGGTAGAGCAAGCTAACCATTTAACAAATGAAGTATTATGGCCAGTGAAGACACAGACTTAGGGCCAATACAGACCGTCACAAAGGGCCACCCTGGGGGTGGAGCACCCTGACACTGTCCTGAAGCCGCGTGCCCATCTGCACGGTATGCAGCATCAGGATGCCCTCCTGATGCAGTGTGCACATGCGCTGTGTCAAAAGGGTGCAAAAGAGCACAGTGGAAGCTCTAAGGGTGGCCTTTTGCCATCCCCAAAAGGAGTGGCATTTTGCCGCTCCTTTTGGAGGCAGCAAAAAGGAGGATTGGGGCTGTGGCATATGGTTGCCACAGCCCCAATCTACTGCTCCCAGGGGCGGTTCTATGCTATCCCTTTCAGGCCGTCTGCATCAGCCCTCAGATTGTATGTTATTATCTTCTGGAATGGAACTTGGATATGTTGCTTGTGCCACAACTGGACAGTAGTAAGGTGAGAGGGTGAAGGTCAGTGGAATAAATTGGAATAATATGGAGTTGGACAGGAGTGGGTGGTTGATAAGGACCACCTTCCAGTTTGGGGCAATTGGAAGATGGTTCTTTGGGGCTTGGCCTCTTACCCATTTTCACAAATTGTCAGCACTTGGCTCTTGACTGAGCTTGGGGCATCCTGATCCAATAGGCAATTGAATAATGCATGGGAAGATGGATAAGCAGTTCAAAATTGATCTCCCCTCCTCACTTTAGCTTGTCATACTGTATTATTAATAAAAGTTGTGGCCTGCTTTTCTTCAATTATAACTGCCCAGCTATTGCTCTCAAAGCCATATCTATGGAGTTATTCAGACACAGGTTTTATTTAGCATGATTATGCGAATAATCTGACTCCCGTATTTTGATTTTATTTTTCACACTATTTTTTAAAAAAATCAGAACTGCATCTATGCAGATCTCTGCAATTACTATTGCTCACACTTGTCAGTACTGCAAATAAAGATGGAGTCAATGATCAGGATGTATTCAAAATATGTTCAAGACATGCTGAATGTTATCCTGGTTTATCCTGGGTCTATTCACATCAGTTATCCACACAGTGGACAATGTGAATCTTTTAGGAAAACTTGAGGGGAAAAGGAGACCGATTATCCCAGGTTTGGTGGTTTTCTGGCAACCCCCCCCAAAACAACAACAACAACAACACCTTAATTAGATGTATTGAAATGCATGTGAACAATAAAAATGCAGCTCATTTTCTATCAGGATTATTTTCAGTGTGAATAACTCTCATGTTTCTTTGCTAAAGTTTTTGGTGTCAGTGACCAAAAGGGGCTAGCCTTATGTTATACAAATCCTTCTTTAGAATTATCCATAATAAATTATCCAGGGTGATGTACAGTTTGATGTGAGATACTACAGACAGACAGACAGACGAATGTTGTGCCATTGTTCAGTTGGATGTCTAAAGTACAAAATCCCTAGACTGTTCACCAAGCAGTAGTTTGAATAATATTTGGAAACACAACAAAATTAAAAAAAGTAATTTGCTCTGTTGCAAAGTATTGCTGCAACTTGATACATTTTGTGTTATATTACTTGCCATGTTTAGTTCCTTTTTAAAAAGTAACAAAATAGCTTAATTTTTTTTTAAAAAAATCTTGCAAATGTCCAAGAAAATGTCTCAAAAAAGGTAACAAGAATAGCCAGCATTACTTATTACATGGAAAAGATAGTGAAATTACCAGTCACGACCTCTGAGTGAAAGGAACATTGCTATTCCAACATTACCTCCAGAAAATATATGTATCACACAGTTGTAACATGTAGCTTCCAGTTTCTGTTAAAGTTACAGTACTGTGAAGATACACTGTATTTCAGAGCTTTTGCATACAAAACATCTGGAGAAGCAGGTATACGAAAGTAATATTACTTCAGCACATCATCTCACTTTTGTGAGGTTCTCCCCTTATGAGAGCAAATAGTATTTTACTGTACAGGCAAAGTCCCCCATACTTAACAGACATTTTAAACATTTCCAGAATCATCCTGTACATATATACTCAGAAAGCCAACTAATTAATGGAGCATACTACCAGATATATATGCATGAGATTGCATCCCAGTGACTGGATTGAAATCTGAGTAGTAAATACAAATAAGATTGAACTGCATGATTTGTGAGTGGTAGTAGAACTTTGCAAATCCAATTTTAACACACTCAAAAATTCTGTTTCTTCACTTTGTTTCTTCCACAAATGTGTGTGCATGTGTATGTGCAACACATTTGACTCTTCATGTAGATACCTTCAAATCACCTGTTGACTTGTGGTGACTCCATGAATTGCATTGGGTTTTCTTAAACTGAGTACTCTGTGATGGTTTGCCTTTGCCTTCCTCTGAAATTTAGTCTTCCATTATCCCATGATAGGTTAACCTCAGGGTCACCATAAGTCTGAAAGGACTCGAAAGCATACAACAGCAACAACAAATTACCCTCATGGCACCTTATGACAGCCAAAAAGATCCACAGAGCAGCACACGAGATGAGTAATAAATGACAGTCTGCTCACAGGATTACAAGGTAAAAAGAGGGGGAAAGGAAAGAGAGGAACAGAAAACAAACTGGAAATCTGACCCTGAGTTTGTTTCTTTTCCTTTTTTCCACTTTTGCATTCAGCTTAAAAGGACACACCTTGAGGAAAAGGAGAAGCCTGTTAGGATTGGGCTAATCCTGCCATGATATTGTGCTGGGGAATCATGTTACATATCATGTGTTTGATCCAGCTGTGATGTATGGTATCATAATATGTAGTGTTTCAATGGGAAGATACAAGTTGGAGGTTTTGCATTATATAAATATGCTGTGGAATTACATGAATATAATGGAGGGTTTACTTCAGGTGTGTTAACTGTTATGTGTGCCAACTAATATGCATTTGATTCAAACCTGATAGTCTGATGTTTTGTATAGGACTGTTGTTAGGCTAGTTCATGTGTATGCTTTGATATATAGTGTTATACATAGCTATAGATCCATGATGATGTGATACATTGTTCCTAGCAATAGCAATAGCGGCTTCATTTGTATACTGCTTTATACCGCATTATGCAGTCTCTAAACTGTTTAAAACTATAAGCTAATTGCCCTCAACAAGCTGGGTACTCATTTTAGTAAACTCAAAAGGATGCAAGTCTGAATTCAACCTGAGCCCTGGCTGTTATTGAACTTGCAAACTTGTGATTTGTGGGTGAGAGGCTGCTGTACAGGCATTTAACCACTGCATCACCAGGGCTCCTACTAACTGGTATGGGAGGGGGAAATACAAATTTGTTGTATGGGTTAAACAAACAAGTAACATAGGTTGTTGGTTAGATTAACAGTTATATAGATAGCATAATGTGTGATAAAGGCAAAAAGGTAAAGGTAGTCCCTTGACATGAATGTCTAGTTGTAACTGATTGTAGGGGGTGGTGCTCATCTCCATTACTAAGCCAAAGAGTCAGCACTGTCCAAAGATAAATCTGGTGATCATGTGCCCAGTATGACTGCACCAAATGTTGTTACCTTCCCACCGAAGTGGTATGTATTTATCTACTTGCATTTGCATGCTTTTGAACTGCTAAGTTGGCAGAAACTGGGACTAGTAATGGGTACTCACCCTATCATGCAGCACTTCCTCGAACCATCAACCTTCCAATCTTCTGATAAGTAGAATTGGCATCTTAACCACTAAGCCACCACATCCCTGAAAATGTGTGATATATGCAACAGATAGATAGATAGATAGGTTTTAATCTATAATCAAAGCCTTGGATGAATCTAAGTAACAGCCTTTACAGACTGCCAGAAATAATGCAACTTGAGTCCACTTTAACTGCCCTGGCTCAGTGTTAGGAAATCATTGGAACTGTAGATTATTGTGGTACCAGAGCTCTCTGACAAAGAAGGCTCAATGTCTCAGAAAAAAACTACAATTCCCATGATTCCCTAGCACTAAGCCAGGACAGATAAAGTGGTCTCAAGTTGCATTATTTCTGGCAGTCTGTAAAGGCCCTAAGGTAGCTTCTGTGAGAGGGCTTGTATAATAATTGGATTTTGTTGAAAACTTGGGGAAAGAATGCATGGGAGTTTTTGTACTTTTTGGTTTCTGAAGGCCTCCATTATCTACTCCTGAGAAAGTTAAAACAACTAAGCAAAGCTTTCCTGGGAAAGAAGGCAAAACAACCTAAGAAGAACCAACAGTTTTGAGAACAGTGACATACCAATTGAGCCTGTCTTTGTGGAGTGGAGCTAATGCTTTTGATAGGTTTATGTTTGATGTATATGTATTTAGATTTAAGTTCTATCCAAGATGTCCTGCTCTCAGAATAAAGCTTACTGACAATCCACAGAAGCCTGGATTATTGAGTCAGGAGGGAAGGTTCAACTAGTTCTTGACAAAGCCCAACAGAACTGGTCTCTCAGCAGGACAGATGGAGTGGGCCTGCAGTCACTTCTTTGCCTCTACTATACAACCTGATGAAATGACTGCTACTAAATACTACTACTTTACCTGCTAAAAATATCTACGAGTATGCTCAGCATTTTCTGAACTTCAGAACAATTGCACCAAAGGTAATCCAGTGGTTGTTAGATAGTATTTGGAACCTCATTGTTTTAAAACACTGCAGATCCCTTTGGTCTTGGTTTCAAAAAGATCCTGTGTGACTAGTCAAATGTTTAATTAATATGCCAATTTTCTTTTGACATGGGACCCAAGGTGGCTTGCAAAAGCTAAAAATAAGATAAAATTCTGATAATAGGATTATAGCAATAGCAACTACATTTCTATACTGTTTATCAGTGAACTAAGCACT
>CM034706.1:80932875-80949689 GCA_020142125.1 Phrynosoma platyrhinos | reverse complement strand
TGTTCTTGTTCTGGTTTAACTTGGCAGAATTGATTCCAGGAGACGTGTAGATACTTGGACACAGTTGGTATTCTGGGCTGAGAGACACAGCATTGAGCAGCGGCTGGATTTGGCTGTTGGACTAGGACTGGCGGGAACCGTAAGATGGTTCGGGCGCAGAGGCATGCTGTGGGGAGCCATACTACCTAGACTAATCGAACTGTTGGCCTCATTCGCACAGTCTGAAATATTATTGATTCATCTCGGGGGAAACGACCTTCCAAAAATGACTTCGTTACAATTGGCTAGGAGAATAATTAAAGACATGAAGGAGATTCAGCGAATGTTGCCGAATACACTCCTCATGTGGACAAAGTTTCTTCCTAGGTGAGTTTGGCATGGGGCCAGAAGTGACGTTGCCATTGATGGGGCCCGGCGTTGGTTAAACAGATTTGTGGCGAAGACGTTAAAGAAGATGGGGGTGGTTATTGTTGATCACCAGGGAATTCAGTTTGGGTTACCACATTTGTACAGGGGTGACGGTGTGCACCTCTCCCCTCAGGGGAACAACATATACCTGTTAAAATTGGAGTCTTTCTTGAAGGCTTCAATAAGAGGGGGGAGAGGGGATGCCAAGCTAGGCTGACCCCCACTTGTGGCGGGCAGGGACCCTCCCCCCTTTAGGGAATTTTGTAGGTTAATTGGATTTATTAATTGGCAAAGAACAATAAACAAATTGGGTATATGTCATGAGATTAAACAAAATTTTGATGACGTCATATTAAAAATCAATGATGTCATAACATGGTTTCGTCATAAAATGATTTGACGTCATATTCGGTGGGGGAGGTGTTCATATTTGGATATGAGCTTACCTAAGTTAAAGAATTTGACGCATGCCCTGTAAAAAGGTAAATATTCAATAGCGCCTGCCCTTAAAACTCATGGGCATGCGTCAAAATATATTATTGTTAAGAGATACTTAAATTGAGGATAAATAATTTAGTTGTTTATATTGAAATTTAAATATGTCACACCCTGTACAAATAAAAGTTGTGGCCAATGTTTCATCCATACAAATCGCGTTGGTGTCCTTTTGTGCAGACGCAACAGTCAAATCCGCAAATGTGGAGGGATGAGTGTAATTATCTACTGCCATTATACTTTTGTCCCTATACAACAGCAAAAACACTGGCATTTTTTTCATCAATAACAGCAATAGGAAAACACATTCAGTTTTGTGCAAAAAAAAAAAAAATTTGTAAAAAACAATCTGTAGAGGTTTTTTTTTTTATGTGCAAAAAATAGTCCTGAAATGCAATAAAATAAAATAAAACAAACAATCATGAACAGAGCGCTCTTAAATCTCTCTTAGCAGGAATAATAATAGGTATATATTTATTTATTTACTTTGCATTCTTGGAAGGGAGGATGAACCAAGCAAAGATTTATATATTTAAGATGGACATAGCAATTTTTGTGTCTTCCTACCCTTCTAGGGATCTCATAAAATGAAGAAATATAGGGCTGTTTCAGATTTCTTCTTGGCTGTGTTTCTGTTAGTTGAGTAGATGTGTTTTCTGCTAAACAGGGATAGAGTTATCCCAGGAAAGGGAAGACAGACTGTACTCTTGTAAGGTTCACATGTACAAACAGTACAGGAATTAAGAGACCCATTGTTAAAGAGGAGAATATGTTCTCATTCCTTTTTTTTTTTTTAATCCAACAAGTTATAATTGATTTGTTCAACAAAATGCAGTGGTGAAATGAATATGGATTAAAACAATGTATTATCATAAAAGAGATCACATCTAGTTTTGAGACTGAGATATGTAGACCTAAATTATATTGCTAGTTTTATCTACAGAGGACCCATTGAAACAACTGTTGAATGGTAAACCAACACCATTAAATACCATTAATTCAAAGGGATTACTCTGGTTGAGACTAGCATTGGATTTAAGATATACTATGACCAAGGGAAGCAAAGCTGAATGGATATGTTAAACTGCAGAGTATAGTAAGACTCTAACTATTTTAGGCAATTGTTCCTTTTAAGAAAGACTAATAGGTGGGTTAGAACACATCTGGACTCCTATTCTTTATTTCAGCTTCTCTCTACATGTGATAAAAGAGTTAGAGCAGCAAAGATTTAAAATATTTGATTTAAAATATGTGGTCTCTTCCAACTCTATGATTATGAATCAAGAAAGTAGACTGTTTTCATTTAGTTCACCCTTTTAAAGTGGACCAAACTGTTTCTTAGTTCACAGACTACTTTGTAGATCAGAGCCGTTCTCCAAATTTTGCAATGTAATTTTCAAATCAAAGCATTTTTATATTAAATTTTGTAGTAAAAAAACTGAATCATAAAATTTGGAAAAGGACTATGATGTGGGAAGTTGTCTGTGAACTGTGAAGAAAATTGCTTCACTTTTAAAAGGTGGACTAAATGAAAATGATCTCTATCCCTACTAGGGTTCAAATCCCTGCTCAGCCATGAAAGCCTGCTGAGTAAACTTGAGCAAGCCTCACTCTTTTAGGGGCTGTACAGATGGCTCCTAAGGGGCGGCTTCATGCTGCCCCTGGGAGTGCTGGTTTGGGGCTGCAGCAACCACACACCATGGTCTCAATCCAGCACTTTGCTGCTTCAAAAAGAGCTGACAAATGCCACTGCTTTTTGGAGTGGCAAAAAGCTGCCGTTGCCACCACCGTGTCAGCTCTTCTGTACCCCTTTGGTGCAGAATGTCTAAATCTGTTTGTGTGGGCGGCATGAGGATGATGTGATGGTGGGGTCAGGGTGTCTGGCATGGGGTTTCCATGCCCTGACTCCACCCCCAAGCTTGCCCTTTTGGCTGGTCTGTTCTGGCCCTTAGTCTTGGCAAACATCCCCTGAACAAATCTTGCCTGGTAAACCCACTTTAAGTCAGAGTTTAATTGAAAGCACATAAAATGAATAAATATTATATTCGAGAAAAGGTAAAAGGTAAAGGTATTCCCCATTGACAAGATTGTCAAGTCATAGGATGTGATGCTCATCTCTGTTACTAAGCCAAATAGCCAGTGTTGTCAGAGACTACTTTGTGATCATGTGCCCACCATGACTGCACAGAATGCTGTTTACCTTCCCACCAAAGTGGTACCTATGTATCTACTTGCATTTGCATGCTTTCGAATTGCTAGGTTGGCAGAAGCTGGGACTAATGACAGGAGCTCACTCCATCATGCACCTGAACCTCGAACTGCCAACCTGCCGATCTTGCAATCAATAGAGTCTGTGTCTTAACCACTCGAACCACAAACTTAGATTTTCATGCATTTAGAAATAAATTTACCAACCTGAAAAGTAGAGAGAATGGGCCTGACTGATCAAATGCAAAACTGACATGAAACATAGGATGATTTTCAAATCATTAAATCGAACTTGACTCCAGTTTGGCTAGCTACATCTCCTAAATAATCTTCTTGAGAAGAACTAGCAAATAGATCACAGTAACATCCAGACAGCATTTCCAACTATACTGGATGCATTGTTCACACATTCTGTTTCAGTTACTAAATGTAGACAAGCATTTCTATTTCAACTGTATTAGGACATGTTTCTAGGATGACATTAGCTAGGAGAACATGCATTTGTGTGACACTCTCACACAAAGAAAAGGAAGGCAGGCTTGCTCACTGACATCCAAAAACTTTTCCAGCCGCAGAGGTACATGATAATTGACATGTCCCAGGCAGGTCTGTCTGACCACATGGATTGCAAACAATTACTTTCCTCAGCTGTTAGATTTTCAGACATGATCTATAGAGCGATGCTGACAGTAGATTTTCTGCCAGCAATAAAGGTGGCCTGATTCAGAGAATAATTATTGTATGCAAATGAATGTGATTTGCCTCTGCCCTTTTATGGATGACTCTGTTCTACCATTCATCATAGACAAATTTCACTTGGTGGGAGATGGATTTAAAGAGATAAGAGTCTCTCTTGATTTGGACTTACTAAAACCCATTCTTAAGTATCTTCATAAACAGGTATGCATAAGCCATAAATGGATGACACATTCCCTCTAATTACATATTGCTGCTTAGGAAATGGAGAATCATCATAGCACTTGGTCCAAGAATTTAATAGCAGCCTTTCTATCTCTTACATGAAAAATCATATATAGCTGGGATGAGGAACCAGATTATTTTGGGGTTGTATTCCCCAACCCACTCATGTGGGCAGAAGACATTATCTGTACGCTGGTGGGGTGGGGGGAATACAAAAGTACATTTGTGCCTGTCTGAATTTGGGAAGAAAAAGCAAAGACTATTTTTTTTTCCTGACCATGAATATTCCTTTGATAGGCATGGTGTCATCATTCCTGGGTAAGAAAAGAGGAAAATGCTGGATATTCATGGTTTGTCTTGACTTTTTATGCCATTGTTGTATAAAAGCAAAGTTGGTAAGTAGTGTATGTACATGTGAGTATGAGTGGTAGATAAAAAGACAGTGCAGTCACTTTCCATTGCTGGCCACAAGAACATGATGCAAGCTCACAAGAAATCTGTAGTACATGAGGTGTCACAGATAAATATCAGTTTCTGTATTTGTTCCCTGCATGTGGTGTGCATCCTTCTCCCCTGAGTAAGGAAGAAAGAGAATCGTATGACTGATATAAATGGAACAGGTCCATCTGTCAGTAGGCTGTCTTGTTACTCATACTGTAACAATATACTGATGTCACAGTAGAGCCAGAATACTCCCTTCCTAATCTAGTGCCTCAAAAATCAGAAAAAAAGAACCTGTGATGCATGCTTTTTAATTGACTGTGCACAGATATTAGTGTGTGTATATGTGTGGTAGTGTGTATACCCAATGTATCATAAGAGGCCATCATATAATTACCTCAATAAAAATGAAATACAGTAAATGCAATTGTTTTAGGGAAAAACAAGAAATGGAAGCTCAGTCCCTTAGATTGCCAGAGTAACATTACTGAGCTGAATGAATAGTTTCTTTGGTTTCACTGCTGAACAAAACATTGGGGTGGGGTGAGGAGGGGAGGGGAGGTTACTAGAACAATAACAAAAGACTGTAATAAATACTCATCAGTCCATGCTTTTCCTAGAAAGTGTGAAAAAGTATGTTTGGAAAGAAAAGTCAGAATTTGCTTAGGAGCTGAACATTGGCCAGAGTTTGAGGGTGCTATATTTTGGATTACAACACCAGAATCCTTCAGCCAGCAACTGGTTGTGCTGACTGGGAGATTTGGGGAAGGAAGAGCAGAACATTGGCCAGAATTTGAGGGTGTTATACTTTGGATTACAACACCAGAATCCTTTAGCCAGCAACTATTTGTGCTTACTGGGAGATTTGGGGAAGTAGAGTCTAAAAGGTAATCCCCTCTCCAGCTATAGCTTTAATTCATGCAGGAACCCTAGGATGGGGTCTATATTAGCCAGAATTCTCCAGGCTGCTCCCAGGGTATTCTGACCCTGAAGCAGCCCTGAATTTCCCCTGTTACCTCCACATACTGGAGTGACACATGCACCTCAATGTGCTGCCCACCACCACTGGCATGAACCACTCCTTCTGAGGTTGAAAACAAGGCACCCACTATCACATGGCAATGCTCCTTGTGACTATATAGGGATCATTAATATGGATCAGTTATGGATCCTGGTTACACATTCATAAATGTAATACTGAATTCTGGCAATTTTCTTTCCATTTTGCTGCGGCCTTCATATAACTTCACTGGATTTAAGTTTGTGACCCACAGATGTACATCTCCCAAGGTAGTCAACCTATACATCTTCTAGAAGATATCTATATCTGAAAATGATTGTAAAATTCTCTAACAAATCAGAATTTGTTCTTATAATTTCAACTGGTTTGTTGTTTTAAAAACTTTCTCCTTGGATAAGATAATAGTGTAGCATTCTGGTTCAGAAGCATATGCTCTAATAATATCAGTAAGTCTCCTAAAACACTTGTCCCCATCCATGTGATTGACATGGTGACAAAGACAAGATAGAGGAGTTAAAAGAAATTTCAAAGGAGTTGTTGGTTTTATCTCAAATTCAGACAAATATTCTCAGATACAGTTGATGAGGGAAGCACAGTTCCTGGGAAAATGTCCCTCTCTATCCACTAGGATCTCTGCAGGTGCATTCTATGATACAGTCTCATGTGACATTCTAGGCAAAACGTTTCTACTAGTCTTACAGTCCTTGCTGATTAAATTTTCCCAGGCACTGAGGATGAAGAATGGGCCTTTTCTGCTCATTGGCTGATTCACAGGGCTTAAAAGATATTATGGCTTTGCTTTAGAAACCTACAATTATTTCAAATGTGGAAATAGGGTTTTTGTTTTTTGTTTTTAATTGTTCCTAAGAAGCAGCCTAAATGATACTTTCTGGAATATGTGTAGTCTCCGAATACTTTTCAGTGCTAGCACTTTATAAACCTAAAGATCAATGGATATACCTCATCTTGCAATATGTTCAGTTTTTCTGCATAAAAATAGCTCATCTTCAGTTCTTTGAATTGTCACATCTCTCTCTTTCACTATAGCAATAGCATTTTGCATTTTTATACTGCTTCATAGTGAACTAAGCACTCTCTAAGCCAGGGGTCCTCAAACTACGGCCCGCATGCCGGAACTGGCCCGTCAAGGCCTTCCTACCAGCCCGTGGCTGGTCCTGCCGCTGCCTCCGCCACCACCGCTGCTGCCGCTCACACCTGCCGCCGGACTCCATTTTGTCTTCCAAAAAGGCATCCTGAGTAATATGCATGCGCATGGCATCACACACACATACGCACTACTCGAGCACCATTTTGTGTTCCAAAATGGCGCCCAAAGTCATGCGCATGCACGCGCGATGCCATGCACATACGCATGACTCCGGATCAAAAAGTCCAGGGACCCCTTCTCTAAGCAGTTTACAATATGTTAGTCAATTGCTCTCAACACGCTGGGTACTCATTTTACTGACCTACAAAAAGATGGAAGGCTGAGTCAATCTGGAGCCCTGTGCAATCAAACTCACAATGTTGTGGCTGCAGTATTGGCATTTAACCACTGCACCATCAAGGCTCCAATATACCTTGGTAAAGAGAAAAACAGTAGCAGGGAAGATTTCAAAAGTTGTAGTACTGAGATCTACAAGGGTCATTTGCACTAGTTTCCCCTTGCCGTCATGTCACCTTGCTCACACAATACAGAGCCAAAGCCACTGTGACTGTTAACTGTCTTCAAGATAGAAGGCAAGTTCCCCATCAAATCTAGGCCATCCTTGTCTTAAACTACCTTTAAAAGTCTCACTGGAACCTCACACCAGTGAGGCTACAGCAGTCAGAACCAAAACCTTTGTCACATGTCTGTGTTGCAGCCTTACTTGCTTGGTGTGTGTGCATGGAAATGTTATCCACCTATGCCTTGATTGCAAGAAGAACATATTTCCTTCTCTCATTACAGTGGATGCCTGGCAATATAGGTTGAATTGTATGTATCATGCCAGCAGATATTTCTTTAATTAAGCAACTCAGTTGGGCAGGTCCAATTCTGATCTATATTTTTAAGCAAGTGACACAACAAATGTACAGTGCAGTTCAAGCTAAAGAGAACCAGAAAAACAAGATGTAAAGTCAAAACTTACAGATATCCAACAACAGTTTCAAGAATCAATCAGATTCACACAGAACAAGAAATATATATTAGTTTTCTGCCAATATTCAGCATTACCTGACAATCTGTTATTAATGTCAGGGTTTTTGGTTTTTTAGATAAAGAACGTCTGACAGTGTGTGACTGAACAATAACATGGTTAACATATTCCCAAGATAGGATTGGGTGCCATAATTACACTGGGAGCTAAATATCATGCTAAAAGTTTGTCTAGTTTTACAACATGTCCAGGTCAAAAGGTTCAGCAACAAAGACATTCAGTACAGCTATGCTAAAGGTGGATTTTCCTGTGCTAACAAATGATGAGGAAAATATTATTTAAACAGTGGATGAAATGAATCTTGCATTCAAAGCTCTGGTTCAACAAAAAATTATTAGACAGGAGCTAGCACTTTTAATGGGCAATTGGAGAATGTTGTTAAATTAAATCTGTACACTGAACACTGCTTGCTGTTCTGAATATGATTCTTTATGGAACATGCATAAAAAAATTATGGCATTATCACTCAACCAGTTTTCACTATCACAGCTTCTTGAGGAATTTTTTGGCAAACAGAAATGAAAAACAACTGCAAGCATAGACCAGAGTGATATACAACCTACTTTACCTATGTATTTGGGTCTTACAATGTATGGGGGGGGGGAAGAATGAGATAAAGGAAATTGTACTAATATTATATTGACCTATCACTCTCATATGCACTGATATTAGAAAGGTGTTCTTCTCTTTGCAAAAGTGCTGTCCTCAACTTAAGAAAAAAAGTTGTCTGAAAGATTCTGTGCCTTTACAAAGTATCATACCATTCCAGCATTTAATGTAAAACTTACTGGGAGAAAGGTATGGAGGACATAGATGGACACTAATCAAATTACAGTAAGCATCTGATTCATTTTTATGCCCATGAAACTGAACTGGCAGTGATACCTTACTCCTTCACAAGCCATTTGTCATCCATCAGTGCAATGCCATAACACTGGCAATGTGTATGAGCCACAGTGACCTAGACAGGATTACAGAAAACAATAGCTATATTGTATTCTGTCTCAGTCAACAATTCTAGCACATGCAGTGCTATACATACAGTGCCCAGAAACAAACAGAGAAGGAGAGAAACTAGTCTGTATCTGCACTGCAGAATTAATGCAATTTGACATCACTTTAACTGCCATGGCTCAATGCTATGGAATTTTGGGATTTCTAATTTTGTGAGCATCCCTGTCAGAGAGCACTGGTACCACAAACTCCAAATTCTAGCATCCCATAGGACTGACCCATGACAGTTAAAGCAATGCCAAACTGCATTAATTCTTCAGTGTGGCTGAAGCCCATTTTGTAACTATCATGTTTTACCTTTGAGTGAGCATCCCACTTCTTTACCTGGGGCTGGTGTGTAAGCTACTGGTATCCTTCTGGGTTGCCTCTCTGGGATAGCACTTAGGGGTACTACATTACAGTGGCTCTAGCCTTTCCTGGAAGGGTGATTTGAAAAGATGCCAATGGGGGCTGCCTGTTTGACACCCTGGCCACTATTCAGAACTCAGTTCTATCCCCCCCCACCACCACCCAAGATGTTTAATATCTACATGAAACCACTGGGAGAGGCCATCCAGAATTTTGAGGTTCAGTATCATTTATATGCTGATGACATACAAATTTGTACTTGACTCCAAGGAAGCTGTTTCTTCATTAGACCAGTGCCTGCCATCAGTAAGAGACTGAGGGGGGTTGCAGACTGCCAGAAATAGTGCAGATTGAGTCCACTTTTAGGGTTAGGGTTAATGCTAGGGAATCATGGGAACTGTATTTTATTGTGGCACCAGTGCTCTCTGACAGAGAAGGCTCAATGTGTCAGAAAAAAAAAACAATTCCCATGATTCCCTAGCACTAACCCTAACCCTAAAAGTGGACTCAATTTGCACTATTTCTGGCAGTCTGCAACCCCCCTGAATGAGAGTGAACAAATTGAAACATAATCCAGACAAGATAGATGTGTTCCTGGTCAGTTGGAAGGTGGATCAGGGAATAGGAATTCAGCCTTTAGTGGATGGGGTTACACTCCCACTGAAATCTCAGGTTCACAGTTTGAGTGTGCCTCTGGACGCTGGTTTGAGCCTGGATGCCCAGGTTTCAGCTGTGTCCAGGAGTGCATTTGAACAGTTAAAATTAAAATGCCAGCTGTGCCCATTCCTTGAAAAGTCAGATCTGGCCATTATTGAAATCCTATTTTAAGTGTTTGTAATATGTAAATAGTTTTTTTAAAAATATAATGTTGATGTTTAATTCCTTTTTAACTTTTGTAAATTAATGTTTTAGTTTGATCTTTTTAAAATTATTGTAAGTTGTCTTGGATCCCATTTTGAGAGAAAAGTAGGATTTAAGTGCAATAAATAAGAAAGATATAAGTGCAATAGATAAATAAACAACCAGTAGTCCCTTTCTGTTCATTGAACTTTTCTCCTCTTGTGGCAATTGCTATGACAATGAGGGAGATGATCTCTCTCTTCTCCTCCTACTTTGCTATGGGGGGAAGCAGACGAGGGCGTCCAGGATGCCCTGGGCCGGTGCGCCGCGGGGCCGCAGCCTCCGCACCTCGGCGCACTGGTGGCATCCCTGGAAGGAGCGCTAAATCAGCGCTCCTTCCTCAAGACAGCGAAAGTGTGCCCTAAACGCGTAGGGCGCACTTTCCCTGTCTTTTCTGCCGCAGCGCATGTGGTCGCTGCGGCGTGAGGTCATCCCCGGAGCGCCGGCAACCTCAGGAAGAGGAAGGGGCGCCGCTCGTGTGGCTGCCCCTCCTCTTCTGGGCCTCGATGACGGCTCAATTAGCCGTCTGCCGAGGCCCTATATCTAGTACTTCAAGAAAGTAATGGATACTACTATCTTTTGTTCTTTTGTTCTCAAGGCTTTTTATTGGCACCATGAGTCTTCGGGAGCAAACACCGTGCAATAATGAGCATTTTGGAATTCAACAAATGTTTCTTTGCTATGGGGAGCTCCATTTGCAAAAAGGGGTGGATATCAATGGAATCCCTCTGAATTGTCAATAGATTACTAGCAAGAAAGCTGGAGGATCACTATCATCTATCTTCCTTTGTCTTTTCCCAATCTTCTTTGTGCCTCAGTGCTGTCCACAACCTAGCTGCAAATATGGTAGAAGAAGGGAAAGAGTTTTCATACAGCTTGCTTGCACCATACGTGGGCTTGCCATACATGGATTTGAGCTTATGTGCATGGCAAGCCCAGGACAAAATGGCATGCGTGCCACAGGTGCAAGTGTGACACTGTGCAAGGGATTGTGGCACCATAGGAATCAATACATGGGAGGGGGTTCCCCCACATATAGGAAGGGCCCACTGTACAATGCTTGAGTGCTTCTCTGTTATTTCGAACTGTACCACCAAAAAGGAAGAGTTATGACTTTCAGCTCCTTTGTACAAATGAATGTGAGGATATGATCGGACAGAAAAGGTGACAAACCTTGAGGAACGCCTATGTACTCTGTTGGTAGTCTAGCAAAAGGTTAAACAGAAAAGTCAACAGAAGGCTTACTATTATATCTCTAATAAGAAAAAAAAACAGATTGAAATATTACTTTGTCACATCTTAATAACTATTTCTCTATTTCTTCCTCCACTGTTTTTTTTTTTTTTTAGCTCTTCAAGGTAGCTTGCTTGTAATGATAGATAAAGTAATATTTACTGCCTAACATAGCCCTTTTGCATTTTCTGCAAATCACACTTATTTGTCTTTTCATTTGGTGGAAATAAATCCTTTCGGGAACTGGTTCTTCTCATTTCATTACCCATGATCCCTAACAATTCTCTCTCACACCTTAATGTCTGAAGCTTCCATCATGTCCCAACAAATGCCCTGCCAAATAAGAAGCAGCTACATTACCTCAAGCCACAGCTTTGTTGATCTGTTATCTATAACTCCCTAAAGTGGTCAAAAAGTCTCTGAAAGACACAGAGACAAACCACAGGAGAATAGTTAAAAGGAAAATAGAGCCTATGTACAGTCAAAACATCCAACAGTACCTCCACATAATGTTTCATGGCATATGACAAGAAAGAAATGACATGTCTTATCATCAGTCCAAAAAAAGACAACCATATCAAGTATAACTTTACCATTGGAGGACACCCCCCAAAACATTCATATGATTCATATAGTTACAAATATATCCAGTGAGGAGTAAAACAGACTACAGTCAGCCTTCTGCATACACAGAATTTTTATTTATCCATGAATTCAAGCATCCACAGCTTGAAAATATTTTAAAAATATATAAATTCTAAAAAAAACCCACCTTGATTTTGCTATTTTATATAAGGGACACAATTTTACTATGCCATTGTATTTAATGGAACTTGATCATCCATCAGTTTTGATATCCACATGGGAGCCTGGAACCAAACCCCAGCGGATATCAAGGGCCCACTGTGTTAACTTCATTATTAAGATACAATACTATTTTCAGATTGTACTCCAAAATATCTTCCCAATTTGTGGATAATCTTTTCAGGTATTATACCATTTTGTGTTTTCATTTTGTATCCATTATGATCCTATCAACCCCATCTCAGTTCCTCCTTCCTAGTATTCTTGCAACTGTCTGTTTTTTTAAAAAAAATCTGTTAAAATATTACTTATTAAGGTTAAAGCAGAGTGGTACATTTTAGAGTAAAAGTATAACACCAGAGGAAGTTGACATCTTTCAAAGGAAACAAGATAAATACTTGGGAGTTTTGGGGGGAGGTTTTTTTGGTCATTCCTTAGAAACTTCACAAGGTCTTAGCAACCAGCTGTAGAAATCCTCAAGTTTTTCCTCTTTGTGTTTCCTCTACTCAGTGTCTTTTCACACACACACACACACACTCCTTAAGTTTTTGGTAGCAGCTGCCCCATAAGAAATAATATTCAACAGAACTGGTGCCTGTCACCGCTTCGCATCACATGCCTGGTAATTAAACTCTGACTGATTTATTGACTGACAGCCAACAAATCCCAACCCAGTTTTTATGATATACATACTTCCCCAGGCTAAATTCACTCAAACAACAGCCCAGCTGAGAGGGAAGGGTAAGGCTGCGTAAGGAGGAAAAGAGGAGGGGAAAAAAGAGTGATGTGGTAAAGCAACATACACTTTCAAAATCTGGTCTCAGTAGATGAAGAGAATACATTTTGTAAAAGGGTTGGGGAGGGGGGAACCCTGTCAAATGCAACATCTCTTTCAAAGCTTTGAGAGGGAAAGGGAAGAAAGAAATAGTAAACATTATTACTTCAGCTTTAAGATTCATTTGAAATGCCTCACGTACAAAAGATCTCTGAAGGGGAAAACAAGATGTGCTTGCAGCTAATATTACAGTCAAGTTCCAATTTTACCTAGGGGAAAGCAGCTTTATTAAAAGTCATGACTGAAATTGTGTGACAGGTGCCAATATTCTCCACCCTGACAGATGTGTCAGTTTGCAAATGCCATTTTCTTGTCAGCAGTCCCTAGATGGAGTTGCTCCCATCACCATTTGTCTCTCTTCCAGCTAGATCACACATGCCCATTGCCTGCCTCCAAGCTGCAATGCATTGTTTGATGTGTGGAATCTTCACAATGAGACTTATTAAAAGACAGTCCATTATTTTTATTTAGAGCATTTCCAAAACAAGCAGAGCAGCCGCACAGAGATAATTTTAAAAATTGTGTGGCAGGTCATCTCTGGGCCAGAGCAACTCAATTTGAAATGCATAAGGAAGCAGTCTCCCCCCAGCCCACACCCTCAGTTCATAATGAGGGTGATTTGAGTGACATTTAACCCTTGAATAATGGCTTTGAAAGCCTGCAGTACAGTACTGGTATAAACTAAATACAGGCAATGTTCAACATGAAGGATGAATTATGCCCTGGTTTTTCCTAAATCTTTGTTCCCTGTGCATTCTTTTACTTTGTTACAGGTGGACTTGGCTGCCACCATGATAAAATATAAAATCCTCCTGATCAACTCTGTTTATAGTCCCTTTTGGCTGTCTTTTTGCATTGAACCATCAAAGAAAAATAGCATCTCTTCATTACACCTATATGAGTACTAGGCAAAGAAAAATGATTCTTTTAATAGAGATAATGATAGAAAAGTTGTAATCCATGAGATATCCAGGGGATATTTGTGGGCTTGTGGGGGATACAAAAAGCCATGACTTGTAAATTTGAGCAGGAGTATAATCTCAAAATAGAGCATAATCTCAAACAAAAATTTTAGGCTAGAATGTTCAGATTGAAACAGGATGCATACATTTATAATATTTATATACTGTCATTCACAATATTCATGAATATGTCCTATATGATGAAGTATGGTGGGACATGAACAAATAAAAATAAGGCACACAAATATATGCACATACTTACGCACATACTTACACACTTGTAAATAAAATGTGTATTTTGCTGCACAGGTAATCAAACCTCTGTCTGCCACTAAAAATTCCCAGGTGAGAGGGTAAAAAGCATTCTGTGCAATCATGCTGGCCACATGATCACAGAGTAGTATCTGACAACGCTGGCTCTTTGGCTTAGTAACAGAGATTAGCACTGCCCCCTATGGTTGGACACAACTGAACAACCTTGTCAACGGGGAATACCTTTACCTTTTATGTATGAATTATAAAATGCGTGAAGAGAGAAGTGTCATATGTGAATGGCTTCCTCTGTTTTCAAATTTAGATTCTGGCTGCAATGGCAAATGGAAGGTTGGTTCAGAAGTCCTAGAAACCAGCATTGCATTTTAGCTTGTTCTATACCCTGTAAACCTAATACATTGAATTAATTTAGGATGTGTCTTTTCTTTCTTTGTGCTAGTATGTTATGACGTGAGGTCTAACAATTTTCCATTTTCAGTCTTCTCTAATAGATGGATCTGAAATGATATATATAGTATATCTCAGCAGACTGTATTCATGCTTTTGACCATGCATCAGTTAGTAGAAGAACATAATTGAAGAACTGCATTGGAACCCAATTTTCTTTATCTAAATTTTTCATTAGATCCTGGTCATGTTTGAGAGTCAGTGCATGAAATTACTGGTGGATTAAATGAAGGTAAACCTCTGAAGCTTAGTCCAGATTTAATGAGGGTGGGAGGGGGTCAGTCAGTAGATCAGTACTTGTAGGTGGCCAATACTTTCCTCAAACATTTCAAGGTATTTTGTTGTTTATGAACCAAGGTATGTGTTACAGTACATATCAAAAACCATCATGGATTCCAACATCCCTTCCCAGAGTCTCTATCTATAGAACATTCTATAGGAGCTAGAATGCCAAATGAATCTCAGTCTTTGGCTGAGGGAGGATTTGAAACCATTGAAAGCTATCTACACAATGTTAGAAACATTCTGAGTTCAAAATTTCTAGGTTGTCATAGTAAGTTAATGACAAGATCTTACACAATAGTGCATGGACCAAATTGCTCAAAGCTCACTTATTGTAAATATTCCTTGCTAGTATTCCACATTCACATGTCATTCCACTTCTCTACTTGATTAATTCTTCACACATCATCTCTGACTGGCCACTAAATAGTATCAAAACGTTTTCAAGAAATAAGCCCCTAAAGAAGAACTCCTCAAGAATCCTTTCTCTTTTGTCTAATGGCTGGGGAAAATAAAGGAATTAAGCAACAATGCTGGAAACCACCCTGGGAAGTGTAGAGTTTGGAAATATATTTTTAAGAGGAATCAAAATATTGATACACTGAAGGTATCCATAACTGAGCAGCAGTAGGATAATGCTCTGGGTCCCAGCACATCAACCTACAACTAACTATTCATTTATAGATGGCTTCAGCATGTTGTCACATTTGTTCTTAGCAGTAAGTTTGCAAGCTCTGGAAGGTGTTACATCATACTAAAAGACAACTAGCAGTTCTAGGGCACTGGAGAGAGAAATACATTACTATTTTTATTTTATGATATATTAGCATTTCTTTCGTGGTGATATCCACAGGGAGTAACCGACAAATGGGGCAGAGAAATAGAAAGAAACACACCAAATGTTTTGTAGATTTATTTAACTAATTGCCTACCTGCTGCCAACATTTTAAGAGGCTTGAGAAGTGCAGAGTCCTGAATTTAAAAAAGGCAAAATTGCTTTCATAAGCACTTCAGAGCATTTCAGCTTGTCTATGGAAGTGCTGCCCATTAGAACAATTCCTTTTGGCAAACTAAGCCAATGGAGTATATTGGACCCCTTTTGCAAAACTTCTGACTCTAGCGAGGGCTTAATAAATGGAAAGGAAGACTTTCAACTCTACACTGTAGAAAATGTCACAGTTCCCAATCCTGTTTGGGTATACATAATGGGACATATGTCTTTATCATTATACACAGTGATGTTGCGTATAGAGTAAGAAATATTCACTAGTTTTTCTTGCATGTCTCTGGATGAAAAACCTGCATAGTTTCCTCCTTGTTGGGTAAGATTATGGGAGTCTGGAGACTATTTCTCAATCTTCAGCTTCAGCTTCAGATGGCGTCTCTCCCCTTAATGACTGTCTTAAGGCAGTAATGGACCGGATGAGGAAAAACAGATTGGGACTGAATCCAGATAAAATGGAGGTACTCACAGTAGTGGCCCCGAAACCAGGTATTGGGATACAACCTCCAGTTCTGGACGGGGTCACACTCTCTGTGAAGGACTGTGTTTGCAGTCTGGGGGTGCTCCTGGATCCGTTGCTTCAGATGACTAATCAGGTAAATGCGACGGTCAGGAGCGCTTGTTACCAGCTTCGGCTAATATGCCAGCTGCACCCTTTCCTAGAAGTAATGGACTTTGAAATTGTGGTGCATGTGCTGGTAACTTCTAATCTTGATTTCTGTAATGCTCTCTACATGGGGCTACCCTCATGCTTGGTCAGGAAACTTTAATTAGGACAGAACATGGCAGCCAGATTGGTCTCAGGTACAGCAAGGAGAGACCATATAACATCTGTATTAAAGTCTCTTCACTGACTGCCTATTAGTTTCCAGGCCCAGTATAAAGTCTTGGTTATTATCTTTAAAGCCCTAAATGGCTTGGGTCCAACCTATCTTCAGGACCACCTCCTCCCATATAATCCTCCCAGTGTACTCCAGTCCTCTGGGAGGAATTTGTTGCAGCCAATAAAAACTAGGCT
>CM034706.1:80890027-80922350 GCA_020142125.1 Phrynosoma platyrhinos | reverse complement strand
AAGTAGACTCAATTTGCACTATTTCTGGCAATCTGCAACCCCCCTTAGAGTCATGGGATAAGAAGCAACTTTCTTTACTGGGCAGAATAGCAACAGTACAGATGAATGTTGTACCAAAAATGCTATATTTATTTTGGACAATACCCATTCTGATGATGAAAAAAACTTTTTGAACATGGAAACAAGATATAGCAAAATTTATATGGCAGGGGAAAAAACCTAGGATCAAAAGTGCAGTAATGAAAGATCGGCAGGATAAAGGAGGTCTAGGTCTACCGGATTTGGAATTATATTGCAATGCGGCGACATTACAATGGTTAAAAGATTAGATTTTATTAAGGAATTCAAAATTCCTGGAAATAGAAGAAGTCAATATGAAAAACGAATGGCATGCCCGATTATGTTATAATAAAGGCAAGGAAGAAAAAGAGTTTAACAGGCATTATATAAGAAGGGCAATACTCAGGGTATGGACAAGATATAAAAGACATTTCTACTCCAAGAGACTTGGCATAAATAAGAGAGTTCAATGAAGGGAAATTGGATTACTTATGAAAAATATTGACAAAAACAAAAGAAGGATTAAAAATTAAAACAAAAGAAGAATTATATTAGGAAGAGTTAGAAATCAACGGGTTAAAATACAAGCAGATAATAGAGGAGTACACAAAAGACTTAATAGATTGTGGAATAGAAAATGATGTAAAGGTATTTGATAAAATACTGAAAGGAGGTGACCAACAATGGATAAAGAAGACCTATAAACTTATTAGAAATAGAACTAGGGAAAGAAACAGTAAAGGACAATATGGTAAAATGGAAATTATCTGTGCTTCCTAGTGAAAGCCTCTGTCTCTTCTTGTTCCTTTGCCTGAAACCTTGACTCTCGGACTGCTGACTTATCTTGAACCCTTGACCTTCGGAATGCCTTGACACTGTTTCTCTGGAATCCTAGACCTTCGAACTGCTTGACCCTCTACTTCTGGATTTATCAAGAATATGGAATTTTTCTTAATGGGTATGCTGTCATTCCCATAGTGAAATTCTATCATCCCTCAGAAAAGGTAACTATTCTAACCACATACGTATTATATATTGCTAAACTATTGGAAGGAGGTTGGATTGATGGTTGAAAGACGCATTTAAGAAATTGCTTTAGTTTTTGTTTTCTCTTTATCTTGATTTTTATCTCATTTCATCTTGCAGCTTTTACTCTTTGTTAGTCTGTGTTACTTTATAATTTTGTAAACATCCTTTCTTCCATTTAGAGAATACAATTACCTTGGATTCCTTGTTGGGAGAAAGGGGAGATAATAAATAAATAAATAAATACCAACCGGTTCCACCTAACAAGTACAAAATAGCTATTTTCCCACTTCCAACCTTCTGCTGAGCATCAGTCCAAGTCAGCAAAGAACAGAAGTGCAGGCTTTTACTTTTGGTTATTTTTTAAAAGTCTTTGTGTGAATCCAAACTATTCTCCTAGAGTATTCCTCACATCCCTCGTCTTCCCCCTCCTTTTCCCCATCATGCCCAGAATAATCCTGCTCCCAGACTCTACACGCTGGCCTTCAATAAGGACAGTACGTGTTGTGTAGCAGCTGCAACAAGGCCTCACAAATGCTGGCTGACGAGAAGTGACAGCTCTGTATATCTCTCACTGGCACTGACAGCTGACAGATGGATACCACTCACACACAGAAAAAAAGCCCCTAGGATGATTCGCCAACATTACTCTCTGTTCATAGGGGCCACACTTGATTGAGTGCTGTTCAGAATAATAAACCCTTGTCGATCCTTCCAGAGCCATTTTGCTCACAATGTCCTGATTTTTTTCCCTTGAAACATGTACAAACCTACACTCAAGCTTTGCTTTGTTATTTTGCCTCACTTTGTCTTATGGATGAAAAAGCAAGGAGGAGACCTTATCTCCCTACTAGCTTTATTGCAGCTGCTTATTAGTGAAAGTGAACCATAAGCACTTAACTTAGCAAGAGCATGTTAGTGGTTTACTCCTTTATAATTCCTTCCTATCTCCCCAATTGGTTTCTTATAATCCTAGGGATTCTTTTTATTCTCTTCTATTGCTCAGCCCTTTTTCTGAAAGCAGTGCTGGTTGGTTAGTCAGAAGGCAGTCTTGTACGTACAGACGGACAAAAATGCATGTTGATGCAAAAGAAGAAGTGAGGGGGTGGTGGTGAGAAGGAGAGTCATAAACCAAAAGAAGCATCCATTCACAGGAAGAGATGTGCAGAGACAAAGAACAGGGAGGAAAAGAAGGCAGAAAAAGAGAAAATGTTTCCAGAATTAGAGTAGCTAAAATCTCCCAACATGTTTCTCTTAAAAGATCTGAAAATAAAGCCGTCTCTGGAACCCCCCCTCTTTTTTTTTTTTTTTTTTTTTGGCTGCATTTCCATTCTTTCCACAAACTGCTCCATTATTTGTACCCCAGGAGGTAGGTAGCATTGCCAAAAGTCATTTTCAATTGGAAGATAGTATGCATTGCTATCATCCCCCTCTCCTTTCAAATTATTAGGATATACCGGTAGCTCAAATAGAAAACACATTCTTACGGCAAGAAGATCAACTCTTAACAAAGGAAAAAACAACCAACATAAGCCAGAATGCCAAATGCAAGCAAGCATATGTAATACAAGTGCTGTTATGTAGTTGTATGTATGTATTTGTATGTATTTTCTTCACAGAGGATAATTTGCTCAGATGGCCATACATACTCTAACCACTCCCCCCTATGTGTGTGTGTGTGTTACAAATTACAAACATCAGCTTTCTACAGAATACGTGCTCTTCATTTTTGCAAATGTGTTATTTATTTCTGACTGTCCTAACATGTTGCCATTGATTGGCCATTGTTAAAAAGCATATGTCACCAAATATATTTACATTTCTGATTACCAAATTAAGCGGATAAGGTTATCTGAAACTAGGTAGAATGGAAACAGTCATCAATGTGGAAATAGCTAAAGAATGAAAATTTGGTTGAAAACATCCTAAATATTATGTAAAATATGTTACAAATGTCTTCTTGTTTTTCAGTGTTACATGTTGCTGTAGTTGTTGTGTGCCTTTAAGTCATTTCCAACTTATGGCAACCCTAAGGTAAACCTATCATGGGGTTTTATGGGGCTGAGAGTGTGCGATTCACCCAAGGTCATCTAGTGAGTTTCCATGGCCCAGCAGAGAATCAAACCCTGATTTCCAGAGTTGTGGTCCAATGTTCAGACCACTACATGTTGCTGGATCTCTTCAGTTTTATATAGTAAGTTAAAAAATCAATATTAAATGCAACTGAAAACTATATACAAATTAAACTGAAGTTATTCTATAATTGTTATTGAAACATACCATAGATTAGGTCTGAGTGGCTGCAGCGTTAACTGTGTCTTTTCCTCCATGTGCCTGCAGATACAGGTTCCTCCTTGCTCATAGAAAATCCAGGTTCCCCCTAACATAACATATCTTGTCTCACTGTTTCTCAATGATGTAGACACTCACTTGTGCTAACTGTGAGAAGTGACATGACCATTGTACCATTGTATGGGGCTTCACTGTATTGCCCATTAAGTAACTAGAAACAGTGCTGTACCTAAATCAAGTACTTGAAGCTGAATGAAAATTGTGACACAATGTCCTACATACTTTTCCCCTGGTGGATATTCCATAAAGCTAAGAGTAGCCTACAATTCTGTCTAATCCAGTGCAGTCCATTAACTCCTGACAAGGCATAGCCATGTAACATATCCAGAGCTCAGTTCAGCGATCACCCTGTAGCAATAGTTACAATGGGCTTGTGTCCATATATACGAAGTCTGTCTATGAAAGCTCAATTAGGCTGTGAATTGAATTACGACATACCCGAAGCACCTGAAATCATCTACATATTCACTGGCACAATAGGAGCAAGAAACAGATTATTTTTTGTTTAATTAATGCAGCTTTCTTCAGGCACATTTTGCACTGGCTGCTCAAATCAGGGCAACTTATGTTGGTGAGATGAATTGGATAAATGCATTTCACAATCACATATTTAGATATTATTTGTTTTTGGATTATATGTTCCATGTTATCACTGAAGGCTCTGGATTCGTGCTGAGTGTGGTTACAAAGATATGTGCAATAATTGCCTTTTAATCAATTCAATTCTTTTTAAAAAAATCCCTTGTCATTTCCAGCTCTAAAATCTGATATAGGGGTATGTTACTTTGCACCTAAAGACTGAATAGCCATCTATTAAGATAGCTTTGTATGTTCATCAAGAGAAAGGAGGCTATTAGGAAAATATGTAGATCCTAAGCTATTTAGAATTCTCTATATTAAACCAGCATCTTGAATATTGACTGCAATGGAAGAAGAATTCAGAGCAGAGACTGAAACCCTACAGTGCTAGTTCTGGTCATCCTTGGGTACTTACAGCCCAGTTGCCTTGGGTACTTACAGCCCAGTTGCCACAGAAGCTATTGAATAAGACCTTGGTTTAAAGCTTGAGAGATTTGGTGAGCCACATCAACTGACTGGACCCACCTTTGTTTGACAGGGTCAGGCAACCATTTTAGGATGCAATTAAACATTACTTTAAGGACTAGTACAAGGACTCCAGTCATTGATGGGGTTGCTGTCTTCCTCCCACTGCAACCTTCTTTGGACCAGGCCCTCTGCATTTTACTTTGCCAAAAGAGAGAGCAAGAGAATCCATTCATTAGTCTTGTCTGGGGAGCTTCAGTGAGCATGAGTAACTCTCCCCTGTAAACTCCTCCTGATTAATCTGTTTAACTTAATCTGCCATAGCAGAAGGTTTATAATATTCCCATACACCCCTAGGCCATACCTCTCACCAAGGAATTGTGATAGGGATTATCCAGGAGAAAGATATGTGTGAACATATCCTAAGGTGCATAAAAGGTTATGGAAACATTTTCCATTTCCACCTCTTCAACAGCTATGAAAATACAGACTAACAACTAATTTATGCCCAGGCCAAGACTTCATGATTTGGATGCACTTTTTGGGGGGAAGGCAGTCCATATGCACAGTGTAAGTGACTAAGAAAGAATGGAGGCATCCCAACATCCTGTCAACACCAGAAACGTCACTCCAGCAAATATCACATGAAAGGGAATTAAGCTAGAGCAGAACAACAGCTCTCTTTGAAAGGAGCCCTTTGTTTTCCCTAGTTCTGATGTTTCCTTTTTGACATGACAAACCATGAAGGGGGAGAACAGTTTGGTTTCTCCTGCACTAGCTCTCCTGCCTTATCTTTCCTGACTGGACCACTGAAACAACATCATACATTAAATAATATTTCTCTCCACTATAGCTGTTCTAGGCTAATATGTCTGATAGTTACAGAATGTCACCAAGTGGAAGAGGGGAACTATATTTAGCTTCAGAGAAGTATATATAAGATTATTTTGATACAGTAGGTGCATGTATCATGAAAAAAGGCAGATGAAATGTACAAAGAGATTTTTCTAATACCCCCTCCCATTTTTCTGTCAGTCTCCTATAGGCCAAAGTATTGCTTGTAGATAATCATGGATTAATTGTGAAAGTAAAGAGAGGCACACATTTTCTTTATCAAAGCTGTTGCCTCAGGGCAAACTCCAGTGCCATGAAAACCGAAATGTTTTCTTTTATCAGAGTTCCCTTTCTGGCACCTGAAATTATTTCTTTCATGTCTGATAGTGAAGAATGAGGCTGCATAGCTCCCTAGAGATGAGCGATTGTTACCATGGTCTCATAACGTATTGGCAGCCAATGTGGCATCCATGTACACCTGTCATTCAAATAGAGCTAAATGCAGATGTGGCAGGAAAGCCTCCGTTCAGACACTTGGCAGGCCGTCCTCCAACCCTGACAACAGAGACACGCACAAATGTGTGTGTGTGCACACACACATGCACACAGTATACAATCGCTTTTTAGGCCACACATTTGTGAGCCTGCTCAAATGCTATCAGGCCTATTTAATACAATGAACCTACATTAGCATTTCTGCAGGGCAAACACATATAAATAGGAAGGCACAAAGAGAGACAAACAAAGCTAATTCCTCTTTCAAACAAATGAAGGGAGGGGGAAGAATCTCTTGCAAGTCCAGCACATCTTAAAAGGAAAAGCAAGGCACATAACAAAACATAACTGGTTTGATTCTCTTTATTAGGAAAGGAACTAAGATGTTTTTAATGAAGCCTACAGGGGAAAGGGGGAGAAGGGTTTCCAGTATGATTCAGAGAAGAATCACAGGTACCACTGTCATTTCAGAAAAGGGTGAGTGGAGGTAAATACAAAAGGGCAAATTGAGATATATATAAAACAGGCCAGTCAAGAACATCAAGGATACATCTTGGAAGATTGTTCTAATTCTTCTTATCATAATAGCTTGAATGTTTTAGCCTACTATTAAAAAGCAAAGGGACAAAAGAGGATATTAGTGATATATATATATATATATATATATATATATATATACCATTACATGGGAGTGAAGGATTTGAATGTGCATGTTTGTGCAAGTATTTGAGTATGAAATCATGCATCTAAAAGACTGTACATACAGGTTTAGGTGAACTGGATTTACTCATCCAAATGATCTAATGCTTTTGGCTACTGAGACAAAATGTATAGTGCAGGGTGATGGAAAATGCAGACAATTTTTTAAAAAGCAAATTGTCAATTTAGCTCCTGGGCTAAAACAAACAGTACATTCGAATTTTTAAAGGGGAAAAATATGACAAGCCCAAATGCATTAATCTTATATTTATAAATGCATCACTTTATTGAACCATTTGTCCATTCTTATATGTTGATTTATAATGAACTTAACATGATTCATCATGTCATCTTGTAAGTAAATATGACACTTCATTAAACACAGTAATCAAATTTAAGCAGTCCCACTTTCATGTTAACATCAGGGACCTTAATAATTCTATTGCTCTGGAGATGTTCCTTCTATAATGAGTTGGAAAGGGAGGAAATCAGGGAGCGGTTGTAGATCTCTGATAGTTTGGAAAGAAAGTAAAGATACTGGCATCTGGATGCTTCTTATATTTATGGGAATGACTGCAATGCTACAATGATGTTCTTGGAACAGTCACAGTAAAATCATGGTTGGTTACACTGCACAGGGGAGGTAATAGGCATTACATCTAATCTAAGCCTCTTCTGTGTGTACCCATGCACTGGTGCAGCCATTGTTTATATTTGATTTAATAGTGAACACCAATAGCTATTTAAGAAAAAAGACAGCAAGAAGAACACCAACAGTGAGCCATAGAGGGCCACAAGGAGAGAAGGGAGCAGCCACCTAAGAAAGGAGAAAGGTAAACTCCATCTAGGCAATATTGTATTTCCACAGACAACTATGTGAAGATAGTTTCCTTCCCAACTGCTGCCCTGCCAACCTATCAGTTCTGACTATAGATAGGAAACACTAATCAGAGAAAGCGTGGTTTAGTGGATTGAGTGCTGGACTTAGTCACTGGGCAATCAGAATTTGAATCCATGCTTGACCATGAAAATCCACTAGATGACCTTGGGCAAGTCACTCTCCCTCAACCTCAGAAGAAGTTAATGGAAACCCCCTCTGGGCAAATCTTGTCAATAAAACCCCATGATAGGTTCACCTAAGGGTTGCTATAAGTCAGAAATGACTTGAAGGCACACAACAACAACACCTAATCAGAAACAGCATGGTCCAAACAAGCTAAGTTAAGCTATACATACTGTCTTGGAGTAAGCCAAATGAACTCAGTTGGACATGCTGATGATAGCACTGTATAGCACATTTAACTTTTCTGTTAAAAACAACTGGATTAAAAGTGACTTCCCAATGATCAAGTTATATAACTTAATAACTATCAACATATTTTGCAATTTGTTTTTGAAACAGGTTTCACATGAATAGAATTGAACAATTGGTTGGACAGTTAGAAACATTTTGCAAAAGTATGCTGTTGAACTACAAAACACATTTTGAGTAGAGATTTATTTTTCCCTGTGCTATTTTTGGATTTGCCATCTGCAATGACACTGCAAGCTGGCAATCCTGAGAACAATGTGAAATATTTCTATCACATACCATCAGTTACTGATTCATCTGGGAACAAAGGTATGTGAACAACATTGGCCAGATATCTGTAATTACACCCCAAGTTTGTCCTGCTTTGAAGATCAAGCAACCATGTACAGAAATCTGTTTCTCAGCAATGTAGTTACATTGGCCTTATGCCTGTACATAGTGGACATGTACATAGCATATTCTGCAAATATTCAAATCCAAGCTGTATAATAAAAGAAGTGTCTTGCCGAATTTCTTTAAACACAATCTGAAGGACTGCAATTCTACGTAATTCTTGAACAGCAGCTGTCCATTCAGTGATGTATGATTTTTGAAACTTAGGAAGAGTTTTAAAAGCATTTTGTAATATAACAAGGGGCTGTGGTCTTCACAGGAAAATAAAAACACAAATCAACCATAATTTCCTGGGCCAGCATGAGCCCTTCGACATGTCTGTAGCATATAAAGCCTAGTTAATGTTTTCAGCATAAGAACAGTCTAATGTGAAAATTGCCTATCTACCTGCACTTTAAGAGCCACAGATGTGAGTTTGTGGTGGTGCTGGTTTGAAATAGGCAGTGGGCATCTTGTCACTCTAAAATGCAGAAAGTCTTGGGTCTTATCTGCCCTGAAGAAATAATGCCATTTGACACTGCTTTAAAGGCCATGGCTCAGTATGACAGAATTCTGGGATTTATCATTTTGTGGTCAGAGACCTCTGGTGCTACAACAAACTACAAATCCCAGAATTTTACAGGATGGAGCCATGGCAATTAAGGTGGTGTCAAACGACATTATTTCTGCAAGTCAGATTAGACTTCAGTTCTTCCCTTTTTTATAGGTTATGTAGTTGTGTCTTCAATCACATTACATTGTTCTCAATAATGTTCAATAGTTGTGCAGTCCTGAACACACAGAAGACCCAGTTTCTCCCTGATTTATACTAATAGCTTCAACAGAGATTTGGGAATTTATCGTATGTCATTTAATGCAACTTACCATAGTCACATTAAATTCTGAAGCCAGATCTTATTGCACACACAGGGAGCCAGCCGAGTGCAACCTGGCTGCATCCCAGACCCCAGCCACACTTAGCCACCATCTTTTTAAAAACAGATTTTTTTAAAAAAAATCTTTAAAAAGATCCCAGCTAATTACGGCTGGGGTCCGGGATGTAGCTGGGTTGCACTCACCTGGCTCTTGGTGTGTGCAATAAGATCCAGCTTCAGAATTTAATGCAATTGCGGTAGGCTGTGTTAAATGATGTGTGATAAACTCCTTGGTTTATATTCTGTATGCAAGGGATGGACAACTTTGGAGTTTTGGAGGGATGTCCCAGAAGTCATTTGGGGTCTATATACAGACTTTTGAAATTGATGGCTATCTATTTTGTCATTATAACCAAAGCCACTAAAATTGGTTGGTAACTGCAGTGTCTCTCTATAGAGTCAGAGCACCTTCCTGCACCATTGATCTGTCCCATTATGTAGTGTAAAGTAGTCAAAATACTGTGAGTGTCTTACACATGTGTAAATTCCCCTATGGAATTAGTTGAACATTTTTGTTTTGAGGCCCAATATCTGCATTCAGTTTAAGGTTACAAAAGTAGAACTGTGAAGCTGATACTATTGTGGATGCCCATTCTTCTGTAGCAAATGTATATCCGTCTCCTGAAACTGGCAGTAATATTCCAGTTGTGCAATCAGATGTGCATTCTGTTGTATATTAAATTACACATTTGAATGCATGCTTGATTACACTACCTTACCAGTCAAAACAAGGGTCAAATTGAACCATGATTGCATAACTCTGGTTATGGAGATTCATACTAAGCAACTAAGGACGTTATCACACAGGGGCAAATCTGCTGGTTAAGCCACACAAAATCCAGACCGAAACTGGATTACTGCCCCGTGTTTTCACATGATGTCGCACAGAAACAGGACAGAAAGTGGACAGAAACGTGATCTTTTGTAATCCACTTGTCTGGAGGAAATGCAAATACGTAATTACGGTAATTACGCATTTACCATAATGTGATCGCCAAATGCGCATTGGGGAGCATTTCCCTGCTGTTGCCATGGTTCCAGCGAGCATTCCTCTATCTGCGCATGTGCAAGAGGCTAATTTCTACTACATTTATGGGGTTTTTTCTCTTGTGTGTGGACGTTCAATGCAGTTACTGTAAATTCGCAATTAAGGTAATGACGTTTGCGGAAACAAGGTTTATTTCCCATTTATTTTCAGTATGCCTCATTTGCACTTTATTTTCAGTTTCTGGGCCACGTGTGATAACGTCCTATGATACAGCTTATCTTCTAACATTGCACAGATAAAAATGGGGACATATGTGGCCAAGCAATAAGAGAGTATGATCAAGATGGCAAATATTATTAAAGAAGTGCAACACACAAGCTAGGAGAGGCTGAAATAATTTGATTTGACCTGAGCCTATTGGAGAGAGCAAGATTCCAGTCTCTGCTCTTCTCTCACCTTTGCTGAGTTAATTGGGTGCAAACTACTTTGAATTCAATGTGTGGTAATTGAAGTAAGATGATGATGAAGGAGGAAGGGGAAAGAGAGAGCAACTGGGACATTTTAAAAGTAGCTGAAAAAGTGGGATGACAGAGGATCAATGAAAACTGTCCCTGCCAATTTGGGGCAGGTGGAGGTGATCCCATGCCTTTGTGTTTGCTTGACCTCCCCTTCCCACATCAGTGGTATTAAATTTCAGTTCCATAACTTAGTGGTGGAGCAGCAAAGAAGTGGCAGCAGGGACTGCAAAAACTTCCTGGCAGGAGGGATTGCAATTGACCAATAGCTAAATTGTTGTGAGCCCTGTTTGTGGGTTTAAAAGCTTCTGAGTGATACAGTTCCGAATCTCTTTATTACACCACAACGCAGGGATGAGTAACTACTGTGCATCCAGAAGCCAATTTTCTGCTCCTGAGACCCTCTGTGGGCCACCTAGACTACCAAAAATGCACAAAGAAGAAGAAACGAAATAAAGCTAGAAGTGGGCAGAAGTCTAATTCCAGTTTTGAAAAACAAATTTATTTAATTTGTTTTTTATGTTAGTATAGAGGGACCTATTAAAAAAGAATCCCCACTCCTGGAGACTTCCACATGAATCAATTCACTCTTTTGGTAGATGACAAAAAAGTCACTCTGAGGATTTTGAAGAGGCCAAGACCCACATAAACAACATTGCAGGGTTTCATGAAGCCGCAGAACCCCACTTTGCCTACCCCTGCTATGAAGAAATAATGTTTATTTATAACACCCTTTTCAGCAAAGAGTGGAACATCAAACATATATAATCAAAAACAGATGATAAAACACAACAATATAAAATGTTAAAATACTAAAATAATATGCTAATATACTAAAAACAAGAAGGAAGATGGCATCTCTTCTTTTCTAGCCACTAGTGGCTCAGTGGGGACATAAGAAGCCCATTCCTGCCTGCTGGGACCCTGCGAGGAGAAGGGGTGTCCCCTGGCATTGGTTTTCCAGGCTGGAGGCCTGGCTGAAGGGCAGCTCCTCTGTCATCTGGTCCAGGACAGGTAGTCCTACAAGGTCTGGGAGTGTTTGCAGAGGATGCCCCAAGCATACTGGGTATAGGATGAGAGCAGCTCTAAGGGCTCCTTGGAAGCATCAGGCTCTATCTCTTGAGAAGAAGGGGCTGGGGGCCAGGCAGCAGGAGGAGAAGCCCCTGCCCAGTACTGGAGTCTTCCTCTGTGAGGCCAAGCTGGGCTCTCTCCAGGTTGCTCTTGTCACCAAAATGCAAGAAAGCATTGGAAACAGTTTGAATTGCTTTGAAGTGCTCTCAGAAAATCTCTAGTAGCTTATGGACATGGGATGGGAAGAACACATTCTTAACCTCTGTGCCAGTATTTTATTTATCTAAAAATTATTTATTTTGTTTATTTATTTACAGTACAGTAAAAGGCCTAAATACCCCAAAGGCATTAAATCCCATCTGACCCTGGAAGCTAAGCAGGGCCAACCGTGGTTAGTACTTGTATGGGAAACCACAATGGAATACTAGGTGCTGCAGTTGTTTCAGAGGAAGGAACTGGAAAAATCGCCTCCAAGTATTCCTTGCCTAAGGAAACCCTATGAAATTCATGGAGTCACCATAGGTCAATGACTGACTTGAAAGCACACACACACACACAGGCAAAATATACAAATGTCTTTCTCTAAATGTACAGAGTACACTTTTGGCTTATAGAAGCAATATGGCTGGGATAGTCAACTGCACAAGACATTTGCATACAAAATCAATGGTGAAAAGGGTTCGTGACTGTAAATTGTTATGGAGTATCAGGTCTTTTCTGACCCTCCAGATGCTCTTAGATCAAAACATTTACAATCCTCCTAACCCATCTTGTTCTAGACCTCATACATATATAGACTTACATGCTCTCTATCCTGCAGGGGAAATAAAAGGGAAATGACTTCATATATACACACATACCAAAGACATCATCATACACAGAAATGGTGTCCACATTATGAAGAGATACATTGGCAGTTAGAAGATGCTGTGATCCATTCTGTCACACTGAACCAAGTACTAAAGTTTATGCAGTGTGACCATAAACCTTTGAAGGCAATCATGTATTTCTGCAATCTCAACAGACAAAGAGTGATTTCTTCTCATGAAACAGTATACTGTGACTAAAAACATTTCAAAAGAGTAGCTGGCAATGCAGTGCTTTACAAGTTAATTGTGAGAAGCTGTTTGGAGCATAAGTATGTGGATTGAGGTACACTTGTAAGAAAAAAGATGTATGCATTTAAAAGAATGAATGACTTTTGGTTGAACTTTATCAGATTCATTCAACAAACTCAGTTCCATTCTGTGTGTGTGCCTTTAAGTCACCTATCGACTTATGGTGACCCCATGAATTTCATAGGGTTTTCTTAGGCAAGGAATACTCAGAGATGGTTTTGCCAGTTTCTTCCTCTGAAATACATCTGCAGCACCTGGTATTTGTAGGTGGCCCCCCATCCAAGTAGCAGTGAGGGCTGACCCTGCTTAGCTTCCAATATCAGAAAGGATCTGGTGCTTTTAGGTTATTTAGGCACAGTTCCATAATGTTGCTAATGTGTATCTTCAAGTCAACATGGAAACCCTAAGCTGAACCTATCATAGGTTTCTTGGGGCTGTATAGAATTATAGTTAGGTTGTTGGCAGACTGTGGATCTGCACCCTCTCTCTATTGGGTGACCTCTCCCATCATGTTCCTTTTAACCTCTTTATGAGATTGGAAGGTCACTTCAGTGATGGCTCGGTGTGGCATGGCAGGGGAATCTGAAAGGATCTCCATCTCCAGCCTTACATCATCAACAACAATCCCTGATATATTTTTGATTCAACCCTTTGGTCAGGGGATGCATGGGGATGACACCTTATGATTAAAGCCTTAATGTCCAATTGACATTAATTCATTCTCTTATGTGCAGCCAGATAAATAGTTCAATATCTAGTTAATAGCATTGCTAGAATGAGGTCTTGACAGTTTATCCTGTAATGGAGATAACAAATATTTCATTGGAGTAACTGTCACAACAATGTTCCTAGTGTTTGTAGTGTGGCCAGTGAGGTGTCATGGCTGTTGGATTGCACTGAGAAGGAAGTGGGCTGATTCCCTGACTCCTTTCTCTGTTGGACAATCCCCTGCCAGTAGTGATCTGCTCTGTGAGGTGGCAATCCTTTAGTAACAACAGGCTCGAAGTTGTCATCTTGATAAATTGGGCTCACTCTTCAGTGTATTTCCTCAGCATATGCATACATAAGTGACAGAAGGAAAGGCTACTAATTATTAGAGACTGCATGTCACTTCCATATCACCTGCATAAGCTCATGCCAAACTAAATTAGCCACTATGGTGTTTCTTGTAAGGTGCCAGGGTGCAAATCTGTCAAGAAGAATCAAGTGTCTTGTTCCCTAGCCCATCTTGACAAGTAAGGAGGTTTGATCTCTGCATTATGAATTGCAGCATTTGCAATATGAATTGGCTTGATCATTCTAGACCTGGGGTGGGCAATCTGGTACCCTCCAGATGTTTTGATGACAAGTCTCAGAATTCCTGTCCATTGTTTCTGCTGGCTGAGTGTTATAGGAACTTTAGACCAATCATTTGAATGCCACCACGGATTGCTACCCCTGACATAGGCTGCATCTGCAGTGCAGAAATATTGATTCTGTTGTAGAATAACTACTCATCAGATACATACCTTGGCTCTTGTAATTAATTGTTGCTGTTGTTGTTGTTGTTCTACAGCAGGGGTAGGCAACCTTTTTGAGCCGGGGGCCAGGTTGCTGTCCCTCAGACAATTGATGGGCCGAAGCACCAAAAATAAATAAATAAATAAATAAATAAATAAATTAAAAAAGAATTAAAAAATTTAAAAAATGCATGCACACTCTCTCAGCCCCAGAAAAGCCATGGCAAAACCCCTGTGAAGATTTTGCCAAGAAAACCCCAAGAACAAGTAATAACAACAGTAATCAATATCATCATGGGGGGGCGGCGGCGGTGGGGGGGACGGCGGCGGCAGGACCGGTTTGGGGCCGGTCCAAAGGCCTTGCTGGGCCGCATCCTGCCCCCGGGCCTTAGGTTGCCTACCCCTGTTCTACAGACTCAATAAAAACTTAATTAGAAAAAAAGAGAAATAATGCAGTTTGACATAGCTTTAACTGCCATGACTCATTGCTTTGTAATTCTAGGATCTGTAGTTTTGTGAGATCTTGAGCCTTCTCTGTTGGAGAGTTCTGGTACCACAACAAACTACAAATCCCAATATTTCATAGCATTGGGTCATTTTATTGGTTAAAGTGGTGTCAAACTGCATTATCTCAGCAGCACAGATGCAGCCCACAACCAAAGTGTAGATTGGAAAGTTGCAATCCATCAGATTCCACACCCCTCCAAATATTGCAATGTAGTCCTTGATTTTAAAAATGCATCAAAATGCTTCAATCCCAATCTCCTCCATATTTTGAGATAAAATGCTGGTTTGCTCTTTTTTTCTGTTTCTCCTCACACATGCAAATGACCAGCTGCAATTTTCAGTTGAGAAATTGCCTGATACTGACAGGATTTATAGATGATGCCCTCTATCAATGGCTACATGGGAGTGACTTCTCTCTTCTAGCCTCCTCCCTTTCTCAAGAGAGGGAGCACAGGGGTTTGAAAAGGTGCAGCTTGGACTTGATAAATGCTTTCAATAGGGAGCCCAAAAAGGGATTCTAAAAACTTGAATGTTTTTAAAAAGCATCACCACTCAGACCAGAAAGGGGCAGAGAAAGAAAGGTGTTAAGAAAAAAGTGAGAGGAGGTGAATGAAAGGAATGGCAGAGAAATCTGACTCAATGTTTTTGTTTGTTTGTTGAATGTCTACTCCACCTTTCTCCCAGTGCAAATTCCAACCAATATTACAGCATCAATTAAAACAAAATACAGATAAAAACAATAATTTAAATTGAAACACAACCAATATATTATATTAAAACTAAGCACTGATTTTTAAAAGAAAACTATTTTCCTGAAGCAGGGCATATGCTGTCATAGAAATCTAGAGTCCTCTGGGGGTCCCCTGGAGGTTTCTGCACGGAACATCCTTGCAGTGCATCCAGCTACTATAAAACAACTGGATGCATCTTCTCCAACCTTATTATACTGCCACCTCTGTTTTGGACAAGTCATATTTCCATGGTTTTAGTAGAATGAGGCTTCTCAAATGGCAGAGATTTACCACTTGCTGTATGCCTTCAAGCCATTTCTGATATATAGCAGCCCATAGATTCAACATAGATTCAACCCAGATTCTATCTGGATTATTGTCACTATCTGAACAACCCCAGAGAGAGACAGAGTGTGAGACAGAAAAGTTTGGTATAAAAGATAAACAGTAGAAAATAGGGAGGTATCACCCATCATTAGGGCAGGCCAAACAGATTTTGCCCTTGAGTCGACAGCTTTCACAAACATAGGAGTTTATCACACAGGAGAGATCCCATACAAAATGGGGATTTAAACTGGGGAAAATCTGCAGAAGTGGATTGATTTTCAGAGGACACCGGAGTTAATGAGCATGAATGCAACATTCAGAAAATCCCAAAAATAAAAAGCGGCACGTTTTGTTGACTTTCTGTCCAGGTTAATGTTGTGTTAATGCTCATTAATCCCAATGTGTCTGAAAATCAATCCGCTTTTGTGGATTTTCCATTTCTGTACAGAATTTGGGCACTTTGCTTTTCATGTGATAAACTTCAAAAACAAAGTTCTTTGCCTTTCTCTATTCTCAGCACTGGCCTCCATTCCAATCAATAGTTGATTAAATGAAGACCATGCTCTGCTCAATCAGTACCTACATTTTTGTTTTGCATGTAGCTCAACATGTCTACACTTTCTGCATGTCAAAGACAAATATTTCTACATGTCAAAGGCACACACACTACTGGCACTGTTTCCTATTACATTGGTGCTCATGAAAATAGATGCTACCATAAACCCACCAGTTTGACAAGCATTTTTTTTGGTCACAATATTTGTAGCGAAGATAATAATACACCAGGAAAAAAGCAGCCAGCAGCTAACATAGCCTTATGGCACAGGGCATATTTAGATGGGATGACTGTTAGGGTCTGTTCCCACTTTCCTATGCTAGATTCAAATGACATAAGCAACCATCTGTACAAAGAATTAGTCATTCCTGCCTGTTCCTAGCATCTGTGCTGCTGTTTTGTGCATTTAAGTATTTTCTGATTTACCATGACCCTGGGGTAAACCTATCATGGGATTTTCTTGTCAAGATTTATTCAGAGCTTTGCAATTGCCTTTCTCTGAGGCTGAGAGAGTGTGACTTCCCCAAGTATCTTTCTTTTTTACATGTTTTTCATCGCAGTGCAAATTGCCAGGTGACTTCTGATCATCTTGCAGAAAAGGACTGCAACCATTGCTGCATTTATGCTCCAGCCCCAAGAACAGTGAAAGAACAATGCAAGCAACAAACTACAACATACAAGAGATTAGCCGCAAGGTAAACTCACATATAAAAATCCTTTCTTTGTCAATAAGAATGGTGATAGGGTTCATTTATGCACTACATACTTCTAAGGTCCCATCCTTTCTTTGCAAGAAGAGAAAAATCTTAAAGAGATTTTGGGGTTAGAGGCAGGAGGGTGTGGTCATTGTACTCCATGGAATCCATACCCCATTATGCCCCCATCCTAATCTCTGCAGAGAGGCCAGCAATGTGGTGCTCCACCTGCCGGCAATAAGGTACCATTGCTCCATGTTTGCCAAGGAGGAAATCAAGAAAGAAATCATGATGAGGCAAAAGAAGAATTATAAAGCAGGATGAATAACAGTAGGAGCAATCCAGCCACTCCCTTGACCCACTATGAAAAGAATCGTATGAGTTAGAGCATGTGGGAACAGCATGGTTAGTGGTTTGAGCACTGGACTATGCTGCCCTCCTCATGAATGATTCACCAGGTTCAAATCCCAACTCTGCCATGTAAATACACTGGGTATCCTTGAGCAAGTTACATTCTCTCAGCCTCAGAAGATAGCAATAGCAAACCCCCTCTGAAGAGACTCACAAAGAAAGCTCTATGATTGGTTCACCTTGAGATCACCATAAGTCAGAAATGACTTGAAGGCACACAACGAGAAAAACAAAAACATATGAGAGCAAGGCATAGGATTTGTCATGCAAAGGAAGGAAACTTCACAGAACACATGGGAATAGTGAGGGTGACCTAGCATGAGTTCCTTTCCTTTGCTTTATATCCACCTTTTTCCCAGGGTGGGACCCAAGGCGGCTTCCAGAATAACAGATTAAAAAACATTTACAAAAAGTTTTAAAACATTAAAACACTATAAAACTGTTTAAAAACCATCTATATGGTGCAACAGAAAAATATGTAGCAGAAGCATTCAAGAGAGCACTGAGTGTATACATCTGTATAAATCTGCCCACAACCTTATTGAGGCATTTAGAAAGCATATTGACTGAAGACATAAGACTGAAGAGAGGGACATAGTAGACCTGTCTCAACTACAGTTCTATTCTTCTACTTAAATATGTTCTGAAAAGGAGAGCATCTGCTATGTTTGAAGGCTCTCCATGGGATCCCAAACTCTTTTAAAAAATGCAAATTCTTAATTTTTAGAAGAGCCTCCACCCAAAAAAAGAAGCCCATCTGTTCAGCCTTGTTGCTTCTCACATGATGGCTTCAATAGAATAGGAGATGGGGAGAGATGGCTAGAGAGATCATTTCTTTACATGTTGAGTCAGCAAGCATCCTGAACAATTGAAAGGGTCATAGTGTTAAAAATGTGGAATAGTAATTGAGAATCAGTCAATTTAGTCAACATTAACTTTCTGTATTGGGCACAGCACAGGTGGAAATTGGGATTACAATATGAATTTGCTGAGAACATCGAGCAAAGAAAGAAATCAATATTATTTTTGCTTTAATTTTTGCATGATAATTCTTGGCACTGCTAATAGCACCTTGGTCACATGGCTGGAAACTATAATTGCTGGTTGGTCATAAGAAAAATGTTTGTGTCTGCCACGGTGATAGAGCTCTAGCCATTCCATGAGGAACTAACAATTATTGATGATCTGATCTTTAAAGGTGAAAGACTTGTAGCACCACAATCACTGAGGTCTGAAATGACAAAGATCATTCATTCAGGACACACAAGAGCAGAGGAGTGAATTTTGTTGCTAAGGCATGGATGCTAGTTGAATGCACTTGATTTGGACAAATCCCAGATTCTAAACTGAACAGCATATATTCAGAAAGATTCAGGTTTTTTGTCCATGGCAAAGCAAAGATCCTGTTAATTGCTTCAAAATAATCACACTGCTGCCCTCCTCATGAATGATTCAAAAATTTAGAGGGACACAGAGATGTGGACATTGTGTCTCTGAAACATATTCACCAAATTATCCATATAAGGAAAAGAGCAGGGTAAAAGAAAGGAGAGGGAGAAGTGAGGACATGTAGTTTTGTCCTAACAGCTTTAGCTTCAAACCACAGAATAAATTTACCAGGCCTCTGGTTTTCCCTTCCAAACACAATGTAGGGAGAGGGGGCTAGAAGAAATGTATTAGAGGTGGTATCTGTGTTTTCAGTAAATTTTTGGCTGTGTGTCTGTAGCAGTAGAGGTAAAAGCAGCATTGGCTTGGTTTACTAGAAAGATAATATTAAATGGGAGATGTCCCTGGATTGCTGTTGGTATGGCTTTGGATGCATGCATGTATGTTGATTTACATGATATCTTGTAAACTTGGGTGAAGCTCTTCCAGTACTTCTTTCCTGCCACATAGTGTGCCTATTGATAACTCATAAGAGAGAGACATCACCTCCAGGGAGGCAACCAGAGTGTATTTTGGATTTTGGTGGTGGCAAATTGATCTCACAACCTTTGTTTCCCTCTTTCTCACTGTTTAAGGTTAAGCTTGATGGTTGTCTAACCTGTTTTCTCTTGAAGAAAAGAGTAAGAAGGACATGCCCATTTGTATCTGACAGAAAACAGGGGAAAGGCTGCTTTGATGGCTTCAAGTAGGCCATTATGGCCTCACCCATCCTTATAGTGGACCAGATCCTATAGAACCTAATGCTTTGGCCAAAATCCTGAATCAGGGTTCGGTAGTGTAAGACTTTGCATGTGGTGTTACACCTTGATTGTATCATGCAACCATTGTGTTGAATGTCAACAATGAGTAACCAGATGAGCCAATGCATTCACAACAGAATATGCAAGAGAATGTTCAATGGAATGCACAACAAGGCATTAACACTATAATTTTTAAAATGGTGGTTCAACTTTTTTATCATTAGATTTTTAGCTCTATTTTGTTTTAGCCTTGTTGTAAGCTATCATGGGCCAATGTCAGCAGGGTATTTAACAAACAAAATACACAACCAAATGCCCAACTGGAGCTACATCTACAATGGTACTGCATGTGTAATTCTTCTGTGACTTTGTGCTGCACATGAAAGTTGACCATGAGACGAAAAGTTTCAGCCATGTCCACAGGGCAACTTACATATATGGAAGACGCTAGAAGGATTCCAGCTTCTGTGCATTTTGGAACATAGTCATATGACAAACGATATTACAACTTGAGAATCTTCCCATGCTTTATCTAAAAAGTGAACATATTAATCAAGTGTCTTCCATCCACTCCATCAAACATGAAGCACACAGAATACCTGTCACTTTGGTGTTGTCACCTGGGCAGAAAACAAAAGAAACAAACACAACTATAATACAGTGTTTTTAAAATTCATCATTAACAACCAAACCTTCTGAAATGCTCCAGTTTTAATTAGGAGCAATTAATTAATCAATCAATCAAGGACATAGATGTATAGGAACAGGGACACATAACTAGTTCCTTCATCCCCTATTAGTCTTAATGGTATCTTAATATAAAATACATGAATTTCCTTATGTATTTATAACTAATCTGCCCTTTCTCTAAGGAGAAATCTTAGCAATAGTGCTGTTCCCAGATCAAGGTGAAAGGAGGTGATTATTCCTTCCTAAGTACTATTTACTTAGGCATATGGGAGAAGGAACATTTAACCTGGCCTACTTGCTTCTAGCCAGAAAGTAGGTGCAGAGCAAATCAGAGAGTGAGTCCTGGTATCACAATGATGGGGAGGGAAGGGTGAATCTAATTAAGCAAATATACAGACCTCCTGGAGAATCTTTGTAGGTTGCGGCAAGAAATTGCAAAGGTCTGCAAATTGTAGAAAGCTGGTGCTTTACTATCTAAGATGGAGATTTGTATTCAACACTTTCTTCCTGCCCAGAGATTACCCTCCCCCACCCCCCAAAACTGGAGAATTTGCACCCTACCTTGAGAATACCTATGAAAATTGGACAGTCAAAACCAAGCTCTATGACCTACCCCCTCACAAGCCGCTGCTGCTGCTGCTGCTGCTGCTTCTTCTTCTTCTTCTTCTTCTTCTTCTTCTTCTTCTTCTTCTTCTTCTTCTTTTATACAAGAATAATGCATTAGTAGATCCAGTCACTGCTCTTCTACATGAGGTTCAATTCGTGTTGTAATACAAGTAGTCACACAATGAAGATTATAAAATATACAGCTTTTTAGATTGAAAAGGCAAACTCTCTGAAGCAGGCTGAGTCTCTAGTTTTAGAAAGCACCACCCTTGTCTTTATCTTTTCAGACTGACACTTTTCCATGATTTGCTGCTGAAACCCTAAGAAATATAGAAGCTGACTGAATAATGTACATGATGCTGTCAAGCATTCTGACTTGCTGGAAGCAATATTACTATTATTTATTATTTACATATTTAATGACCTTATTGCTATTATGCACTGTTACCCCAACTAATTGTAATGCAATAAACATAATTTACAAGTATATACATAATCAGCCCTTAGTGGCAATACCTGAAGCAGCTGCAGACTTTCCACCACAGTCCCTTTAAAAGTGATATCATCATGATATGTGTCTGTTTTGATCATCGTACGCATCAAGTGACCTACATAGAATCATTTTTGTCTTCTTTAATGAGAAGTGATCAAAGCTATAATTAGGATATGATTATCTTGTTTTGAACTGAAGATCGCAGGAGAAAAAGTAAAATCTCATATACAGAAGGTATTTGCAGAGAAAGACATCTGCTCTGACTGCATACTGCTTCTTCATCTTTTTTCTTTTTTTTAAAGATAGGTTGCTTTTGATACATCCAAAAACATAATGTTAGTTTAACCTTGATAAGCCCAAGCTGCTTTGCCCTAAACTAATTTAGGAGTTGTATATATTTTCAAAACTGAGGCATTGAAATCCAGTGGGGTATAAGCAGGTGAACTATGTTGGAACTGAAGCCAGACAGTGCCAAAGTAAAGAAGTAAAGGAAAATATGCAAATATTTTATTTTGGTGAAAGGATTATGGGCAGACAGTGAGGATGGATAAGGATTTCATTTCAGTTGACTTTTGAACAGAATTTCTTGAAATACTGAATATGAGAGAAATGAAAACTGACAGATCTGTCCATAACTGAGGTGAAATGTTTTTCAAAATCAAAATTTACCAAAAAAAATGGTAAGATCTATGGGTGAGAGAAGGTGAAATTGTCAAGTTTGTCCATCCTTACAGACAATGTTATTTTACATGCATCTATTAAGAAGACACACTGAATGAAATAGGGTTTACTCCCAGATGAATATTTATAGTCTCAGGCTAGCCCTATCTTTAGGTGGAATGAATCAGGTGGAGAGAAAGGAGCTGAATGTTCAGTACACACAGCTTACCCTATGCTACTAAGCCACCATCTGTTTCTGAATTTCTAGTACTGCAGAGTGAGATACTGAGAATTCTCATTCGAATTTCTCACTAGAAAACCTATATATTCTTATATTTGCTGTGTTCTCATTTCCTTGGTAACTTTACCTGCATTTATAAATGATCAACTGAGGTTTTCAGTTAATTCAGTGCTAGAAATTTGGGGACAGAAGGAAAATTTAACTGATGGGCATAATTCTTTATTTGTTGCAACACCGCTGAATAGAAGAAAGCATGATGGGGCTTCTCTAACCATGTCTAGAGATTCATTGCCTATCATATTCTTCAATAAATCTTCTTTCCCCTTCCCCCTCACCATGTCTCAGTCCCCCCCCCTTACCACAAACATATTGAGTAGTTACTCTGGTTTTCCATTCTAATGTTCCTCACCAACCCCTTCTGCTTTGATTGTACTTTGCTAACATAAATACCAAATATTTGTATAGATTTTTTTCAGATGCTCTTGATTTTTAACTCCCACCAACCCCTTCTGCTTTGCCTCATTTAAATGTAAATGAAGAGTTTAAATGAGTTTAGGACTTTTTAAAAAAACAACCCTAAGATAATTGATTATGTAAACCAGCTTTACAAAGGCTGGGATGATTGACTTCCTGACAATGACAATAATCTGAGAACACAATACTATCTTTCAACTGCTTTCTACTAAATATGTGACTGTTGAATAATTGTCTTTAACATTTGAAAAGATTTGACCCACCTTTATTAAAACATCAATATTTATGCCTATTAAACATGGATATAACTAGCTCAGAATAAAGTTGGATTGTTTAAGCATTAGTGTAATGATGTCAGTACCACCATTTTATTATCATGATGCTATAGCTATTGATTACAGATAATTATCTGAGGTTTAGAGTTATGATTTTCATAAGGGCATAGCTGGCGTCACCTTTAGTGATGGAAGCTAATACATTTCTATATATCTATTCTAGCATTTTGTATTCCACATGAAATACAATATCCTCTAATTAGGGCTAGGGCTTTGAAGTTGTGGGAGGCACAGTGTGTCCGTTTGATCTGACATGGATTGGTCAAAAATCATTGGAGGGTTTATAGGCAAAACCTCTGATCACCACCAAATCTGTTGCTGCTGTAAACAAACAGCAAGTATGGGAATTATATAGCCCTTCAGATGCAGTTAGATCTACATTTGGAGAGTTGCATGATCTTCCCCTGTTGCATGATTGCCAATCTGTTGACAAATTCCCAAATTTTTCAAGAGATTTGACAAACATGTTGCAGTCAGTGCAGTTATCACTGTACTGACTTGACTTGGTGTATTATGTGAAAGAATCCCTACTCAGGTGTATGAGGGCACTATCTGTGTAGGGGCCATGTCTTTGTTACCAGCATTTGCTGCTTTGCCCCCATCTGCAAGATTCTTGCACATATTTGTCTCGCGTGCATCCATTTCCAACTTTTTTACATTTACTACCAATGTCTACGGTGAGATTCTAGCACATTTATCTAAAAGTGCTTAGAGATTTCCTCACAACAGAGAATCTAGACTAAACTTGTACTATACAGTTCCAGCATATTACCATGTCTTCAGGCCACACAATCATGGGAATTAGTGAAATATTGAAAATTATCTGCTAAAGATCTTTAATGCTGTGGTTTGAGGCTCAGCACTAGAACTCTTGAAGTGCATCATCAATGTACAACTCACAGAATTCCATGACAGTGGAATTTCACTGACATTTCAAAATGCCATAGGTGTGTAGTGTAAATATAGTCTTAGAATCTGGCACTTCAGAACTTCATGCTGAAGGCACACATTTTGTGAAGGTTTATGCTCTGGGGCGAGAGCCAGCATGGTGCAGCATGGTGCAGTGGTTTTGAAAGTGGACTAAAACTCTGGAAACCAAGGTTCAAATCCTTCTTCAGTCATGGAAACCCATTGGGTGACCTTGGGCAAGACATAGTTTCTCAACATCAAAGGAAAGATGGAGCAAGCTTGTTTCCAGAGACTAGGACATGGAGCAAACTACAGGAAATGAGATTCCACCTAAACCTTAGGAAGACCTTCTTGGCAGTAGGAGATGTTCAGCAGTGGAATGTGCTGCCTCAAAATGTAGTAGAGTCTCTTTTTTTAGAGGTTTTAAAACAGAGTTAGGATGGTCATCTGTCTGAGGTGCTTTGATTGTGTATTCATGCATTGAAGGCAGTTGGACTAGTTAGCCTTTGGGGTCTCTTCCAGCTCTATGATTCTATTCTATGAAGACAAAGGCAAACACCCTCTGAACAAGTCTTGCCAAGAAAACCTCATAATAGGGTTGCCATTGAAGGCACACAGCAACAGTATTCTGATGCAAAGCCAAAGCCCATAGCCCCATGGTCCTGCATCAACTTTAACCCATTTTTGTGTACATGCGAGCAAAATAAACATCAAAGAAGGTTAAGATTACCAAAGAAGGTTAAGATTGCCAAGATGTAAGCTTAGAACTTCCTAACCACCATATCAGCAGTGCAGGACAATTTGTTTTTATATACATGTATTGATTCCAGTTTGGGATCTGGTGTGCTGCTCACTTTGCTCTTCTCATAGGTGGGGCAATGTGACTCTGCAGCAATATTTCCAGTGCTGAAGAAAGATTCAATAGTAAGCAATTTAAAATGTATCATTGAAAATGGTCTGGAACTATCTATTTGGAAGATGAAAGTGTCTGTGGTACATCAAGATGGACTCAATAAAATTGAAGTCAGTTTCTTAACTGGGCCAAGCTAGTGACGGAACATAAATGTATTCCCTGTATGATAAACTCAACATGGAGAGGAAATTGTGTTAACTGACCCTGTTCTTATTGCAGCCAGTGGAATGCAGCAGTGGAATCCTTCTGGATTCATGTCACACCCAATGAAAATTCTCCTTTGGGATGCCCATTTAATTAAAATATCCTGAATGCCAACATCAAAACCTGGCCAGAAGCCATAAAGAGAAATCTCAGATTTAATAAGGTTGGAATAACAGCACAGCCACTGAGAATTTATTCGCCTGGGTGGCTTTTATACTTCTTTATAAGGGATCTAATAAAGCCTCAGAGCTGTTCTGTTCTTTCTAGTTACAAACTTTATGGTACTGAATCAAATACAGGACTGAGAATCAGCATTCAGATTTTTTTTTTTTTTTTGCACATGGTTTCCTTTAAAACTTTTATACATTAGAGTATAATGATGTGATAAAAATCACAATTTCATGTTTATCTTTTATACTGTCTTTTTCACAAATGTGGTGGAAGATGTAAACTTGTTGGATGTTCTTATGGCTGCAAGCAGAAAGATCAAGCAGTGAAGAAAAGCTGGTCACTTTCTCTTTCCATTGCTATGACATCCTCTGTTTGTATCTACACAATATACTTGTTTAACGGGAGAAATGGGGCTAGAAAAAAGTTTATCAAGACTGAGGTTTGGAAATAAGCTGCTCAGCAGGAATTTCAGGAGATACCATTAGTATTACTTTAAGGGTGCCAAATCATGCCTATTAGAAAAGAAATCTACCTGTCACTGAAGTATATAAGCATCAGGCTAGGCTGTACTACTGAACATTGTAGTTAGGACTCACTTGATTGAATGTTCTTCCATGTTAAATACTCCCAACAAATGTAAAGTTAAATATGAGGAAGGAAAGTTTGAGACTAACATAGGGCCTTTGCAGACTGCCAGAAATAATGCAGCTTGAGGCCACTTTAACTATCCTGGCTCAGTACTAAGGAATCGTGGGAACTGTAGTTTATTGTGGCACCAGAGCTCTCTGACAGGGAAGGCTCAGTGTCTCAGAAAAAAATACATTTCCCATGATTCTTAGCACTGAGTCAGGATAGTTAAAGTGGCCTCAAGCTGCATTATATCTGACAGTCTGTAAAGACCCATAGTTGTCTATGTATTCCTTGCCCCTAAGTTGGAGAGTGTTTCATCATGTGAAGCTCAACTTTGATCTAAAATGGTACATACCAGGTAACTACTAGTACTATGATGGGACAGGGTGAAAGCTCATGGGGTGAGGAAGCTAAGACATGGTGAAGGATGGGATTCAGCAACCACTCCTCAGTCATCTCAGTAGGGTTCAGATCTCCACAAAACTCCTTCAGATAGAACAGACTAGGCACATGGATGTTTAAAACTGTGATGGCAGTTGCCAAATATAGTCTGACCAGACAACATATTATTTGGGGACAATTTATCAAAATCAGGGAATCTCTACATGGAAATATGAGAACACAATGCTTGGACCTGGTAAGGATGTGGGTACTGAGGCAAATTCATGTAACAGAAAAAAGAATACTGTAGGTCTAGAGCAGACAGGAAGTGATTTGTCAAAATGGGGAATGCAGAGAGTCAGACTGCAAAGGCTTAAACTATTTCTTCCTCAAGCAAATGCCAAGTGAAAACCTGGATTTTCTTATATTAGTCTTCCAGAAGTCAAAGGGATGTTGAGACTGAAACAAAGAATGCTCACAAAAGGGTCCTTTGCTAGATATAAATTAAATAAATGTGTGTGTGTGGGAAGCACAGACAGGAACCCCCAAAACAGGTAAGGGCATATATGTCACATGAGCCATGCATTGTTGCTCACCCCCGTGCCACAATATTTTTGTTGGGTTTGAGCAAACTGATCCCACAAACAACTTGGAAATACAGTTTCTGCGGTGCCTTCCCTAGACATATCTCCATGACATTAAATGTAATTGTAATTAAATGTCATGGAGGTGACACAGGCTGAATCTAAACTGAGAAATATTTAGCAGACAATAATAAAACCACGATACAACTGGTATATCTGATTCTACCTTCCACACTTTCTCTGTAACAGTGTATGGTGTCAAAACAATAGCTTGGGAAATTCCTATGTTGAGCCTTTTCTATATGAAATGGTAATGGAGACTTTCTAATGTTATAGATTAGTTAAAACTTCACATTGTCATAACTGTGAGGATGTTGCTGCTCAAGTGCCATTCATCAGCCAGAGGCAAATGGTATATCTCATTGGAAGCTGAGAATGTGTAGGTTATCACTTTGATTAGCTCCTATAGGCAACTGGTGGTTTCCATAATTGCCTCCACAAGTCTAAAATGAATATACACTCTCTCTGACAAGAAAAAGGAGGGAATAAGTGCCTACTGGAAACTTTAGGTTCCTATAAAGCCATGAAAATCAAATTAAAAAGGGACAGTGAGAGGGAAGGAAGGAAGGAGAAAGAGAGGGAAGGAAGGAGCGGGGGAAAGCCTGTTGCTATAGTATTCTGTTAATTCAATATTAAGAAAATATGTGTCATTGACAGGTTTGGTAGATGGTTGCTAACTGCTGGGTATATGCATTCCATATAAAATAGTGTCAGTTGGGTATTTAAACACTACTGTAAATTACTAACTATTGTTTTCCCGATTACCTACATACTCTTTCCCTCTAATTGTTATTTGAAACTATATGCCATACTTGGTCTTAATAAAAGAAAAGGCAAATGAATTTCTACAGTTCTGCTGAAATGTTTGCATGTGTAAACTGGAGGAAAGTGCAGACAAAAAACGTGAATGAATAGTTCAGGTGAGATCCAACAGTCTCTTTCATTGACCCAACCCCTAGGAATTTGGAAGATTAAAAGTTGCACTCACTTTTTGACAAGTGTGTTTAGGACTGGAGATTAACAATTCTGTTCATGTCAACTCACTAAATTCAAAAATGGGGCTTATTTCCAGGTAAGTAGATATAGGACTGCAATCTTCATCAAGTCAGAGATTCACTGGCATACTTTACTTTTCAGAAACATTGGCACACATATCAGTAAAAGAAAATAATATGGATTTTATGGAATGATAAATCAAAAACCAAATTTCAGTATTGGAGGGAAGATGAAGAAACTCTTCTATGAGTGAATGAGATGAATGTTTCAAAATTAGCTTTAATTTCAATTTCTCATCAGTATTTATTTTCCTGTAGCCCATACACCTTTTGTAACATGGGACATGAAAGCAGACACACAATTTCTATCATGTCAGTAGCCCCATCAGCCCCCTTTTTTTAATGGCAATTGGAACATTTATTAACAGGACACAGTTCCACAATGGTGTTCCAGACTGTTTTCATGTTCATATTCTACCTACCTACAGACATGAAAATTAGATTGGTGCTTAAGGATCACGCTCATTACAATGAAAATGTGTATATGCTTTTTACAATTTGCGGCCTAAATATTGGAGGTTCCTATAAAATAGAACAACTTTTTTATTATTCTTCATGAATCAACCCCTATATTTGAAACAAATAGTTGTGGCAACAAGGAATGACAGGCTGACAGCCTACGAGGTTATTAATGGCAGTGGCAGCCTGCAAATCAAAAATCATGCCAGTGCATCTGTATGAATGGCAATTTGTGCTCCACTGAATAACCACAAAGCCCCTACTCTCTCTGCAATTCAACACTGGAGCAATTGGTGGGGAGAGGAGGAATCATAAATATAAAATGTTTCCCCAATGGGAAAAATGGCCTGAATGTAATTGGTAAGTTGGGAGAACAACAATATGCAATTTTTTGCTAAATCCCCCTAAATTTAGTATCTGTTGTATAATTAGAGAAATTCTAAGACTATACTAACAAAAAAGGTATATTTTCTCTCTCGTGCACACACTCTCTCTCTCTTTCTCTTGTTCTTCACCCTTTATGTAGTGCAGGGCTGGGCAACCTATTATTTATTTTAAATGTACTTCACTGTATGCAAAAGGTAGCAAAATCAGTTCATTTTTATTTAGTGAAGCCACATGAACAAGCGGATAGGGATCTTAAGCAGATGTAGCTCTCATGACTTGCTGAAATGCCCACTTCCACGCAACTATTAAAAGTCCAGGATCCTTATGTTCATCCTTCCATATTTGACATAAATTTAGGATTCTGGGAATGATGCAGCTTGATTTTTGGACTAGTGCTTGTCTTCCTCAGGTGCAGCTTAGAAGAGGAAAATGGGGGGAAAAACTTGTTTCCTGCTTAATTGTGCTTTGTCACTGTAGAGATACTTGGTATCTATATGAAGCAAAGTGCAGCAGGATAATGTGATATGAGCTTGTGGTAGAAACAGGAATAATTACTCAGAATTCTCCTGAAAAGCAAAAAGAAAATGTAGTTTTGTCATCTCCAGAAATTCATCTTAGGATAGGAAATGAAATAGGCAAAGGAAGATGACCTAAATGTGGTTAGAAGACTCTCTAAAAACATGTGTAGGTCTAAGCTAGCGTCCCTTATTGGGGCTAGAGTCTCATGGGTGCTCCTCATGAGACAAAGGGAACAAAAAGACTAGCTGACATCTTCAGAGGATGGAGAAGTGACCTCTGTATGTAAGAAGGAAGCAAAAGGCTTCAGTAGATAAATGAAAGAAAGATACAGGAAGCCACTGCTTATATGACAGGTTAGGGACCAGAGCACTGTCAGAAAGGGGAATTGGTTGAAAAGTGGAATGTGGGTTGTTGTTGTTGTTTTTAGATTTCAAATGCATCTTAGCAACTGAAAAATGTAAACACACTATATATTACATTTGAATGTGTGCAAAAAAATTAAAAATACAGTGTGTTGGTGTGTATGCAAACAGCACACATGCACATGTGAGCAGTCCAAAACAAGGAAGAAGAATTGATGCAAGCCCCCTCTTTAGATGCTTGCAGATTACACAGACACACTCCATCAATTCAAGGAGGGCTTTACTCTTTCCTTAGGTAAGTTTTGGAACTACTTGCAATCCCAAGTAAACCGTGTAGACAAGAAGAACTAATGAAAGAGAGAACCTCTTGTTGAATTAATGAGACTTGTCTATACCGGTAATTTGCAAGTATCAAAAGAGTGAAGTATTGAATAGCAAGGCAACAAAAAGCCTGTGTAGAGAAGTAAAAACAAAGGACACGCGTTATCTAACATTCCCTTCTTTCGCTAATAACTTTATACAAGTGTTAATGCCTCTTTGCTCCCAATAGGCATTACTTCAAGGTGGCAGTGGCTGGTGGCTTCCAACATTAGGAGGAACTTCCTGACAGTGAGAGCTGTTGGACAATGGAACACACTCCCTTGGGAGAGTGGTGGAGTCTCCTTCTTTGGAGGTCTTTAAACAGAGGCTGGATAGCCATCTGTTGGGGATGGTTTGATTTTGAGTCCCTGCATGGCAGGGGGTTGGACTGGATGGCCCTTTTGATATCTTACAGCTCTATGATTCAATAATAATAATAATAATAATAATAATAAATTATGTATATCCCTCCCTTTGGGAAACCCAATCCGGGCGGCTCACAACAGATTCTATGATTCTATGATTATATGTCAGTGGGATGATGAATCTGCTCCAAGTTTAGTCTGAACTTTAAAGAATCTTTCCAAGATGCTGAATCATAGATGTACTATCCCACTGCAATAGGAGCCACCAGCACTTAATTAAGTCCTTTAATATAATGAAAGTGAAACTTATTTTTAGAAAGGATCTTACTACTCTAGTAATGTATCCAGAGTTCTTAAAGAAGGAAATAGTTTACTACCTGCCTTTGCAGACTGCCAGAAATAGTGCATATTAAATTGAGGCACTGCCCTGGCTCAGTGCTAGGGAGTTATGGAAATTGTATTTTTTTCTGAGACATTGAGCCTTCTCTGTCAGAGAGCTCTGGTGCCACAATAAATTGCAGTTCTCATGATTCCCTAGCACTGAGCCAGGGCAGTGCCTCAATTTAATATGCACTATTTCTGCAGTCTGCAAAGGCCCTACATGTCTTTTAAAAAACTGTAAATTTGACACTGTATAGCAGGGGTAGGCAACCTTTCCCCTTTATGGGCCAAGGGACTTCAGCTCCCAGAATCCCAGGAGCTATTGGCCAACATGGGACTATTGGCCAACATGGCTGAGGCTTCTGGGAGCTGAAGTCCCTCGGCCCTTAAAGGAGAAAGGTTGCCTACCCCTGCTGTATAGTTTCTTCTAACTTCATGTGGGTTGGACTAGTTTCATTCACTGATGCCTTCAAGCAAAGTTATGCAGATTCTACATTTGGATGCCTTGTGCCTGTCCTGCCATAGTGAATTCACTACTGCTAGGATCCTTAGGCAGAGCTACAACACTTACACATTCCTAGATCTCCCAGAGGGGAGAGTTTGCACATGCCAAAATGAAGTACTTACACTGACCAGTGGATAAGTCAATCTAGGTTCTTTAAGTATTTTTTTTAACTTATGTTTCTAGACTTATACAGGAGTATAGACAGTATATAAGGAGTGTGCCTGACAACCTGAGCTTACATATTTGCTTCCTAATCACAGTTAAATAGCTAGAAAAAGAAAAGGCAGTCACTTAATAAGATATGTAAGAATAATAGGCCTTCTTAAGCACTTGGGGACTCACAAGGAAAGGTGCCTTACCTAATTTGTATGTTTTATTTATACATGTTCAACATTAGTGGCATAAATTTTGCATGAACACAGTAGATACTTTTGGGATTCTGGGGCAAGCTTTTCACTTGAGGAGGCATAGCTTCTAGAAAGGCTTATTCCCCACCTGTCTTTTGATAAATTAAGCACTGTCAGGAACCTACTTCATGTGTGTGTGTGAGAGAGAGAGAGAGTATTTTAGCTGTTTCCGCCTAGTTGTAAGCCGATAAACTATTAAGGAAGGATTTTGTTTTTAAGTATGATTGATCAATCCATATTCAGTATACCAGCCTGCATGAGTAATCCCAGGAGGCAACACACACATAATTAAACACTTGACAATAAAACTTAATTGCTTCTGATTTGTTAACATGGTAGCTACTCCCAAATCATTGGTCACTTCTCGGTTCAAAGAAGAATTGTGCTAGTGAACAAACATTCCAGGAAGGAATGCTTTTTAAAAAAAAAAAAAAAAAAG
>CM034706.1:80854808-80873858 GCA_020142125.1 Phrynosoma platyrhinos | reverse complement strand
GTGTTTTCTTGTAGAAAAGAAAGAATAACAGCTCCACTTCAGAAATTTATATATCAGTTCCTTTTAAAGAGTATTGAAAAATTCTGGATTATTTTCTGGTAAAAGCAATCTTGGAACAGCACACATCCAATACTTGTGTAGGACATTTAAAGTAGTTATTTTTTAAATAAAATCATATGGCAAATATGTAACATAGTGTCCTCCTCCCTATCCCAAATCCTCCTTTGATGAGCTAGTTGCATTAGCTTTCATTTGTAATGGCTCCAATGAGACGCTGTCATTGACTTCTTCAAAAAGGGGTCCTTTGGAGTTGATATGATACTAATGGAAGTGCCTTATAAAAGCTCTTTAGGAAATCATGTAGATGCTAGCATCTGAATTGCTCTTTGGGGGAAAGAGACTTGCAATGACATTGTCATAATGACTGTTGCTTTCACTACATAATGTCTATGCATGTAAGACACTCTTGAATTATAATTAAAGCTTTTTAGGATGGTGTATTGTACCATAAACTATAGGGCCAAAAGTGCAGAGTATGCAGGTGTGCTGAATGAATGTCCTACATTATGTTATCACTTTTTCATCAGAATGTAAGTATAACTAGGTTCATCAGAGATACTCTCAGTGGTATGGCTGCTGCAATAAATGGCTTCTCTATGGCTAAGGGATGCACAGAGCAAGGGAATCTTTAAGCAACTTTCCTGGCTTAGCCCTACTAGAATGGAATATAATTGCTGCTGAAAGAATGTTTGGAATGCACTTGTTTTTTCTTTTGGTAACTATGACAAACAATCAACCTCATCTGTTTTAGAATAAAGTAGCATATCATGATTAGGCCACAGTTCATTAAAAAGTAGAACTTTCTCGTTCCACATTGCCCAAATTGACCACATTTTACATGTATTTTTAATTATTGCACTTACTGGTTCAAACCAATATAGGCTTAGGCCATTCTTATAATGGGATCCAATGATTATACAAGTTGTGAGCATTTTGAATATTTGTGTTAAGCATTTTCTTCCAGGACAGTTTTCCCTGTGCTGATGCCATTGAGCATGGTGTCTAGGAATGATCAAGTTGTTGTTCAAAGCACCTGTAGGTCAGCAAGTTGTAAAAGGATAATTTATGTCACTATTGGATGAAGTTTCCTTCCCATAACTATAATACTATTTTTCCAACAAAAGCTTATTCCATATTCTTTTCACATCACTTTGTATTTTTTAAAAAAAAATGCAAAAACATTCAGATGCATTAAAAAGAACGCTGTTCCTTAATATGCAACTTTTGTACTGAGTTTTCTACAATATATATATTTTCCCCAAATGGCTATACACTGTTTTTCATCAGTGCACAATTTTTTTATACAATTTTGATTCAGGAACTGTAGCAGTAAAATTGGGAAGGTTTGAGATGTTAAGGATTATTGTATTAATATTTTGATGAAGAAATGGCAAATTGGGTCATTGGGTCATGACAATGTTGTAGAATGCTCCTACATTGAAGATCTAGCTCCATGTGACATGAAATCTGCAACAAAATGTGATGTTGGGGGACTTTAAGGGTTAGGGTTAGGGTTAGGGTTAGGGAATCATGGGAACTGTATTGTGGCACCAGAGGCCTCTGGCAGAGAAGGCTCAATGTCTCAGAAAAAAAACAATTCCCATGATTCCCTAGCACTAACCCTAACCTTTAAAGTGGACTCAATTTGCACTATTTCTGGCAGTCTGCAAAGGCCCTAAGAGACCTTTCACATTACAGAATTACAGCACTATGATTCCACTTTAATGGACCTGACTATATACTGTGGGATCCTAGGGCTTGTAGTTTGGAGAATCACAAGAGATCTCTAGATAAGAATTCTAAGTTTGTTCTTGTTAGCTGCCTTCAGGTCAACCTCAACTCATAGCAACTCAGTGAATGAGAAATTTTCATACCCCACCCCCATCTCTACTGCTCTACTCAGGTCCTGTAGAGTCAGAACCGTGGTCTCCCTGATTGAGTCTATCCATCTGCCATGTGGTCTTCCTTTCTTTCTACTGCCCTTCACCATCCCCAGCATCATTGCCCTTTCCAATGATCCATGCCTTCTCATGATGTGGCCACAGCCTCAATTTAGTCAACTTGGCTTCCAGGGAGAGTTCAGGCTTGATTTGTTCTAGGACCCAATTGTTTGTCTTTTTAGCCATCCACAGTATTTTCAGCATTCTTCTCTAGCACCACATGTCAAATTAATTTTCTTCCTTTCTTCTTTCTTCACTGACCAGCTCCATATCTGTGCATGGTAATGGGGAATACAATGGCTTGGATGATTCTAACTTTAGTCTTCTGCTGTGTATCTTTACACTTTAGGGTCGTCTCTAGTTCTTTCACAGCTGCCCTTCCCATTTCGAATCTTCTGATTTCTTGACTGCAGTCTCCCTTCTGATCAACCTTTGATCCAAGGTATGGGAAATCTTTAACTATTTCAATTTGTTCATTATCTAGGTTGAATTTATATAAATCCTCCATGTTCATTATTTTTGTTTTATTTATGTTCAACATAAGCCTTTGCGCTTTCTTCTTTGACTTTCTTTACTGATTGTTCCAAGTGTGTGATGCTTTCCACTGCATACCTTAGATTGTTGATGTTCCTTCCACCTATAGTCCTCCTTCTTTCATGTTTAAACCTGCTGCATGTATGATATTTTCTGTATAAAAGTTGAACAGATAGGGTGATAAAATGCAGGCTTGCCTGATCCCTCTCCTAGTTGGGGACCATTCTGTTTCTCCATATTCTGTTTTTACAGTTACCTCTTATCCTAATTACAGGAAGAAACCATGGCACCTAAAGTCAAATCATACCACTATGATTATGTAATGTGAAAGCAACCTCAATTATTGTACAAAGGCTAAATCATTCACCAGTCTCTCCTGTGTGTTAGAGGATCCTTCTATGTGGAATGAGGAAGTGGGCCTGCAAAAGGAAGGAGAATGGACCCCAACTTAGGCAAAGTAGAGTTCTGTTCACTCAAAGAGCCCAAGGATGAAAGGACAGGAACTCCCATAACCCTTCTTCTACTCATAGTTCTCAGGATTTAAGTCATTTCTATGAATTCATTCATAGAAACCATATAGCTAGCAGAAGTTTTTCTTTTCTATGTATTTGTTTAAACCTGGCATGTAGTATAATTCATAATGTTCTTTTTTTCAATGTAGCAATGTAGCAATAGCTTCATGTATTCCTTCCTCAGACAGTATGTTCAACAGGGACAAATGAGCCTTCCCCCACCTTAACAATCCTTGTAGTTCTAGAAATATTGGGACTATATTCTTCTAGCCCAAAATATGTTGCTTGATAAAGGCTATTTCCCCCCTCCTCAGATTAAAATAATATTGCTAGTTAAAAGATTTAAACAGCTTTAGGCTTGGCACTGTGTTTCTTTTGCATAAATCCTCATCAAGTATTAAATAATAGTCAAATGTGTCACGCAGTATATGATTTACATGACAAAATCTGTAGGGGCCATGCTCGTCAAGAAGCACTCTACAAATCTCAATCATTTCACTAAAAAATAAAAATATTGAAACAAAATGGGCCGTTCCTTTGCTATATTTTGCAAATCTGAGAGCATGGGGAAGGTTCAGCATTGAAATCAATAAAAACCACTTCCACCAATAGAACACCCCCCTCATTGGCTTGTCAGGTAGGTGGAACATGAACCAGGTTCTTATGGAAGAGAGCACTGAAACCACTGTGGTAGATTTTGGCTGTCTATTACAATAATAGTTGTGATGCAGTACATTCATGGCTGAGAATCAGCCATGGACTTCACTGACTGCATAGTCCGCATGCAAAAGACCTGAAATTCAGCAGGGCTGGGAAAGGCTTCAGTCAGGACCCCTGAAGAGCCACTGCCAATCAATATAGACAATACTGAACTAGACAGATGGTTAGATCTTGAGCAATAAACAGTTGATGCATCAGTGCCATCTGGTAGTTTGTGGCTAAGCACAGCACCCACATCATAAAATGCAGCATTACTGTTAAGGTGCAGCAGTATCTGTTCATATATTAGGGGGACAAAATGGGATATTAATAATTTCTTCTTATTCTATGATTCATCTTCATGCGGGTGAGCCCAGCTCCAAAGTACTTCATTTCCCTTTAGGTGACAAAAGTGGACCTGCTATGGTTTGCCTCTTGTGGAAGAAAAACATGGTTGATATTGAATAGTCCCAGGAAGTCTTAAAGCTCTCTCACTTATGGACTGCATGTAACTTGTCTTGGCTGGGATGAATGCCACTAAGCTGTTAAGGAAGGACTACTATCAATTTGTTAAAGATGAGGAGTCTCTGGGGGTCGGGGGGAGTAGCAACATTAATTCAACTCTAGCATGGCTATATGCATAGGGATTTATAGCCAGACTTTTTAGGACTTAAGTATACAAAGTGGTCTGCCTCAATGGACCAATCTGTCAGTTTCACTTTTTCTTTCATCCAGACATTTTAAGTCTCACAATATTTCCATCTTGAATATGAGTGGACATGAGGATTTGAGTCAATTCTTATAAAAAATGAAACAAAACAATTCTCACATAACTACTCAACTCATAGTGACAGCTACTGAGTCCCTTTTCAGTGAGGTGGTGAATCCTGTTGGGCTTAAGCCCCCGTATGAAAGAGCTACCCACTAGATTAAAAACAATTGCAGATTCACTGCCCAGCTGACATGGGAGTCATTGGCCACCTCTGCCCAGTGCTCCCCATACTGAGTGATAATCACATGGGCATCTCTTTTAACATCCTTTAAAAACAGTGAAGTAATAGGATGCAAGTGACAAGAACAATAAACCAAAGCTGCTATTAGCTTACTTCACTCAGATCAGAGATAGGTGAGGGCCATTTTTGCCCAGCAAGCTGCACCAGCACATTTTGGTGTTGTGTCACTTCCAGCCACCATTTGGCCAATTTTCAGCTCCTTTATTTTGCTTTGTTTGTTCCAGGTAGGTTTGGAGGGCTCCAGTGGATCAGGGAAAGCAAACCACCCTATTTCTAGGCAGTTTTGTAGATTTTTAGCTCATTTGAGGCCAAAAGAAGGTCTATGAGTGTGAAAACCATCTAAGTGGACTACATTATAGGTCCACATCATTGTGCAATAAAATGCATGCAGCATTGGAATTTTAGCCAGTTATAGGTAAGATTTTAAAATCCTAAACTGGAATCTTTGGGGAACAAATTTTGGGATTAGGGTATCAGATAAAAGTATGTGATCAGATATTTTCTCTGATAATGCCTAGCACTCATTTACATTTGTGCCTAAAGCTGTGAAATTATTTGCAATTTAATGCATGACTCCATTTGAATGTCATTTGGAAAACTCATACGTATATAAAGACTTGTCACCTCAAAGGTTTCTGCTGGAATGCTGCAAACCACAGTGTTTATATAAATCCCTAAAGCTTTGTTAAAAATATATGGGTGTATAAAAATGGAGTAATTTCTCTTTCCCATTGCCCCAACTGTGTGTATATGTGTGTGTATATATATGTGTTTTACAAAATCAGCAATTATTGCTTGTCATCTGTTCTCAAAGAAATATGTAACAGCACATTTTTATAGAAGAAAAATATTTCTCACACTCCAAATGCCATTTTTGGCTTTAAATCATAAAAGCAGAACAGTCAATTTTTACATGCTGAAGCAAGGAACCCAAATGAAGAATAGACAAAAGAAAACATAATGTTCCCCAAAGCTAAAGCTTTCCATAAGACCACAGTTAAACTATCCTTCTAAGGGTAAACACTTTTAGCTTGTAGACTCTGAAACCTAATAAAAATGGGGTTAGTATAAGTAGCTTCTGTTATGTTCATGTTCCATATTTCTTTTTCCTGTAACCATGGCTGCAGTCCTAGAAATCAGGGCTAGGGATCCTGTGATCTTACAGGTGCTGATGGACTTCATGTCCCAGTAGCACTAGCCTTCATATTCTATGGTGAGGAATTCTGGGATCTGCAGTCCAACAACTTCTGGAGGGCCACAGGATTTCCACCCCTGCTATAGATATTTACCTGGAATTAAGACCCATTGAATTTACTAGAACATATTTATGACTGCATGTACACAGATTTGCACTGTAAGATATTATAAAGTTCCTGTGCATAAAACATATAATGGCAGTGACATAAGAAACAATGAGATTTTTGAAACTCAATGCATTTAGGCCATGATTTTGCCATATCTAGCACTTAAGATGCTAAAATTAGAGGATTTGTGGCTCACTTTTACCTGGAAATCATACACAGCCATATGGAAACACTCCCCATACCTCTCCCACACATAAAATACATAGGAAAACTCAGTGATGAGGTGAAAAGCCTCTGGGTGTTTTTAGAAGCATAGTTAGCTTTAATATTATCTCATATATTCCAGAGCTACAGGAAACAGGTTTTTGGCCACCAATACCAATGTTCTCCAGCTCTAATTAGGGGCTGGTTATGGCAGAAATTGATACATAGGAACTCATGCTGAGCACTACCTTGCCATAAAATACAAGAAAGGATGTACCAATGTTAGATCTTACTACTAATATTTTGAAGTCTCATAATTACAAACTCTCCAATCTTCTCTCTCTCTCTCTCTCACACACACACACTTACTTTGTTCTCAGTTTCACAAGTTCAGTGAGGTGATAATGGCACTTCTCCAGAAATTTGAGCACTACTGCTTTACAAGTTCATAAATATGACTATCATATTCCTTTGTAAATCCCATTGCAAGGGAAGCAATCCTTGTTCATTTCCTAAAGGATTATTAACATTAATTTTAAGTTATCAATAATAGAAAACAATGCTAATAATGAAAATGGCATAGGAGCAGGTAATCTATAAATGACAATAAATTCAATTGACTTTTCTGTTCAGTTCTGTTCAGAAGTTGTTTCAAACAAAGAAAATGGGAATCAACGGGAATGATGAAAATATCCCTAAATGGTGAGAATGTCACATTTTAATGAATACATTCCACCCAATGAAATCTGTTTAAATCATGTGGTATTTGAAACATGACTTTTCTCCTTTCTTTTCATTTGTTTTCAAGGCTTCCTTCAGGTGTTTCATTTTACATTCTCACATTACAACATTGCTCTTACATTGGGCATGTTCAGAACTCTCAGATATGTATTAGGACAAAGTAAAGCCAGAAAACTTGCAAGTATATAAAATTAAAGGGCAAATTTTCACACCAGCTCTTATTTTCCCACGCAGTTTCCATTTGCACCCTGAAGCAGATGTATTTAATAGGTCAAATGCCTTGACACTGTCCACACATACCTTGAGATATGACAAAATAAGGTATAGAGATCCAGGAAATTCCTTGTGAACCTAATTCACCCAGAGGAACTGTAATGCTAACTAGAGGACTCTCAGAATTGAAGTCCCCAAAATAACTTTTCTAGTTAGTAGCCTACTCTAAGCTAAATTTGGTTCAATCCTGTGTTCCTGGAGTGGTTAACAATAAAAGAATGAAACAACAAAGATAAGCAACAACATAAAAAGTATAAAAACCAATCAAGAAAATTTAGTTAGAAAATGGAAAATAAAGTTATATGCTGTGTCTCTGTCACACTTTCTTTTCATATCTGAGGGGGGAAGCACACCAGGGTGTCCGAGACTCCCTGGGCCAGTGCGTCGTGGGGCCATGGCAGCCGCACCGCGGCGCACCGACGGCGTCCCTGAAAGGAGCGCAAAAATAGTGCTCCTTTCGGGAGACAGGGAAAGTGCGCCCTAAACGCGTAGGGCGCACTTTCCCTGACTTTTCCACCACAGCACGTGCGGTTGCTGCAGTGGGAGGTTGCCCTGGCAGCGTCGGCCATGTGGATGGACGGCAGCTCCGAGGGCAACCTCGGGAGGAGGAAGGGGCGCCGCTTGTGCGGCTGCCCCTCCTCTTCCAGGGCTCGAAGATGACCCTATTAGTCATCTGCCGAGGCCCTGAGTCATCAATAAGTAACAAGTAGTTTCCCCTGAAATACTTTGGTCAGCAAATCTGTACTGAAATAAACTCTATGAGTTGTTGTTGTTGTATGCCTTCACATTATTTCTGGCTTATAGTGACTCTAAGGCAAATGTATCACAAGGTTTTTTGAGGCTGAGTGTGTGTGACTAGCCCAAGGTCATTCAGTGGGTTCCCATGAGCAAGTGGGGATTTGAACCCTGGTCTCCAGAGTCCAATACAGAAACCACTATGCCATGCAGACTGTATTTATGAGTCCACACTAGCTTAATTAAAAGTGATAAATCTTTTCCCTAAGTCTATCAACTATGGTGTGTGTGAGAGAGAGAGGGGGAGAGAGAGAGAGAGATCATGTTATGTCAGGCATCACTTCCAAACATACTCTCTGCTTACTTGCCTGAATAAGATTATGAAAAGGGCTAATTCCAATTTACATGAGATTACAGGGCTAATTCAGAAGAGATAAATATATTATTTCAAAAATAAATTCTTATTTATATCAACTCTTGTGATACGTTAATTGTCCTTTACAAATCTTTTACTCTGATGATGTTTGTATATGTTTAAATAACAAAGTATCAAGAGCAAAATAACAATGTTTACAAACTTTTGCACATTTTTTCCTGTTAGCACATGTAAAGTTTCTCTTCTACCAATCTGTCTATGTATATGCATGTACAGTTCTATTTTTACTATCTTAAAAAAGTTCAAATTATATTTTATACATATTAATTAAACCCATGAGTTAACACAATGATATCTCATGACTTTTAATGACTTTTATGTTGCTAAGTGTGAACAGTCTCAACACACTAATTACAGGATCAAGAATACCAAACATTTTTCATGCAAAACTTTCCCAAAAACATTTTAACAGGCTTCCTTTTTTAAAAAAAAATCAGGAAAATGTTTCCACTGTTATGCTGTGTTATGTTGCTAGGTTTCTGTTACAGCTTGAGCTGTATTCTGAAAATGTGTTGTTTTAAGGAACCATGGATAAGAATAGGTGATAATTTCCTTTCAGTTCACCTTTAAGCAGAATTGACTGATGCTGAATTTGTATGTGAGGAAAAGGAAACTGAAAGATTTGTCAACTCCAACAACATACAACATACTCTGCTTTCACATTTTCTTCTAGAATTAGAAAGCTAGATAAAGTTAATCTGAAGACTGTGTAGTGATTAAAGTGTTGGGCTGGTACTGGGGAGAAGCCAAATTCAGATCCTAACAGAGACACAAAAATTGCTTGAATTATTCCAAGGACGACTATCAAGCAAACTTCAATGTATTGTTGGACAGCAATTCACAACATTTTTCACTATTGACAATGCTGGCTAGGGTTGATGGTAGAAAATAATATTTCTACATCTAAATATTATTTCCTATGGAGAAAATGCTATTTCTTTTATAGAAAATGCTGTTTTCTGTACAAGACAACAACATGTGAATTTTGCATACAATAAGCCCTGAATTATTACAAATAATAATAATAATAATAATAATAATAATAATAATAATAATTTGTATCCCGCCCCTCTACAGAGCAATCGGGGTGGCTTACGACATTAAAATTTTCATACAGATATGTTAATAAAATGTGAATACAACCTAAAAATCCCCAAACCCACCCGCCCCTTAAATAGTAAGGGTTCTTCTTCTTAGACTAGGCCTGATGGAGATGGGCCTGCATCCCTCTCCCAGATGACATTGGATGGAATGGAGGGAGGGCTCTTCTTATAGGCTTTGACATTTGCAAAAAATTTAAAGGTTTTCGCTGCAACAGAAAGAAAATTACTAAATTTATTTGTTGCTTTCTTTAGAAGAAAATGACTGAAGAATTGCATCCCTTTTGTGAATTGTTCAGGTCAATCCAATTTTTAAAAAGAATCACTGTAGAGCCAGAAAAGGTACTTTAAAGGTTAACCCAGAGAGACAGGAGGAACTCTTCAAGTGAAAAAGTTCAATGCTTGGAGTTAGGGAGAAAATAATAGATATGTATAAAATTATGCATGTTGGGGAGAAACTGGATATATAGACCCTCACTTCTCTCATAATACTAGAATCTGGAAATATGAAATGAACAGTAGTGGTTTGTGGTTAATATGTTAGGGCCTCACCTCTGCAGACCAGCCCAAAGGGCCAGCCTGGAAGCAGAGATGAGGCGGGGCAGCCACACACCCCAACCCCATGCCAATGCTGTCCTAACGCTGCATGTCATTATGCATGGTGCATGGCATCAGGACGCCCTCCTGGAGCAGTGTTCTGATGTGCTGAGCCAGAAAGAGTGAAGAAGAGCTATGCGCTGGCTCTTAGGACATCCTTTTGCCACCCCTGAAAGGAGCAGCATTTTGCCACTCTTTTTGGGGTGGCAAAAATGAGGATCAGGGCCACGATCTGGGGTTGCCATTGCACCAATCCACTGCTTCCCGGGGAGAACCAGAGCCACCCATCTGCACCCCACCTTAGTGGGGCAGTGAATCCACTCAACAGGTTTGGCTGATCTTTATAAGAATTTTTCAAAGGGCTAAACTCTAGCCTGTAAACAGGTCAAATACTGTGGATACCTTCTTTAAATTTCAGACCAAAATCAGGAGTAGCTATACCATCCACTGATGTGAAAGCCCCCAGATGCCACTGGGAGGGAGGCTGAATTATGGCTAATTCATGGCAGATAAAACACAGTGCTGCACACATCATCAACTCGGATGGCTTTAAAGGGAGTTTCAGTGATTCGCAGAGAATAAATATATCATAGCAACTAGTCACAACCACTATGTACTTCTCCTTCAATTACTGGCAGCATTCCCTTCATACCAGTCACTGAGGAATCATGGTGGAAGAACACATAGGGGAACCTACCAACAACATCTCTCTTCCCCCTCCCCCCCAAATTTGGTCTCAGGAATGGAGGCATGAGTGAGTTAAAGATAACAATTTATTCAACAATATGTTGATTTAGATGTCACCATTTAAATTGAGCCATCAGGCAGAGAAGAAAACATAATATCAATTTTAGAAAATCAACCCAGTGACAGCATAAAACAACATAGAGTGAATCACAGGAGCATACTGATATATTTTAGCCAATCATTAAAGAGCAGTCATTAAGTCATAACAGAACATTTCTAAACAAGCAATAAGTAAGAACTCATGATCAATTTTCTCTTACATTCCAGATTGTTGTTGTCATTAGTAGAAAGTACCAGTTAGTCAGTGGTGGGATTAATGTGCTCTGGAAAGGCTTTTCCTTGAGAGTGCCAAGAGCTTATTACAGATTCTACAATTTTCTTTGGTTCTGCATATTTTCCTGTCAGCATGGCTGTCTCTTCCTCTGGCATTGTGGTCAACCTCTGATCTTTCCACCTCAAAGATGGCTGCCTTCTTGTTCTTTCTCTGGGCTACTCACAGACATCTGTTGGGCTACTGGAAGAAACAACATGATGGATTAGACAGGCCTTTGGTTAGCTTGAGCAGGGCTCTTCTTGTATTTCAAACATCTACTTACTTCCATTAGGCTTTCAGTACCACACCATTTTGAATGGGACAAGAGCATACAATCCTCAATCAGGTTTAAAATACATTTTTCTTGCTTTTGTTCCAGTGACTCTGGGCATCCTAGGAAGAAACACACCATAGGTCTAGTTGCTTATTTTCTTTTCCCATCCTATGCCTTTTTCCCATTCTGTTCTTCTTCCATATAAAAGGGAGGGGGGTGACAGCCATTTCTAGAAAGAGGTCTCAACTACTGTGGATAAATCAATCCATCACACGTGCAAGAAAAAAAAATCTGCCATGAAACTTAATCACAAAAGGTCATGTCGGGGAGCGAGGAACAGATTAAATTAGCATAGTATTAGATATGGAAAATGATTTCTGTCAAAATCATCTTTACCACAATTATAATATGTTAATTACGTATTTCATTAAGGAAGTTGATTATGGTTCACAGATGAAATCATGCAGACGAAGACACCTGGAAGGAAGCACTAGAGCCTGAAGTTAGGGAGTGGGGTGGAGAGGGGGCATTGTGTGTGAGTGTGCACACCCAGACAGACACACAGGTGCTGTTGCAATTTCAGGTCCCTAGAAGAAAGCTCCTAGCAGCTTTAAAACAGGAAATCTAACAGGAGACTCAAATATTACTGTTCTCTTCCAACAGAGCAACTTTCTGTGTGCTCTATACCAGTCAGAGATTGCTACTCAAAGTGATGGTCCTGCTACCAGAACCTGAAGACCTTCCAAAAAGAAAGAAACAATTGCAGTCAATAGGCAGAAATATAGTAGCAGTCCCTGGTACACTCAAAGGGAAGTAACCCCTCCCCACATACACACACACATCAGAAAGCATAAGAAGCATTGCTCTATAATATCAGATTTTATTACTCTATTTTTATTGCCTTTCTTCTTCTCAGTGAGCCCAGGGCCATTGAGGATTTGACCTGAGGAGCCTAATATGATTATCTGCCATCATATCCTCCCAACTCATTTGAATGCAGATTATGTGATTTTGACAATGTCACTACCCCACCTTTTCCTGCTGCATGCTGTTAAAAAGAACATGTCTGGCACATGAAGAAATCTGTGAATACGAAAGCTTGCACATAAATGTTGTCCCTCTTTTTGGATAGGCCCAATAAAGTTATTGGCTCAAGATGAGTGGTACTGGGGGCAAATGTGATGGTGCCATAGGTAAATGAACTATATGAACAGTAAACATGTAAAATGGTGGGGGGCATTATGTAAGTGCGGCATGAATGGACTGCTCCCTTTTTCCCTTTTAATTGCTTCTTTAAATCTATTCCTCTCCTGGTAGAGCTCCATGACTAAAAGTAACTCCAACCAGTAGAAAAAACAGGAACTAAAACACATTTAAAGATATATCTATATTGTACAAATAATGCTGTTTGACACCACTTTAAGTGCTGTAGCTCCATCCTACGGAATCCTGGGATTTGTAGTTTTACAAGGTCTGCCAAAGAGTGCTGGTGCCTCACAAAACAGAGAGATTTTAAAAGCACCTGAAAAATTGTGGTGATAGAAGATTAGCTGGGACTAACCTTGCCAAATAGGGGCAATTGGGGAGGTATGTAATGTTAAGGACATGTTAAGGTCTTTTACATTTAAAACTTGAGGAGTCTGGGAACATATCCACAACTGTGGAAATAAAACAGTCTGACACCATGACTCTATCCTATATTAACTGCCATGACTCTATCCTACAAACTCCTGGGATTTGTAGTTTGGTGAGGCAGTAGCCACCTCTGATAGACCAGGCTGAATACCTTGTCACAGAACAAATTCCAATATTCCACAGGATAAATCCATGACAGTTACAGTGGTATCAAACTGCTTTATTTCTGCAGTGTGGAAGAGCTGAAGATCACAGGATCAGATGCATAGTATCTAATTTTCACCAAAGACTCCTGCATGCATAGAAGGCAGTAACCACCAGGATAGATCAACAGGCCTTTTTTTCATTGCAGCTAACCTTACTTCCATGTAAATATGCTTAAGATTGTGGTCTAAAATGTGGACTTTAGCATGCATGTTCAGATAGTGATGAATCAATAGCAAGGGAGAAGTTATAATATGATGAGAAAGGGGAAGAACTACCAGCAATTCTAACTAAAGTGGATCCAAAATAGAATGCCAAATTATAGGACATTAATGTCCCTACAAAAATAACCTAGTGATAGACCTAGAAGGAAAACATGCAAGTCTTAGTCAAATATAATTACCTCATTCTAGTATTTCTTATTGAGCACGGATGTGTCAATGCAAGTGTGCCCTTCTTCTGATAGATTTTGCCACAAAGAATAATCATTGTGGGAATTAAAGCACAATTGTCAAGAAAGACTTGGTCATCATGAGAGAGATCATCATGTCTCATCCAACTGTCCTTTTGCTTTCCAGCAGTAATTACTTCAGTAATTAATCTCTGTCATTTAACTGTATTACATTTTGAAAAGAGAAAATGGAAGAAAGACCTGTTTCCGACTAATTTACATCACAGTTTAAAATCCTAGAACAGGGCAAATCAAATGTCAAACTTTAGCCCTCTTGTAGATTTCTAAAATAGTCTCATTCTGACATGCCTTGTGAACAGAACGAAAGTTAGTTAGCTTAAATAATCTCAATAATATTGCTTTAGTATGGAAGACTTTAATTATTCAGCATCATTTAAACAACTGTGGTTTTCAGTAAGCAATGGATGGTAATACATAATATATGGAGACTGACTATAATGCCAACATATTGTGACAGCAGATCTCCAAGGTATTAGTTTTCCCCCCCTGTCACCCATTTCCCATTTTCTGATGATTTCCATTTCCATATTTGTGGCCAGATCTGTACTTAAAAAAGCAAAAACAAAAAACATGGTGGGGGTAGTTGGTGAGGCAGACTTACTGTTTTCCCCATTTCACTGTTTTGCAGTTCATGCATGCTCAGTAAGGGATTCTGGAAGCAGCTACTGTTTAACTTGCCTGTTATAAGGATGCACACACATCTAAAATAGGATTTGCTAGAACAGAATCCAGCTCAGGTTTTATTGTATTGCAAACAAATGAATAAATAAACACTGCAGACATGCTTTTGCAGGCTGATACTGAAAGTCTGTGTTTCCTCATCCCTTCTTCACCATCCTCCCAACTCCAATGATGCTTAAAAATGTCTAGCTAGGCAGAGGATAAGGAGGAAAGGAAGCTGGGCAGGCACGAACAGACTTTATGCAAAGGGTTTTCTTTGTAAGAGGCTTTGTTTACTGAGGAATAAATTTCAGTTCACATCAGGTGTAACATTGCAAAGTTATATCAAGACATAGTCAGATGATCCTGAGGAGGAATACGTTTGTGTTAACAGTCTTATCACTGTTAATTCAACACCTGATCAAAGTTCTAGCTTTAGAACTTCTTGGAGCTAGAGCAGATGGGCAGGAAAAAGTTGTTCACTCGGTGCACCCAGATGACATCTCATCTCACCCCTTTAATCATCCACAAAGTCAGGCAATGCTCCACCGGTACAGGGCATTGGTGCATTGGTGTGCAAGTGCATCAGTGTGCAAGGGATACAATGGCAAAGCATAATCATGGAGGCTCCCCATACATGTCCCCTTCACTCCATACCCCCTGTTAGACTATCTGATTTGTATACATTGCAATTACATCCATTGGAGTTGATGCAGTTTTTTCCATTTTGCTGCATCTCTGCACTGGCATTGGGCTATTTATTTCCCTGCCTAGCTGAAGTATCCCAGCTTCTTTTTGCTCTGATCTTTAGCCCCAGAGCATGGCTTCATTTCACTTTCCACTCACTTCCAAGGTGTGCGTCATATAAATGCCCATGCCCCACCTTCAAAGTGACTGAGAGCAACTTTTCACTCTCAGGATCAAGTTCTAGTTCTAGTTCTGGGAACTATGGGTCTTTGCAGACTGCCAGAAATAGTAAAAATGGAGTCCATTTTAACTGCCCTGGCTCAGTGCTAGGGAATAATGGGAACTGTAGTTTATTGTGGCACCAGAGCTCTCTGACAGGAAGGCTCAATGTCTCAGAAAAAATACAATTTTCATGATTCCCTAGCACTGAACCAGGACAGTTAAAGTGGCCTCAAGTTGCATTATTTCTGGCGGTCTGTAAAGGCTCTATATTAGTAACATGTTTATGTTATATGAAACCTGCCCAGGCCATGAAAAGGTGCTCTTGTAGAAAAATGCAACATTAAGGCAGAGTTTAAAAATATTAATGTTTTTCTTAGTGACTCATAGAGTCTCCCAAACAACATAGGCAGTAACTTACCATGTTAGTTAGGCTTGTAGACTTCCCAGGTAAGTAGCACTGATGGGACCACTGAGCACCCCCAATCCATAGCTATCAACCTCACATGACCTTGATAGTGTATGAGGATCCAAACAAGGCATTCTATGTGCCAAAGAATAGCTATATATTTTTATGACAATATAAGAGTGTAAATCCAATAGCTAGTTCCAGAACCAATTGCTAAATGTTTGCTCAACATTTCAATAAAGCACCTTGATTCATTGAGTCCACTTTTGTTGGGACTTTTAACTGGATTTATATCAAAATGACCCAATACTTTCTTCCTCATTTAGTTCTACCCACAAAAATGCTCTCTTCTGGTATTTTTATCTATTGGCCAAGAAGTAAAAGTGAAGTCTGAAGCAGAATTCAGAGTGAGACCTTGATAATCATCTTTAAATAATGCTGGACATAGATAGAGCAGTCTATTTCTGATCTGAGGTAATTTTGCACAGAGTCATTTCATTCTGTCCTATTTCATATCAACCCATGGCTTTTTAAAAAAAGTTTTAAAAAGTCTGAAAATTAGCATTTTTAAAATATATTTTTTACAAAATCTACATTTCAAATGCATTTTACTCTCAGCAACCTCCTCTTTAGGCATTTTAACTGAAAAATGTGTTTATGTATTCATTTATTTATTTCATTCTTATGCCACCCTTCCCCCCCAAAAGGGAAACAAGGCAGCTCACAAATAAAAACACACTACACTTTATACATTTTATGTTTTATACACTTTTTGGAGTCGTCCCCACAAAACACAGGGAAGGATGACTGCATTTCATCCCTATATTATACTGGAAAGCAGTAGCCAAATGGGTTTGCTTAAAAATGGATGAAACTGAATGCCCATGCCACATTTTCTGGAATCCATTCTTTTTCCTCAACTGAAATTGTTGATATTCTTCCTGCCCACCAAAACGTTAGGACTATTGTTGGCAAAGTATGACCTGGTGAGGTATGTGGTGCCCAGAGCTGTTTTTACAGCTCTTGGTGCTTCTGGACTATTCAGCTCACTCCTTCGGTGACCCAAAAAATGAATTGTCTTTCCCAAAAGCCTACAGGAGTGGTAGTCCCCATCTTGTTTAACATTTTAAAAATACTAATTTTTCAAAGCTAGAAGTGGACTTTTGGCTGATTTCATTTTTCACATTCATTTTTCTATGTAGCCCATGGATGAGCCAAGGCCATAAAATGCCCCCTGGCTCTGCCCACTCCTGACCTAGAGCTTTACTAGGGGCTTCTATAGCTTGCCTACAGCACTTAAGTAGACAATAACTACATAATTCATTAATAGATACAATGGTTGAATGACTGGCTGACTTTCTTTGTTTACATAAGAAATAGCTCCCTTACACTGTGTTTCCGAACACTTTGACATACTGCGAAAGCTTCCCATGAGGAAATATTCCATGAACAAAATATGTGCAGTTCTCTAGACTCCAAGCAATAATGTAACAATGGGACTTGGGACAGGATTAGATGATTATTCTTAAATTATTTGCAAGACAAAGGTACTCTGTCACAGTCTCAGCTGTGTCACTATATTACTGAGATAGGATTTGGATCCTCCAGATTTCAAGGAACTGCAACTCCCATAATGCCTCACCACTAGCTCCACTGGCTAGGGCTGATTAAATATGGAGGCCAGCAGCATCAAGGTTGTTGCAGGCTCTCCACCTGGATGTATAAAAGGGGGTGTTATCAGGTGAAGGTGAAAAAGAAAGATGAAGACAAGTTCAATTAAAGCTGATTAGAGAAGTATTACTTTATTGTCTGTTTCTTTTAGGATTCATCCAGGTCTAGCAATGTAACATGTAACTGTCATTTGCTGATTGATTATACTCATGATACTATGTTGATTTTTACTGGCAGTGAGATTTTGGGGCTGTTAGGGGGGTTGCAGACTGCCAGAAATGGTGCAAATTGAGTCCACTTTTAGGATTAGGGTTAGTACTAGGGAATCATGGGAATTGTTTTTTTTTTCTGAGACATTGAGCCTTCTCTGTCAGAGAGCTCTAGTGCCACAATAAACTACAGTCCCCATGATTCCCTAGCCCTAACCCTAACCCTAAAAGTGGACTCAATTTGCACTATTTCTGGCAGTCTGCAACCCCCATAAGTTAGAAAGCAGAAGAACCCTCAAATGAAAAGAATACGCAGCATAAAAAAGCCAATGTGCATTATATATAGTAATCTTCCCTATCCATTTTAAGCTGTTTGTTTGAGGAACTCATTTGTGAAAAATGGGCACTTAATACCAACCCTACATTTCTTCTTTTAAGTATGCTGCCATTTCTGTGGTCTGCACAAGAGGCTGTTGAGTCTGCCTGCTCAGTCTGGGAAGGGAGAGAAAAGGATTGGGTCAAGGTGATTGAGTTGTAGTGGAGACGGCTTGTGCAATCCCTTCTTTCTAATGAGAGCAGACTTATGCTCTGCATATGTACATGGAAAAATCTCCCAGCAATTGGCTAAGTGAATATATATTAGCGAGCAGTACATAAAAAGGCTATGAGGTTTTCATTATCAGAACTGACTGATGCTTAAGTGCCAGGTTTCCCTCATTGTTGGTCCTCCCCACCACCCCCACTTTCAGTCCAGTTCCACCATGGCTTCCTCCTCCTCCTCCCAGTGCTAGCTTGTTATCTTTCCACACTGGACTTTGCACACTGGGGTCTGCCTTGCCCCCTCTTCTCCCCAAATCAGAGATCAAAGGCTGCATTTGTAAAGCAAATAGTTGGAGAGCTACAGCGGGTTTGATGAAAACCCACTCCAGGCCTCTTGGGAGATATTACCTTCCTCATTATTCCACTGATTGGCCTTATTTCATCCAAGGATTACTGCACATTCTCCTGACGGCTGATGAGCAGCTTCATGAATATACAAAATAATCCGACGGCACTGGGCCAGCACTGATTATTATTGTAGAACTCGGAGGAGCTGCTTCAAATGAGTTGCTGGAGACTGCAGAGCTCTTCCTCCCCATTTTCCATCTGATTTTTACCACAAGGATCCTTATTAGGCTATTTTTCAAGTATCTGTAAGGGGAAGCACAAAGAGAGAGCGAGAGAGAGATTGCATCTAGTTAAAAATGATCAGGGAATTCTGGGTACCAGATGTTTTTTGCTTAATATTGCAAAATGGCTTTTATTAGATTACACTAAGTACTTACTAACTACAGTTAAACTGCTTTGCAGAGAAACCTGAGGGGAATGCTGCCCTAAATAGCTTCTTCTCTCCCCCCAACCC
>CM034706.1:80838573-80854798 GCA_020142125.1 Phrynosoma platyrhinos | reverse complement strand
CTCCCCCCTTTTGGTACACATTTGTGCTTCTTTGTGCCTGTCTGTTGCACAATTTTCTGTGGTTGCAAGGATTGAGGAACTACTATAAGACAAGAAGATTTACAGCTAATCAGCTGGTATCATTTACCATGTGTATGCTTTTTGATGAAAGAACCAGGACACAACATTGTTAATAAAATAGCAATAAAGCATTTTTTTTTCAATTTCAGTCTTTTCCAAGCATAAATAATATTGATTGAAAGTACTGGTGATAGATGCAAAGCCTCAGTTAATACCAGGATATAGCCTTACCTGTGCTAAATACACTAAAAGGCACCAGATCCTGTCTGATCTTGGAAGCAAAGCAGGGACATCCCTGGTTAGTACTTGGATGGGAGTCTGGCAATGAATATCAGGATATATTTTAAAGGAAGGAACTCGCAAAATAACCTTTGAGTATTCTTGCCTAAGAAAACCCTATGGAATAATGGAGTCACTTACATGTTGACAGGTGACTTAAAGTGCGCACACTCTCACACACAGCCTCACACAGCCACAAAGAGCCTTACCTATGACAAGGCCATTTATTTCTTAATGTAAAAAATAATCCTCACCTCTGGGAGACCTGCAACCCTCTGGCAGATAGGAATCCACATTCTTCCCATATGCACTGAAGTGGGGCAGAGGGTGAATCTATGCCAGTACTACAGCCCTAGAAACAACATACACATCCAGAGGTGCATTGAAAGACTTCTTTTCTTTTCAATATGATCACCCAACATAACAGGCAAATTGCTGTTCTGTCTTTCAAGGAACTGATAACCCCATGCAACAGACACTTCCCAAAGAATTCAGGGTGTGTTCTTAGATCTAGCCCATAATAGAACTATCTAGGGTTGTGCCCCTAGCATTTTTCCACACTCATGTGAAAGCAGCCTAGATCACTTTCTCACATTATGACAATGATGTAAGATCATCACTATCAATTTCTTTGGATGTTGCCAGAAGGATATGAAGAGCCTGCAGTATTTGATGGGGCTTGCATTCATTCCAGCTTCATCCCTTGAGAAGCACTTAGGCTACTGGCATTCTATAGAATAAATGCAATGTGACATCATTTTAACTGTCATGGCTCCATCCTATAGAATCCTGAGATTTATAGTTTGTTGTGACACCAGAGCTCTCTGATAGAGAAGGCTAAATATCTCGCAAAACAACAAATCCCAGAATTCCATAACATTGATTCATGGCAGTTAAAGCAGTGTCAATCTGCATAATTTTTGCAATGTAGATGAAGCCTAAGAGTGCATCTACACTACAATTTTACAGTAGTTTGCTACCACTTTAACTGCTATGGCTCCAGCCTATGGAATCCTGGCTGAAGTACTTTGAATTCCCTGCTAAAGAGTTCTAATGCACTCCATTGAACTACATGAGAGAAATTTCACAAACCAACAGGATAGAGTTGTGGTAGAGAAAATGGCATCAGACTACTATTAACCATGTGAATGCATTGTTAGTGGAAGCTCTTCCCATACAAAATTGAATTCCTCACATTATCCTGCAGGAACTGTTCTGCAATTCTTGAAGGAACTATCCTGCATTTCTTCATTCCACATTGCCACTCTAATGCAATAATCTAATGCAAGAATCTTGTTTAAAATGTTTTTAAGGATAAATAACCTATGATAAGTTATCACAAAATATATAGTAACATTTTCACACTTCACTTTTGCTTAATTTTGTCACCTCCAACAACAGCAATTGTTATTGTCATTGCTCAAAATTTTTATAGTGGTTTTAAATGTTCAAAACCCTTTGCATTCTTATCATGTTTCAGCCCTTACAACTACCCCATAAGGTAAGTATGCATTATTCTAGCTTAGTGACCATATTGACTGGGGTTTTGGGGAGCTGTCACACAAAAAGTAAGTTTACCAAACTCTGAACACATGGAACTCTTTTAGCCACAACACTGCACAAGTTGTCCTGTACTTTGTAATTTTTGTTTGCTGTTATGTTCCTTCAAGTCATTTCCGATTTATGGCAACCCTAAGAAAAATATATCATGATGTTTTCTATATAAGTTTCTTCAGAAGGGGTTTTCCATTGCTATCCTCTGTGAGTGAGAGTTTGTGACTTGCTCAGTAGGTTTACATGGCCAAGCCAGGATTTGAACCCTGGTCTCCAAAGTCGTAGTCCAATGATCAAACCACTACACCTCAGTGGCTCTCGTATTTTGTAATAAGCCACATGAAATAGCTAAATATAAATGATCCCTACCTGTCTTGAACTACTTTAGTGTCAGCATTGTTTAGACAGATACACTATATTTTCTATGCAGTGAAAAGATGTGAAAGCATGTTTTATTTCTTTTGAGAATGACATGCAGTCATTTTACTTTAAATGTTGTTTACCATTGTTTTTTGCAGTGGTGCTCCACCAAGTGATGCAAAAGGTCTGCTTATCATAGTACAAGATTTTCCTCATTTCTATATCTTGCTTGAATTTATCATACCATTTTTTATGATTGGCCATGGGAAGATGAAAACATTGGAACTATTTAATTTGTAGGTCTAATTGCTGATGTCCATATCTCTGAGGAAGTCCGCCCCCAAACACACACACAGCCCAGTATCTGCCCCAGAAGATAGTGACCAAAAATGTGAGAGAGAAGCTGGGGAAAATGTTTAAAATGCCTAAGACCTTGAATTTTATTTTGTGGAGGGTCCCACACAAACCCTGGCCCAAAAGCTTCCAAAGGTGTCAAGCAGTCACTTCTGGTGCCACAAAATGGTAACTACAGTGGTATGGTCTAACCTTCCAGAGTTCTAGAGGTGGCCAAAATAGCCCAGTGTGGCCCATTGGGTTCTGAACTGTGCCCACCCTTCCTTTAAATGATCATGTTTTTATTAATTTATTATGTAATTATATTTGCATTACCTTGTGTTCAGAAGAGTGCAAGGGAGAATGCATGCTTTCTGTTCACCTGCAGTAAACTATGACAGATTACTACAACAAAATCCAAGATCCACAAAAGTGTGGTACCTTTATTGGTCAACCACAATGTACAAAATACATCAGAGCTTTCAAAGCTCCACTAGCTTCTTCATCTGACAAAAGTTGTTAACAATCATACAGGAGAAGAAAAATAATGATGGTAGAATCACAGGCCTACGTTATGTATCAGATGTTGTTTCTGTCACTCTGGAGGGATCTTAGCGTAGGCAGAGACCATTCCCCTTCTTAGCCATGTAAGGACACTTTTGTCAATTTTGGATGTTGTTGTTTTTTCCTCCATGGCCATCATGTCTACCTCTTGAATATATATCAGGCAAAGTATGCATAAACAATATTAGTTTTACATTAGGCAGAAGTGAGCCAGCATGGCATAGTGGTTTAAGTGTTAGACTATGACTCTGGGGACCAAGGTTCAGTTCCCCACTCGGTCATGAAACCCTCTGGATGACTTGGGCAAGTCACATGATCTCAGTCAAAGGGGAAGGCAATGGCAAACCTGAACAAATCTTGCCAGGAAAACCCCATGATCGTTCATTTTAGGGTTGCCATAGGTCAGAAACTACTTGAAGGCACACAGCAACAACAACAACAGAAGTACACTACCATGCCACATGTATACATTTAGCAATAAGTCCATGTGTGTGTTTGCAGTAGTAGTTTGAGAGCATTGTATAGGTTGAAAAGAAAGCCCTAATCCTCCAGGACTGCTTTTGAGGGGAGAAAAGAGAGAGAGAAGTGTCTTCCCGAATGAATCAGTGCTCCATTTTAAACAAGGTTTCTGCACTGAGCTTAGCCCAGCACAGTAATTTAATGAATCTACATTTCATGACTGAAGTGATAAGGATGAAACATTTTAAAATAACCAAAAGGTAGATACACCAGAAACGTCTGATGAAACATTAAATGAATGTAGTGTAACACATTATCTTTGCTTCTGCACATCCAAAAAGCGCAATGAAGTAAAACATTGCATTAAGCCAAGAATAAAGCTAAAAATTAAATTGGCTCAGAAAGATCCAATGTAGTGGTTTATGTAGTAAGAACACAGTAAATTTGATCATTTAATATTATTCTCTTTACCTCCAGTGTGCACACTTAACTGGAGGTGGTGTGCAGCCCCTTCAAAACTCAGGAAAGAAAGTGAATGGTGAAAAAAGAAGAATAAAGAAATGGATTTGAAAGAGTTCTACTCATTTAATATGTTTTAAAAATCGACACTATTCTCTGTAATTTTATAAGGAGTATAATTATTCTCACTGACCATCATTTAGGTGCTGCAAATTTCCTAACACATGAAATATAATCAGGCCCATTGGAGATAGGAACAAGACCTAATAAAGAAGACATATTCAAAAATATAACCCTGTGCCTCCAAATCAATAAATAAAGACAAGTATTTCATACACTAATGCATATAGCTATGGCTATTATAAATTAGTTGCTTGCCAGAAAATACACTTCTTAGCACAAGTGCCATTATTTCAAGTTGTCTGTTTAATGCACACTTAGTATATTTTCCTCATGCAAAGCTGCAGTGCATAATTAGACAACATCCATTCTTAAAAAGGAAAGTAGATGTCAAAAATGAAATATATAAAACACGACATTTTACAAATTTGCATCTCCAAAAGTTATGTGCGGTTTCTGATAGAGAGAAAAAAAATACAACAAGATCACTATATTATAATGGTCCCAGTTTCATCTTAGCTTGCCTCATCTGCAAAGGCTGGCAGTAATGTAAGTTATAATGCACTCATTCTCATTCAACTTCAGTGGATGGGTATTTTCTAGAGTAGTTCTATTAAGTGGACGAGTGGATAGGTGTCTTAATAAGTTTGCTGAATTATGGCTGTTAAAGCTCAGTTAGATAAATTGTTTGATGGAGAATTGTTTTCATCTTAGGCATTTTCTGCTCCTAGGGACAGCATGAATGTTTCTGTTTATGACCAGAGCCCTGGCCACAATTCTTTGAAAAATATTGATGATTTGCAAAACTTGTGCGATAGGACCCAGCTGTCTCCTGAATTAGAATTCAACGTGGGAGAGGTAAGCCATTTTTTTTACAAGGGCAATAATCTCCCAGGGTTCAAATCTCCACACATACATGGAAAGTTGCTTGGGCAAGTCACACTCTCTCAGCCTTAGAGGAAGGCAACAGCAAACTCCTCTGAATAATTCTTGCCAACAAAACCCTATGATAGGTTCACCTTAGGGTCACCATCAGTTGGAAATGACTTGAAGGTAACAACAAGAAAAGTGATTTTTTAGATATCATAATATAAAGGTGTGAAGAAAAATATATCAAACAAGGAGTCAAGGCCTCTAGGTGGTTCCCCAGGGCCTAAAATGCTTCGTACAGGATAACAGAAGCATGAGCCTCATTAATACATTCCCAATACTTCTTCACCCACCATATTTTGATCTCCAATTCTGTGCTGTTTTGCCTGGAAGCTTGCTTGTATATCTCAGCAGCTTCTGAAGAGGGCTGTAAGAACACAATGTCTTGTAGGCTGAACAAGCTTGGACAGTATGCCAGAAGCCTTTGTGCTTGTGCCCATTAATCACAAGGTACCGCTGAGGTATATAAAGTGGCCAGACTGCCAGCAGCCAGCACATCAGCAGACAAAAAGAAATGAGTTAGCAGCAGGCAGAAGCAGATTGCAGAACTCTGTCCCAATGGTGTCAGGGGCAAGTCTTCAGCCACCCTCATCAATTAGTTCAAATCAAATCAGACATGCTGCCATTCAGCTTAGCTGAGTCTCACAGCATTTACTTTCTGGTCTCTGTCGGAGTGTACGCTCTCTTTCTACCACTCTCCAGGACATGTCCATGTCAAAGCATTGTATAATTTCCTTTTCTGGCATTCCAGTGCTCAGCTATTTTCAGGAATGCAGTCTTTGCTGACGTCAGTAAGATTTACTTCCATGTTACAACTAAAATTATATAAAACCATCATTGCAGCATTGAATATATGGACAAAGTGCAAGTCCACTCGCAAGTGAAGTTGTGCCATAGATCTAATCTGCACTGCAGGAATCATGCAGTTTGACACTTTAGGCCAGTCTGCAATGCCCCCAAGTGTGCTTTAGTTATGCCTTTTAACTTTTGTATATTTTAATGTAATTTTATACTGGTTTTAGATTATCTTGACAGTTTTAAATTTTATTGTCATTTTTTAAAAAACAGATGTTTTTATCTGTGAGCTGCCTTGGGTCACTTCTGGGAGAAAGGCGGCATACAAATGAAATAAATAAATAATAAATAAATAAACAACTCCTCCTTCTCCATAATTTATTTTATTGTCCTGCCATTACTTGCAGACAGCAGATAATGGATGTGTACTTATGAGCTTAACCTTAGTTGATTGACAACTTTCTGCAGAAAGTAGTACTTTTTGGACTACGTCTTTTAGATTCTCATCTAGGGTTCTAGGAGTCGTAATTCAAATAAGTAATCCATTCAACTTCTGCTGAAGAACTTGTCCTCTCCTCCAGTATATCATGCTGTGGTTTAGATTTTGTGATTTGGTCAGAGGAGATAGGGGACATCACAAATGGACTAGCTCTTCCCCTTTTTAAGCAAGGGTTCTCTTTCCTGGTAAGAGGTGGCTAATTTTATCAGTCTGATGACCATGGAGACCTCCAAATTGCTGCCTTTCACCCCAAAGAAAGTAAAAAAAAAGTATTTTATTATCTACTGCTCTCCCCCCCCTCACCCAACCCCCCAAAAAACAATCAGGAATAAGAAAACTAAACAACCTTCCCACCTATCCCAGGAAGAAATCTCTAATATCCCCTAACTGGTACAATTTATGTGCCTTTATTGATCTTATTTCCATTAACACATAAATAACCAACGATAAGACAAGCGAAGGAGAAAACAAAAAAGACAGAGATGGGAAAGAGGAGGAATCCTTCTGCTCAGTTCATTATTGTATCTCTGTAAGCTACCTGTACATTCATGCTCTCTGTTGCTACACCTTACTCTCTTTTCCTCATATCTAGGAGTAACATTTCCTTCAGCCTTCATTCAGTAGCCAGGAATACTCTGACTAATACAACTTCTTGGGAATACAACTTCTTGGGAACCACCCATTTAATAATAAGGTTGATGCAAAAAAAAATGATAGGTTTGCCTTGGGTTTTCCATAAATCATCTCATCTCATAGCAGGAAACCAAGCCTTCACTCAGATCTTAGCATAATATGTTGGATTTTTTATTCTTGCCCTAAAACTGGCCATTTTAGAATACTATAATAGACTGACAAAGCATGGGAATAATGTGATTAAAATGACTAATTAGAAATACTGGTTAGTCCTTTCCCCAGCATGAAACATAAAAGTAAATAATTAACTTTGAAAGAACTGTTAGATACAACAGTAACTACCTGCTTTTGAAGGGGCAGTCTTACCTTACACATTACACCTGTAACTATTTACTGTGAAGAGCATTCACCTATTTTTTTTCCTCAGTTGGCAGCCATAGGGGTATTGTGATCCCATTGCTGCCCCAATATGTGGTGTATCAGACCACTTTTATGTATAGCTATGGGTTTACTCCCCAGTTGGTTTCTTTATTTCTTAGTAATGTGGATAATAATTCCAGGTTCTAACAAGCCTATAAGTGAATAACAATACAACTTTATTTGGATGATGGGTTAACAATGTTTTATTTGTTACTATTTGCTCTTGTTATACTTTGTTACATACTATTTAACTCTAAAGAACAACAGTTACTAGTCTTTAGGACTCTCACACCATTCTTATTTACTGTGGTCTTTCCAACCTTATTTCAATATTAGCCCTCAGGATAACTAAGGGGTGATGCAGACTGGCACTTTAGGCCGGCTGCCCTGACTCCACCCTGATGCTGCTCACCCATCCGCATGGCACGTGGCATCAGGGTGTCCTCTTGGCACAGCATGCATACACACTGTGCCAAAGGGGCGCAAAAGAGCCACCGCCACAACTCAAAGAGCAGCTTTTTGCCACCCCCAAAAGGAGCGGCATTTGGCTGCTCTTTTGGAGACGGCAAAAAGGAGGATTGGAGCCATGGTGTGTAGTTGCCGCGGCCCCAAACCACCGCTCCCAGGGGCAGCCCAGAGCCACCCCTTACAGGCCATCTGCATCAGCCCTAAATCCCAGAAACTCTCTCACTTGGAGTTCTGTCCTAGAGCTAAGTACCTCACTTCTGAACTTTAGCCCTCACAGTCCTTTTCTTCTGGACTGTTACCCATCCAGGCCCAGTCTGACTTCAATTGTCAGCAATATGCTCTTAACACCTCCAGTCCACCATTTGATTGGCTACTGCCAGCTTGTATTCTATTGGCTGTTGTTAAGGCATGTTCTATTCTACCTTCTCTCCACATTTACTTTTTTTAAAGTAACTTCCCAAGCTTTGTAGAAATCTATGGTTTGGGTCTCTTGTTCTTATCTATTCACACACATATACTAAATGCAATTGCCTACAACCTAAGATGTTGAAATCATTGGAGGTAGCTTTGTTTTCTGTTTTTCTAGCAAGTTGACACAACTTAACATTGTTTGTCTTGTAGCTAGATTATTACTTTAAATTAAAAGTTTTTTTCACAGTGACTCATAGTATATTTTACCTCATGGTTACAATAGCTGCTCTAGGAAAGACACCTGTGCTCAGATGAGGCTGTATTCATAATATCACTGAGCTGTCAAAATACAAGATGCCTGTCATTCTTCTAGTTTATATATACCACTTGCTGTTCCTCTCCCTCTGGTCCCTTTAATCCTTTACCTTCCCTCTGGCACAGCAGTTCAGGTTAGTGTCTAGGGATAGCATGACCATCATATGACTGAAAACATGCAGCCTGTTGGCAGTGGGGAAAAGACTAGATTTCTAAATATACAGTTTTAAACCATTTGCAGCATGGCCTAGGGGGCTTTACCCAACCTTTGATCTTGCCCCTGTCTACAAATTCCATCCAGCAGCTGGTTGTTCTCATCGAGGAGGCGTACATGGAGAATTGCCTTGTCAATCTGCAGTTGTAAAGCTTGTCTATGAGTTTATATGTTGAGATTGCTGGAGAATGTCTCTATGGAAGTATTAAAACAAAAGAAGGGGAAGTGGCCCCTAGACAAACTGGGAATTGCCAGAAATGTGATGGAAACTGTCCTTGAGATCTGCCACATATTTGTTAATGAACTATAGCAGCAAGGGATTGAGCAATCCTATCAAGACATGGGAGGTGGCCTCAGATTATTTAAAATAATTCTGCCCTGCCAAAATCACTAGCCATGCTCTCCCAATGTATATGTCATCAACAACTCTGAAAGTACCATATGCATCACTCTCCCATGTGAACTGGAGACTCCCGGGCCCATTAGGTCTCTCCTGTATACACCAAGGCCCCATTCTCAAATATGTCTGTCAAGTGAAGGTGAAGGTGACTAGTAAATGTGGCCAGAGGGAGGAGTGGCTTTTAGACTCAAATCTCCAGATCCAGCACATGTTATGTGGATATACATAATTAGAGACCTCAGCACTTTCCTGTTTGAATGATAGAAAAGGTCAGCAATAATTGTCTAGAATAGTGTTTTTCACCCTTTGGCTTTCTAGTTGCTTTTGATCATTGGTCATTGGTCTGCACATTGAAAGGAATTCTGGACATTTAAGTCCAAAACATTTAACAATTTGCTGACAGCCACTGACTCCCTTTGTTTCCAGGCAAAATTCAAGGTGTTGGTGATGACCTACAAAGACCTATATGGCTCAGGCCCAGGCTATCTGGCAGACAGTCTGGAATATCAGAATGCAAAGGGATCTTATAGCACCTTCGTACGAGCCAGCTTGGGCTCTGAGATAATCAGGAGAGGCCCTTCTCTCAGTCCCACCACTATTGCAAGCACAGTTGGTGGAGATCCAAAAAAGGGCTTTCTTGGTGGCTGCCCCTAGACTCTTGAACACCTTTCCCAGAGAGGAAGTCTTTCCATTGGCAAGCTAAGCCCTTTTCATTCAGACAGGCTTTTAAAACAGAAAGGTTTTAAAGACTAGGCTAGTGGGTAGTATATTCTTTTAACTAAAGTGTTTTTGAGAGCTTTTTTTGTTTTTAATTGCATTTTATTCTTTTAACTTGAGGATCAATTGTTTTAATACTGTAAATGTTTCCTTTTTGTTTTGTTCTTAATTGTGTTGGTCTTTAAAATTTGAGCCACACTGAGTTCCAATTTTTGGGGGAAAATGGGGATACAAATATCATCATCCTTATCACCACCATCATCATCTAGAGGGCCAAACATCCAAGATCACTCAACCAAGAAGGCCTGTATAAGACATGCAGATGGAGTGGTAACCCAAATTGCTTCTCCACAAATCCCCTGATGTGTTTTCTGGGTGTACATCACTAGTGGCCATGGACAAAAGCCTCAAAATTAACGTGCCCTAAGATGGAGGAAACTCCAGCCCTGTTTATGTGTTAGACATATGGAAGTATATATAGCTCCTTCTAGTCCTCTGTGTTCTTAATAAGGGCTGGGGTGGCAACCAGATGCACTCATAAAAGGGCCTCCCTATGAATAGGAACATGACATGATGGAAGCGCCTCTGTTTAAGAGCCTATATGTGTACAGCTGCTTCTCTTTGCTGGCTATGAACATGCAGAGAACACATTAATGTGGTGAAGCTATGAAGGCAATGACAGAAGGACAATGGCATGACAGGAATGATGGATGTAGGGCTAAAGGACATGTTTCTAATCCATCTGGAGAACAGTGTAGTGGTTTGAGTATTTGACTATTACTCTGGAGACCAGGGTTTCAGTCTCTCCTCAGCAATGGGAACCCATGGGTGACCTTGGGCAAGTCACATGCCCTCAGCCTCAGAGGAAGGCAAAGGCCCTTCTGGACAACTCTTCCCAAGAAAAAACATGTTAGGGTTGCCATCAATTGAAAATAACATGAAAATACACAACAACAATGTGTGTGGTGTTCATGATTATGTTACCTTTGCAATAGCTATAACAATAATGCCATTTTTTTATCTACTTTCTGTAGACCATTACAGAACAAAATTACTACTGTTTTTGTTTGCTGTAAACAAAAATCTCCCAAGCCTTTAGTTACTATAAAACAATGAGCTCCAAAATAAGTCCAGCAATTTGGTCCTTGACCTCCTGCCTCATGGTAATTTATGTAGTAGTCCCATTAATCAGAGAGAGAAAGATTTTGCTCATATGTAATAATCTTCCCAAAGTGCAAGACCAGAGTTTTTACCTCTCCATCAATTTGGGATAGAATTCCTAAAGCTGCAAATGTTTTGAAGTAAAATCCAAAAATTTCCCTGGAGGCACACAGCCAATGTTCATTTGGTAAGGACACAAAAATCCATGAGCAGCCTGTGGCTATTTCCAGGGGAGATTGTAAGCTTGGTAAAATTTAGCTATTGTCAAACAAGCATAATATTAGAAATAATAAATGTGGAACCTTCAATAAAATGATATAGTGTAAAATGCTTCTGTTTTGGTTGCCAGCCAGACAGCTGTACCCAGTTTCAGCACACTCCATTTCATCTCCACCCCATCACCCAACTCACTTAAACTATCTCATCCTTACCGGGTCATTTTTCAGGTGTCCTCTTTTAGGATGTTCCCCCTAAATACATTTTGCATTTTTATAAACCTTAGGGTTCTTCAAGATTGTATGTAAATCAGCTGTGTTCATTATTTTTTGTTTTCCTAATATTATAAACCTTCCTTTGCACTTTCTTCTTCATCTTTCTTTAGTAACTGTTTCAAGTTTTTACTATTTACTGTTAGTAGTGTGGTGTCATCTGCATATCTTAATTTTTTGCATTTTTATGCCAGCATCAGAAAGAGTCAGGTTTAGGTCAAGGCTAGTAATCTATCATTAACCTGAGAGGGACATGTAGTTGACTCACAGAAAATTCTTTTCTTTATTCCTTGCCCATATTAGCAAATGATCTTGATTGCACCAATACACAAAGACATAATATCTGATAATAAATGGACCTTGCATGTTTCCTTGAAGCCCTTATTGGCTTGTATTGATACAGACAGTATAAACCTAGCCTTTGTAGTTTGACAATCATGTGTTCTCTGGTCATAAGAATATGATGAAAATACTGAAATAGCCTCTGCAATTGCTCTAATGCTTTGACCATCAGCCAAATCACATTTTGAATTATGTCACCCCCTTTCTTTTATTTATAGAACATCTTGCAAGATTATTCACAATATCAAACTATATAGAAACAGGGCACCCTCAAGAGCATCATGAAGGATACAAGGCCATGAGACAAGGAGTTGAAAAGGTGTTTTGAAGCCTATCCATTCTTCAATGAAATTTCAAATATTTCCTTCAGTACAACATGGATTTTATGTATGCTAGAAAGTGTTGTAATTGAATCTGTTTTGCAGCCAAAAAAAGAACAGGCAAGAAAATTCATAATAACTACAGAGTCTGTCTGTAGTGAACATTAGGAAAGCTGAATTATGGTATGGAACGTTAAGGAAATAACTTTTATTGCTGCTGTCTTGAGTTGCTACATATTTCCTGTTGTTTTCTCTGAGAAGACAGGTAGCCTTTGTGTGGAGAGAGCTAATGCAAGCACACAAAATGGTTGGACACATACCAGAAGTCATACCTCTGTTATTTTAGGCTATCTAAAAATGGTGGACAGAAGTCTACATTGGCTAGTTAGTTACATGTGTACTGATCCCCAAGCCCACCTTACAAAAGGAGATCCATTTTACATGGGGTTGTGACATTTCCATCACCCTCCTGCCAGTGGGCTGCATCAATCAGAAGCAGGATCCTTGTTGCATTTTGTGTTGCAACCTCACTGACTGGAGGCAAAGGGTGGAAACATCATCCACCTGTGTCCTGATCACCAGAATAATGGATCTCCTTCTCTTGGTGTGGCTGATGCCTGGTAAAGTAGGTTTGGAGGGGCAGTTATGATCATGGTAATAGTACCATGATTGTTACTATGTAGAGATTGTGGATATAGATCAATTATGGATGCATAACTCCAAGTCTCACATCTATAAATGTGAAACTAAAATCCTATCTGTATCTCCCTATATGAGCCAGCCCAAGTTTTAAGAACTTCAAGGATGGCTTTCTCTCAGTCCCATTATTATCACAGACATGTTTGGTGATGAGAAAGCCTTCTCAATGGTGGCTCCCAGACTGTGAAACTGTTAGCCCCCCCCCCTTGCCTTTTCCCTTCATCACCATGCTATTTACTTAGATCACTTTGATTTTTAATCATATGGCATGTAGTGCTGTGCATTTTATCTTGTATGTTCGAAATTATGTTTGAAATGTATTTTAAACTGTTTTATGTTTCCTGTTGACTTATGGGTTTTCTTAAGCAAGGAATATGTAGAGGTGGCTTGCTAGTTCCTTCCTTTGAAATATAAACCACATCTCCTGTTATTCATTGGCAGTCTCCCTCCAAGTACTCACCAGGTCTGACCCAGCTTAGCTTCCAAGAATAGAGAGGATCTGGTGTTTTTAGCATGATTAGGTACTGCTGTTTAATTGCTTTTACCTTTCATGATAAAACATTTTAACTAATTTCTATTTTGCATTATTATAAGCATGATTGGTTCTCATGGCAGGAGAAAGGTGGGGCATAAATTCAACAAATACAATAAATACAATATAATAACTACAATGAAGCTCCATCCTGCCTACTGAAAGGCAACCATGGAAAGAATCCATGAAAGCCACATGGGGACAAAGCCAATGCATAGTCACCAGAGAATGATCCTGGTTACCAACACCAACAACCTACAATGTCCCCCTGTATTTTGAAAAGGTAAGATATGATACACCTTTTCCCCTTTTCCTCCTGGTGATAAGCAAACTACCTCAGTGATGGAAAGCACCATAAACTCCCAGCAGACTCAAAAGACAGGAATGAAGAGCTAGCACAAATGAGTGAGTAGACAGGAGACTTTGGTGTTACATATAATCAAAGGCCTCATTCACACATCATTTTTTTTAATTGAAATGATGCAAATAACCTCACTCACATAGTCTGGGTTTGTTACTCATACCATGGAACCTCATCTTTCCAGGAGCTACATCATTCTGCATCTCTATAAGTTTGGCTGCTCACACATGCTGGCATCTTCCCTTGTCCCCCATGCCCATTGGCAACCCTAAGCCAGACAGAGGAGGAGTCGGCATCCCTTTTTCTCTCTCTTTCCTCTTTTCTCCCCAGCGGCAGCTATTACATTGGGGAAGGGGTGGTGCTTTCTCACCCATGTGGGCTATTGATAATGTGAATGCATTCTAACCCATTAAAAGCATGGAAAGTTTTATCCCAAGTCCGTCCAGATCTATTCACATTATTGTTCGCACAGTTGAAAATGCAAATCTTTTGTAACAACTCAGAGAAAATCCCAATATTGATTATTCCGGGGTAAGCAGGGGTTTGTCATTCCCCCCCCCAACTTAATCAAGTGCATTTGGGATACGTATGAACAACAAAGAATAATCTCAAATTCATCCTAGATTATTTTCATTGTGTGAATAACCCCAAACTCAAATAAACAGAAATGTATCAGCTTCTCTCTATCAACAGTAATCTTGCAACTTCAGAGACTCTCTCTCTGTGTGTGTATGTATTAAAGTTTCAGGTTTTCAGACTCTTCAGGCACAGAACCAAAATCTCACCAATAGGCACTTACCTTGGAAGAATGCTGGAGAGAGAGAGAACCCATTCTCTATATTAGGTTTACACACACACACAGACTAGCCAGCTATCTATATTAGAGTGACACATGATTTGAGGTGGGGGTGGGAAATCAAGGAACTATTTCTCATTACATTTATTAAATTACATTGTGGCTGGTATTAAATTATCCACTTAAATAGCAGGGGGGAACCCTCCGTAAAGGTAAAGCATTATTTAAACTAAAGTGCTGATGGTTTAAAATGTTGTATTGCAGCATGCAATCCATGTCAGAATGACCTCTGAAGAGAAACATCCTACTGAACAACCAACCCTACTGAAGAGCAACAACAAAAGAATCCTTCTATATATAGTGGGGAAAGCCAAATCTATCAGTTTTGTTTTCTGCCACATTTGCTTTTTAAAAAACCCTCAAGTTCTTTTTGTTCCATTTATGAAGGAATTGGCACATTTTGGTAAATTCTTCTAAAAATTGAACTGAACAGCATTCTCATGCCATCCTTTAAAAATGGTGTGAAAGTATTGGCTAGTCTCCCGCAGGATGTTTCTGCTGGAAAGAAGCTGCTTCCACTAGCTCTAGTGTGCGAGGGGAATAGTCTTCTTTCCTACTGGCTCCTCTAGGCAAGCAAAAAGCCTGCTCCAGAGGCCTGGTAAGCATTTTAGAGCAGGTTTTCACTATGAGAAACAGCTACAGGGGGAAGGAGAGAGAAAAAGTCCTGATGCTATTGCAAGTTTCATATTTAAATTCTTGTTTGATGCAGGAGTAGTGTACATTTTTATTATATTTAGGGATATAATTCTTCACTAATTTTCTTCTTGAAGAAAGAAACAGGTAATTTTAGCAATTTTCTTGTCACTGTAAGAAGGTATTTCAAAATGTCAGGTTTTGAGGACTATTCGAACTTTGAGAAATATCCTGTGCAAAATTCACATGTGGTTATTTTGCACAGAAAACAGCCTAGCATGGCTCTAGATTTTCCTGCAAAATCTGAAGCAAATGGTGAGGGGTTTTGTTGTTGTTGTTGTTGTTTTACATTAGTACTTGGTTTCAGCCTGAAATAGTTTTTTCAAAGTGGAAGTGACATTTGTTATGACCCTGTAGCTGGATGTTAAGATCTTCAGGACAGACCTCCTTGAAAATGTTATTGCTTGCAGAGGCCTGCTTGCACACAGAAGGGGCCTTTTCCCAGTGTTATTCCCAACCTATAGAAGGCTTCCTCTCCTGTTTGCTATCAGTTTCTGTCCTCACTGCTTTTCAGACAGGTGTGCAAACTTATCTCTCCAATTTGTCCTTTTTATTTTGATATTTCTTGATTATTGTGATAATTATTTCCAATTATATTTGTTAGCTGCCTTGAGTTATATTTTTATTGGAAAAGCTGAGAAACAAAAACAATAAACAGAGGTAAATAGAACAATTCATTCTCAGTAACAGCCAGGAGGAAGAAGAAGAGGAGGAGGAGAATTACTGCTACTACTGCTTGTTCTTTGGTGCCCTCAAGACTCTCACCTATGACAACTCTATCAA
>CM034706.1:80825744-80837121 GCA_020142125.1 Phrynosoma platyrhinos | reverse complement strand
GAGTTTGTTATTCATAGCTCTGTGCTGCCACATGCAGGCAGCCATTTTAGAATTGAGACGGAGAGAGTAACATTGCTCCGCTCTTTACTTTTGGTGACCCATCCCACCCTTTATAATAGTTTGTTAATTTTGCTCTCAGGTTTTTGCTGGTCACTTTTGGGGGCTGGGAGGGAATGTTTTTCCCAGGGTCTCCCCTGGGTTTTTTGCCTTCCCTGAGATTTACTTGGTGATGTTAAGTAACCTTTTGGGAATGGGTCATTGGTGTTAATTTGTTATATTTAAATAATTGTCACAACTGGGGGACAGGGTCTATGAGTGGAAATTTATAAGTTGTATTGTGGGGCGGGTTATAACCCCCACCCCATAGAATAATTTAATTCGGCTAATCAAAATTGGGAAAGAAAATTGGCAGAAAACAAATTGACAGGAAATGATGTAGGCACTTAATGCTTAACTTCATAAAACTACATGACATCATATGACGAAATATGATGTCATTTCCAGGAGAGGGGTTTGTTGATTTACTGCTGATTGTGTATTTACTTTGTCATGTGTGGTGAAGGACCACCCACTTGGGGGGATACACCTTCACTTACACGTGTGACAAATTGTTATTATTTATTGTTTATCATTAGACCCTGTACAGTTAAATAAATGTTGTTGCCTGTTTAAACCCAAAAGAGGCGCCTCGTGTCCTTTGTGCCAGTGCAATAAATATAGATCATTAGTAAACATTTGTTTGAACTGCAAGCTACTTATGTTGTTGTTTTTGAGTCAGTCTCAGTTCTTAGGAAAGCATAGTTAGATAAGGATACATTTCAGGTACTCTGCTGATTTAAAACTAGACCCTAACAGGCTTTGCTTTGATATTTGTGATATTTAAATATTTTTGTTTCCTCATCAAAGGCTGAAGCCTTAGGAAACTTAAATTGCCCTACAGATAGTAACCTTTATTACAAAACCTTTCAAGATTAGACTAATAAAGGTAGTAATCAGTAATTTGGATTCAGGATGTTGTTTTTAGTCAGCACAGCTGCCTTTATGTTCTGAATGTCTTTACTGGCTAGAATCAATAAATATCTGAATATGAGTATTCCTTGCCTAAGAAAACCCTATGAAATTCATGGGGTCACCATAAGCCTACAAGCAACTTGAAGGCACATGCACACACATACATGTATATTTGCACTAGAAAAGGAACAAGAGTCCTGGTAAGAAGCAAAGGAAAGGTCAGCTGCATCCAGCACATTGTTTAGCAAAGCCCTAAGAAAGCAACCAGCTCCATTTGGTATATATATTTTTTCTTTTGTGCTGTGGAAGATCATACAGAATCAACTCAGTAAAAAGAATTGTCATAAAATCTCACACCATTGACTTGTAAATGGAATTGAATCTGTAGAGTCTACATAATGATACCATCAAAAAGGGAAGTAGCTATCACATTCATATAACAGATGAGATATGAAATGACTACTATGGCAGATGAACACCCCAGAGGTATTTTGCTTTATTCTCCTCACTGCGTTTATATCTCCAGTTTCTCTAATTTTAGTTATTTTTTTCCTTGGGTCTTAAGAGAAGAGGAAGGGGTGGGTGGGGGAATCTAACAAATAACCTCATACAGAAGTCAATAGTATAAATACTTTTTTTTTCTGAGATTAGTGCTGAGGCTTTATTAAAACTGATTTTTCACAAGCCATTCCTGTGGTGATTTTCCTGCTGCTTCCAGCATACCTCTCTACCATTTGCTGTACAAAGATTTAAGAGAAAAGGCAATGTCTTGATATCTCCCTTAGCCTAATTTTTTGTAACTCTTGACCACAACAATATCTGTAGCTCTGCACTCTTTCTTCTTCCCTCTACTCTTATTATTCTGAAGCTATTAATTAACCCATGCATCAAATATCACTATTTCTACTTAAGAGAGATGTTCTGACACTCCTCTGTGTGTGTGCATCTGTGCCTTCAAGTCGCCTGTTGAATTATGGCAACCACTTGAAATTTCATAAGATTTTCTTACACAAAGAGGTGATTTTGCCAGTTCCTTCCTCTGAAATATAACCTACAACACCTTCAGCAAAAAGATGAGTACCACAGTAATGGAAGTGGAGGTTCTCATGATTACAAAGCTACCAGGAGAATATTGTCACATGGCTCAGATTGTGGTAGTGGGTTAGTAAACACAGCTGTCTGTCATGGACCCCCAGGAATTCACTACCTTGGTTTAATTAGGGTTTCAGCCTGGCAATTCTGCTTCAAAGAGACAGCAAGGTAACTTCATCCTTTGACCTTGATGTATATGGCGTGCAGCCACAAAGCTATGGATGTAGGGATATTCTCTTCCTACTCACCATCAGCTCCCAGCTACCTCTATTCCTACCAACATTGTTGCTGATGTTCATTGCTGTCAAGATGACTTTGACTTAAGGTGAACCTATGAATAAGAGATCAACTCTTGTCATGATATGGCCAAAGTATGACAGTTTAGTCATCTTGGGTTTTAGAGAGAGTTCAGGCTTCATTTGCTGTATGACCCATTTATTGATTTTCTTCCTGTCAGCTTTCTTCACTGTCCAGTTTTCACAACCTTACATAGAAATTGAAAATCCAGTGGCATGAACAATCTTGACTTAGTATTCAATGATATAGCTTTACAGCTCGGGATCTTGTCTAGTTTGTTTGTAGCTGCCCTCCCAAGTCCTATGTCTTCTTCTGATTTCCTTATTGCAGCCTCCATTCTTATCAATGACTGAGTACAGGTATTGATGGAGCCAACATTATTGTGGTATGATTTCTGAATTGGATCCTACTGGTGAAACTGAATGGTTATAATATATTAGTAAACATTATTGATCTTAAGGAAGGAAATGAGCCAAAGCTCATTTGCTGTTCATACTCTAATTCTATGAGAAGATATAATCAAATGGGATGTAATGGTAACCTGTGGTGGTGAACAAATTGGATTTTGTTCAATCTTTCTGTGAACTGCCTTAAGTTCCATTTTGGGGAGAAAGGTGGGATTTACAGACAATCTAACAAAAAACAAACTAGCCTTTTCTCAATTTATGTAATTTAATATTAATTTCCTTCAGAGATAAATTAATGAAATGGAGGGATTTTGTTCTCAATGTATTTTTTTATTCAGGTGTTATTCCTGCATGGCAAATGTTTGGACAGGATGGCCCTTGTGGTCTCTTCCAACTCTATGATTCTGTTCTAAGAATAGTTTTGCTGCTGCTCCTCATTTGCATTTGCATCAGCTATCTGAGGAGAAGGTCTCACTACCTGATTTTGTTGGTCCTTAGAAGTTTCTTTGAAATCTATAAGACTTCCAATAAAATGGATTCCATCCTCTTCTGTTTTTGTCGCTCATTACAAATGGTTTTAGAAGGGAATGGGACAAATTTATGGAGGATAATATTGTCCATATTGGTCACAATGACTACATTTTTCTTTTATGATAAAAGCTGGTTTAAATTTTAAATTCCAACAGAGGGAAAGGCCCTATGTCCTGCTCATGGCAGATTGTTTGCTGAAGGAAAGATAGGCTTTTATGGGATTTATGGATAGAAAGGATATTTGAAAATATTAAAAATGTTTAAAAAGAAATCCATTTTTAAGTGCCAAGAAAACCTGATGTAAAGAATCTTGGACTAACAGGAATCTTTAGAGTTGGAAATTTATTCTCTGAAAAATTTGTATGTAGTTATTTTGCACAAAACCCCAGGATTTTGGCACAGAAAATAATATTTCTGCACCCTAGTTTAATCCCATGAAAAAATCAGAGGATTCCAAGGGATCCTACAAAATAACACTGTCTAGATCTCTGGGCTGCAGAGAAAATATATTTGAATAAAAACTTGCCTGATGTCTCCTCTCAAGTTGCTCTGCAACAGTAGATAAATGGGTGAATTCTTTCACCTTGCTGCACCACCAAATCCTTCACAGAGTATCAATTGAGTGCCCATGCCCCACCAGTTGTGCCAAAAAGCGACAATAAAGTTCATCAGCCAGGGGAGCACAAAACCATTCTTTTCCAATGACAGGCGGAATGAGGTTGTAGCTGCATCTGCTGGTGCAGGATCTCAGCACAAGATTTCTGCATCAACAATTTTTTTCTTCATAAAAACATCCTGAAGGGCACAAAGTACAATAATAACAAAATGCTCAAAAATGTATAAGCTCATCCAGAGAGAGGTAATTTTCAAAGTGTTTGTACTTGCATACAAGAACAAAATGGATCCTATACATTTCATGATTGGAACTTGTGGTACCTTTTACTAATTCAGAACCTGCAATGGAGAATAAGTATTACTTCAGAAGACGGGCATTGCCAAGGACATCTATAAAGTCCTCTAGCTAATTTTAAATAATATGGACTGAATATGGATGGAATTCTGATAACAGAAATCCTACAGACACTGACTAGAAGGAATTTATATCTTCTTTCTATCTTTCTTGGAACATTATAGAAACATGTGTTTCTCACTAGCCTTGAATCCACAGCACCTCAGTCATTAGGATCTTCAGAACATATGTGAGAGGTTTAGTACGTGTTGTTCCATTGGTTTAAAATGGAATATTTTATGTTCACGCCTTGATTCTGCTTCATTTTTTATCCTCTGTGTTTTTTCTTTAGAGCAAAAAAGAATTGTGGATACATGTGTGTGCATGTGAGAAAGCAGGGGAGGAAGGAATGAGGACAGCATGAACAAAAGAAGAACATGGAAAAATGGCCTGGAAGAAGAAATCAGAAAAGAGTGCAGAAAACACCAAAAATATGTTGTATGCTGCCTTGCTAGACCTTCACAGACATTGTTACAATATATTAAGATAGGAACCAAGAGACTTTTAAAACTTTTATTATCATGTATATGATGTCTTGGGGATTGTTAGAAGTATGCTATTTAATTTCCCTGCACACCTGGCCATTTATCATTATTAAAATCTATAACTAAGCAGTTTCACTGAAATACCCAATGGACACTAATATGTTAGAAAGGCCTGTTAAAGTTAGTCACCTCACTATGTCACTGAGCACTAGCCTAAGGTCTTGCATATGTAGTGTATTCATTGTGGGTAGGCTAAACTTCTGTCAATTAGGCTGTTAATTTCATTGGGTCTCAAGGCTAATTTAGGTAGTACATTATTATCAGTGTGAACCGCAGATGGGAAAATCACTCACTCTTCTGCCCAAGTAATGATATGTGAAGTCACAAGTCAATGGTGCAAGGATCTTATAGCCAGAGAGTTTATGTTATGTGTTCATTCTTTGTGTTAAGAGAATGTATCCAAACAAGGCCTTTGTAAATTTGACTTGTGGAGTACAATCCATACTGAGATCATAAAAAATGAAGTAAGCAATGCAGAATGTAGATATGTATGTTACAGCACAACTATGAGAGAGTAGGACCAAAAAAAAGGGCAGTTTGTTCAGAGCAGAAACTTTCCTTGTACAAAGAAGAATCACATAGTTTTTACACTTATAGAGGCTGAGCAAATGCTTTCTTATACTGCAATGTCTTGGCCAGAGGTTGCTGAGCAAATCAATTCTATAGAGCAAGTAAAAAAAACTCTAGGCCACCACTCACCCTAACTTTAATGTTTCACAGATGTATTAAATTACAACTGGCATCATTTCCAGCCAATATGGCCAGTGACAACAGAACTGGAGGTAAAATCTAGAGCTAATTCATTGCCTCTGTGGCAGTTATAGTATTTTAATACCATTTGTCATGGCTCTATCCTATAGAACCCTGGGATTTATAGTTTCATGAGGTACTTAGAATCTTTATGAAAGACCTGTAACTACCATAGTTCAAGCACATGCACAACAGCTCTCTAGTAGAAAACACAAAATACATTACCCAACTATGAATCTCAGGATTCATGAAGCTAGGTTTATTAAATTACCATCAGACTACTATGACTCTAAGTGTGAATACATTCTTAGTCATAGTCAAGTACTCTTCAAATTTGAGAACTGGGTTGTCATTATTTCCTTTAAATACTTTGAATACAGGTATTACACAAGTGTGCATAACAAGGGTTCACTTTCAGGGGTCAAGAAAAAATGTTCTCTCTAGGCATTTTCTAGGTCCTCCAGTGCAATTCTATGGTATACTTCCATTGAAGGGTGACTACATAGGGGCTATGCAGACGGGCAGCTCTGGGCTGCCTCTGCTAGCAACGGACCGAGGCCACGGCAACACCATGCTATGGCCCCAATCCTTCCTTTTGCCACCCCTACAAGAGCAGCAAAATGCCACTCCTTTTAGAGGTGGCAAAAGGCCACCCTAAGAACTAGCACCATGGCTCTTCCACACTCTTTTGGCACAGCGTGTCTGCATGCTGCACTGGAAGGGCATCCTGATGCCACACGCTGTGCAAACGGCTGTGCAGCATCAGGACAGTGTTAGGGTGGGGTTGGGGCAGCTGGCATGTGGCTACTCTGCCCCAACTCCACTCCTAAGCCAGCCCTTTGGGCCGGTCTGTAACACCCCATAGTTATGCTGGCAGACCTAGAGATTCCTAGAAAAAACACTTCTCTAGGCATTTGCAGCTCCTCCAGCATGACTTTGTGGTCAATGTCCAGTGGAAGCATTCCATAGAATCACACTGAAGGATCTAGAATATGCCTAGAGAGAACACTTCATCCATTTTACGTAAAAGAAAAGTTTTACAGGGAAATCATATTATGCAAAGAGTTCTAGAGCAGATCTCTCACATAATGCACAGGCCACCTGCACTTCATTTCAGAGGCTGTTTCAGTATTAGCTGATACATATATCCCCTCTTGACTGTGCAATGGGAGGGTAGAAATCTTAGCCACCGTTTTTAATCAAATTGCAAATTATTAATTTTAATCCAAACCATGATGATAAGAACTTCCTGATTATTCAAATTCATTGTGTTTTGCCCTCCTCTCATATTGTTTCACACCACCCTGTACCCTTTGTGTTAATGTAACTGTAATTCCACTACACTAATGTGCCCAGATTTCTCATTATCTGAATATTCTGGAAATTTCCTGGAACTATATGAGAGGGAAAGCAGTTCACAGCAGCTTTGCTTTTTGGAAGGTTGTATGTCTTCTTCAAATTACAATTTGCATGGAAGAAGGAAGTTAACAGCTAGTGGGAACAATCTATCTCCCATTGCCATCAATGACACAACTCCCATTGATTTTAATGGAACTAGATTGTACTCCAGATAATATCAGCAAGGAGGTAGGAAAAAAACATTCTGCAGTGATTTCTGATTACCACTGTATTTGTGAAATATATCTATATTGTATATTATTTCATGCATACAGTTACAGCAAAAAGACATTTGTTTTGTTCTCAGACTATATCAAGACACAGCACATTTTTTAAAAAAATGTATGTGTATGTGTTTGTTTTTTACCAGCTGAATTTGGAATCCATGAAAGATAGTACTAATAATAGGAAATTCCAACAGACTTTTAAATACTGCAACATGAATAGTACCAACTATAATAAGTATAAGGAGTGAATCTGAAACATAAGACTGACAAATAGTTACCCAGCTGCTACAGAAATAGCAAGATAGATATTATGTTAAAAAGGAGGGGGAGGGGAGGAAAGAAAAGAAATTAAATGAAATGGATATTAGCTGGAAACATCTGTGTTCAACCACAGAGCAGAATGCATATTCAGCAGCCAGTTTATTGGCTCTTTAGAGGATGTGAATGCTGCATTGTAAATAATGACACGCCTGTAATAAATTCCCAGTAAAAAAGAAAAGGGCGCTCCAGTTTGTTCCTCCCACAATTCACATTTCTGGGTCCCTGCTGTGAGTGATGATTCACAGCAGTCACAAATTCCTGTTTTCAAAAATGTGATTGTATACTCCAGGGCTTTCATTAAGTTTTACACTAGCAAGGGAAATTTAAAACTTGTGAGAAGGTGGGAGAAAGAAGGCCAGCTGACTCTGTGGCTGATGACATTCCTTTAATATTCAGTGTACTGCCCTGATAGAGGTGATCAGAAAGGGGATGTCAGAAGTTAGTTTGGAGTTGCTTTCTTTAAGTAGAGAGGATGTCACATGATAGTCTATCAAATAATAACAAAAGCCAAAATTAAGCATGGAAGCAGGGAGGCAATAAAGGAAGGAAGGAAGGAAGGAAGGAATCTTTGCCCTAATAGCTATGCTGATGTTTGCATTTTGTATATATAAACTCATGCTTGCTTCACTTATTTACTTTAAGTTCTTGAGGAAAAATCAGCTTATAGTAATTTCCATTTTGAATCAAGGTGCAGCCTAGCATTCTTTTTAAACAGGTGCATTCCTTTTGCACTTGTCAAATCCAAAATGGAGCTGGCTGCAAAAAAAATATATATATATATAAAAAAATCACTCACTGTGAGGAGGAAAATACTACTCCTGTCAGACTGGCTATCAAAACATACACAGAGATAAATTTTCTTTTTCTCCTCAGTTTGGGGAATTCCTACAACATCATTCTCATAGATGGTTTTCTCCCAGCATAATCCCTGTGCTGGGTCTTTCACCCCCAAGATATGGTTTTATATTCAGTTGACATCATTTCAGCCAAACAGTTGTTCCAGGCTTGCAAAGTACACTAATGAGATGGGGTTCTGGCAGATTGGCTACTGTCTTACCACTCAGAGTTATACATGCAGTATGCTGTGGATCATCTTGTACACTTAAGGAGACTATTTCTCCTTCCAAGAGAAAAAAATGTCCCAGTTGCTTGAAATATGTGCAAGTTGTTTCTGACACTAGCATGTATCTGTCAAATCTCATTTGTTTGGAAGGAGACACTTCTTGTATTCTGTTTAAGTAAGAGGTGTTTCTGGAATGCAGGGTTCCATTATATTTAGACTGACTTGAGCTCTATTGATTTCTCCACATCAGCACTAAATATAAACAGGATTGGGCTGCTTTGTTTTAATATTTTGCTTGTTATTTTACTTAAACTCAATGACTGATGACCCAGTCCTACCAGTCCCCAACAGCTTAAAGAACTAGTTAACTAAAGGTCCCTGCATTGCAAGGGATCAAACATTTTGGTCTCATGAATCCTGCTATCCAGACCTTGATGTTATTAGATGGAGGGAGTTTGCCAATAGGACAGGCATTGCATGAGGCCCAAGAAACATCAATGGAAATATTCATTCTAGATGAAAAATTTGGCCAGACCACTACAGATTAATCCCAACTAGCACAGACTCACTGAATTTACTGCTGAATAAAATATATCTAAAATACATTGATTCAATCAGAACTATGCTAGTTGGGAGGAACAATAGGATTTATGCCTGAATATCTCTTATTTTTGTCTACACTTTTGAAAGTTAGTAATATGTTTAATAAAAACATAGAGAGATGCTGAATGGCTAAATCCTTGACTTTGCTGTGATGTAAGTAATAGGTTTGTGTGATCCACAACAACTAAAACTGTACTCTCTTATGAGCAAGTACTCAAATTGTCATTCAAAAGCTCTAGCAACAGCCTACTCCTTTGCAGAGTCAGGTATATCTAAAACTACTGGTCGTATTGTAAGTCTCTTCAGCCTTTACATTGATATTTTGCTAACCCCTCTTCAGGCAGGTCCTGTTGGGATTGTTTTATTTTTATACTCATGAAAGGTTTATTTTAGGTTGGCCTCCTCAGCATTCTCTACAGTAGCACAATGTGGTGCTATGCAGATGTTTTGGACTATAACTCCACTGAGTCCTAGTCAGCATGTCCAATCTGTGAGGCACTACCCCTATGGCCTTGTGTTACTTGCCATAGGGATCTTCTCACTTGTATATTTTTCCATGTCTAGATCATCATCATCATCATCATCATCATTTGGAAATAAACAGAGTTGGAACACAAATTGCTCACACAATAATTTAAACTCTTTTACCAGGTGCAAAGAATTGTCATATGGAAATGCGTTTGTTTCCTGACTATTCACAAAACATAAAAATGCATACACAAAATAAAAAAGAGTGAAATAAACACACAGCCCATTCCTTTGAAATATTAGTAATGTGATGGAAATGAAATATATCTGGAGTCAGTTTGCACTGCTTTGATTGTACCTATGGAAGCATCTTTTGTAAGAGCAAACAGGAGGAGTGTGATTCCCTCTCTATCCTGCAACCAGCTACATGACTTAAAATCCTGCACCAAAGGGCTGGAAAGCTGAATTTCAGAAAATGGAAAAGGAACTCAGAATCCCCAAAAAAGACTCTTACTGGAGTTAGGTCTATGTAATTATTTTGTATTCTTTAAACATATAAATACAGCCATCCCATTCATTCAGTCAAACAAAACATGAGATTGTTTGGGTAAGCCATACCATGAGCTGAAAAGGAAGGCAAAACTAACTTTCATCAGGGAATAAGTTCTATTGATTCTAGGATTCCCACTGATCCTAAGTGTGTTTAATTTCACATAGGTCCACTTGATTTCAAAAAAAAAAATGTGTTCAGCATCTGTACTGCCAATTGTCTTGACACTCAAAATTCACTTTATGTAACTTATGGATTGGACTTTTAAAGAGTACTAATATAGAACAGGGGATGAGATCCTGCATGATCCCACACACAGTTATGCCTGTGTTGTGCTATGCCATCTCATTTTGCAACTCCAAATGTGCACTGCACAACCATCCACAACTGTGCAACCCATGCATAATGTGCAACAGTGCACAATGCACAACTTGAAGGCCACATTGATGTGTGGTGGCACTCCAAGTGTTAACTCCAGGTTCTTAGTCCTAACCTAAATACAAACATTGCATATTGGCTAAAGAAGTACAACTGTATAGGGAAGGGAATTTATGCATGCATAAGATGTTAAAAGGATGTCACCCAATTCCCTATTTCTGCATGAGAAATGTAGCTATAATGATGTAACTATTTTGACCCCCTCACTCAAAAAATAAGTAAAAGAACATTAGAAGTCAGACAGCTGCACTAACCAAGGAATTCCGAGGCAAGTGGGGCTCTAAAGGATGATGCATCCAGCTCCTGCTAGAGTGTCACAGTGCAATGAGAAGCAGCAGGTAGTATTTTCAGGTCCTGTTGCAACTATTTCTTGCACTGCAGCCCACTATTTTGGTTGGCACAGCAGCTTAGTTTTTAAAGCAGGTTCTAAGGGGGATTTGCAGTTGTGACAATGGTGCCATTTCTGCAAATGTGCACTGCAACATTTATAAGATCATAATTTATATTGCAGCTTCATAAACATTGTATAGGTACTAGCCCAAACCTTTTACTCTGGGGAAAAAGTAATTCTGAGAACATCTTAGTGTGTGTGTTCTGTGCCTTCAGGTCATTTCTGATTTATGACAACCCAAATATAAACCTATCATGGGGTTTTCTTGGCAACTGT
>CM034706.1:80803775-80814341 GCA_020142125.1 Phrynosoma platyrhinos | reverse complement strand
TATTATTATTATTATTATTATTATTATTATATGGAAACATGGCAATTAAAATGGTGTCAAACTGCATTAATTCTGTAGTAAGGCAGCAGCCTAAATCAAAACAAATCACCATACATAAAAAGTACCATACTTCTTGGAGCATGGTGGAATTTCTTATTCTTATCAGAACAAAAGAAATGGCAACATACAGTGGGTAAGGAGTAAGAAAATAGTACAACACCATCTTCTGGCTGGAGTTGTTATTGACTTAATAATCACAATATTCCTATATTTAACGTCATCCTCAAAGTAGTTCAGGGGCAGAGTTTTTATTGGAATACAAACTTTCCTGAGATTTTGTTAAAGAGTAGGGATCTGTTACTGGGACCTTAGTGGTTGAGATAACAATGGTACCACAAAATGAAACAATGTTAAATAGTTTACAGGATCAGGCTCACTTATGGTTAGCAGGGACAATAAATAACAGTGACTCCTTCTCTTGAGGTATGTCAAGGTTTACTTTAATAAGGACTAGTTCTGATATAGCTGTCTTATTACCAGATGACCTTAATCAACAGATTTATTTATTCACCAGAGGGCTTCCCAATTCAAACACCCAAGTCTGCTCCAACACCTTAGCTTTTGTATTTGAATGCTGCAGGCATCTTGCAGCAATACTCTGGCAAGCTGTTTCTAGTCAGCTCCTCTTGCGACATTGCTAACTCTTCCACTTCAGGGAATGATTTTATCCTTGATGCTGCTGGAAGATTAAAGCTGTTCTCATTTTCTATCCTAAGCCAAATAGATGCATAAGCAAGCTGTTTGATTGTTTCACAGTCACCACAGTGGTACAATATTACCCTGCATTTTTTATTTATTTTTTATTTTATTTTGCAGTAAGTAGCATAACACTGGTCATTTGCAAGTCAAATGCATAGGAAGGGTGGAATAGAGGTGAACAAAGGTAACATGCAAGAGGCTGTTCTTTACATGTCCCTATCTTGCAAATTACCATTAATTCATTGTCTGTTGTTCAGGACAAGAGATGATGTGAATCTTGGGGTATTATTTTTATTTTTATGGTGGGGGGAATCAAGATTCATTCTCCCAAGAGTCCTTAAACTCTAGTGACATTTTTTTTATTTTCCCCAGATATTACCACTCTGAATGAGCCAAGTAAAAAGGATATGCCAGCTGAAGAAGATACAGTGCAATGTAGGTGATTTTTATATACCATCCCTCATACAAAATGCCACAAAATAGTTCACAGGGACAGAAATATAATACTTTACAAAGCTTGGTGCAGTGATTCCCAGAATGGCAGAAAGGGAAAATGACATATGGAAATGTGGCCAAGTAAAAGGAAGAGCTGCAATTTAAAAGGCAGTAAAGATGCAGGTAAGTATCCTTGGGGACAAGTCAGAGTGAAGGATGTAGCGCTAGTGTTTAGTGTCAATCGGAGGCAAAGACACTGCTTGATGAGCAGAATTAAGTTGGTGACAGCAGTGATTACTAGCAGCCAGGCTACCCTTTTGGCATCAGGCTTATACAAAAGAGCAATGGCCTCCTTTACTCAGTTCAGGGTCACTTCTGTTCCACCACTGCCCATAGTCCTGATTTAGAAGCAACCTCTGTGAAAGGGCACTGCCCACCACCGTCAACCTCAGGTAGATAGTCAAATTGTTTTTAGAATGACAGATTTGATCTTGCATGATCAACCAAGAACACAAAAGCAAGAGACTACAGGTTTATGACTCAGATCCCATGCTTATAAGACATCCGACTCAAATCCTGTGTTGGTAAAGTGATAGGAGGATACTCATTCCTTGGAGAAGAAGTCTGGACTGTCAGCTAAGGGCCTTCAATATTTTAGATACATGATTCTGTAGAAATGCTTGGTGAAGGTAGCTTGGCTTAGGCCTAGTAACCTGTTCTGAGGGCTGTCTGTAATAATGGCTTCAAAGCATAGGCAAGTAATAGAAATCCCCAAATTCTTTTCCAGCACAGTTGGAGAAAATACTTCCAAAGATGTAATACTTCCAAAGATGAAGGACAGCTCCTAGGAAAACTGTGCTGTTTGTTTAATCTCACCATCCTACAGGGGACTTTCTCACCTTAATGATTAAGCATGGATATGAGCCCCCCCCCCCCCCGCTGCTCTCAGCAGCTCCACCCCCCAAGTAGAGCAATTCAGAGCAGTACCATTATATAAAGCAATGGAGATAGTCCTCCACTTCTGGGTTGGATTGAAGAGTTCTACCTAATAAAACCAGTAGGAACAAAGTCACCCATCCCATGAAACATCCTTGTACTTACCTTGTACTGAGCTAAGTGGAGGAGGCGGCAGGAAAAAGGTTTTTCCAGATTAATCCAAGGCAAGCAGGGGGCCGTTTCTCCCATCACTATAATTTTCAAAATTATTATCATTGTATGCAATATCCCATGGGCAATCATTATAGGGAGGGTGAAATAGCACATCAATAATAAAAAAGGATAAATGGGCAGTATATGCAAGACATTTGGGGGAAGACACAAGATGAAGAAAGGAGATAGCTATTATATATGTGAGATGCGGGGAAGCGGCAGCATTTAAAGACACAAACTCCCTGCTGTTGTGTCAAAGCCCAGAGTCTAGGAAAAGTTCTGTCTCTTCAGTGTACTGTAATACTGTAAATATTGCTCTTGTGAAACACATATTCAGCCTGGGCTAAATTGACTGTACAGATTATGCAGCATTGCTTGGATGTTGTTATAAATCATGGATTATGCAGATTGTATTTGGGGAGAGAAGTTTAAGAATTTATTTGTGATTTGGCAATGATCAATGAATTTCTTCACAGCTGCTGTAATAGTTTTCTCTTGGCTTGCTTCCAGTTCACCAAGGACCAATTTTCTTCTTTTCTAGAACTCATTCTTTGAAACATGGAAGTAAAATGTAGGGTGGAAAATTGCAAGTACACTTAACATCTACCCTTCTATCAGTCTAACATTGTCTTTTGGAATATTTACACCTTGTTAAGCTCTTTCACCAGAACTGTTAATTCAGTATTAATAAGGTAACCCAATAGGAATGGAACTCTACCAGTGGAGAAGAGAGCAGGAAAATTAAAGAGCTTGAGAATTATTTTATATAATTGTTGACTTATCCATTATAGTGGATTTCCAAAGGCATTGTCTTGAGGGAATTCCTCCAGCTGCCTCAATTACAGTATTTCTCTGTGTTGCATTGTTTGATGGGGGGGGGGGGGTTAGGCTGGTCTCACATACCTTCTTGCTTAGTTGGTATGGATTAGACATTCTTCCTGTAATTGCTTCTTAATATTAAGGGAGAAAATAGGTGGTCACAGATACCAGCAGGATCTTTGTAACATGAACAATCTCCTTGAAATTTCTCAGTTTTATTGTGGCAGTGATATTTTTGAGTATTACTTCACACATTGGTGCTAAACCTGGAATGCATATGCAGAGGTACAAAGGTGAAGGTAAAGTCCCTTGATAAGATTATCAAATCATGTTTGACTGTAGGGGGTGGTGCTCATCTCTGTTACTAAGGGGGGCTGCAGACTTTAGGAGGGGCTTTAGGAGTCCCAGGAAGCAGAGGATCAGGGCAGCTGCTGCCACACGCTGCACTCCCAATCCTCCCTTTTGCTGTCCCAAAAAGAGAGGCAAAATGCCACTCCTTTCAGGGGTGGCAAAAGGCTGCCCTAAGAGCTGGCATGCAGCTCTTTAGCGCCCCTTCCGGTGCAGCGCATCAAAACGCTGCACCGGAAGAACATCCTGATGCCACAGGCATGGGGTTGGGGTAGCCAGCATGCAGCTGCCCCTCCCCATCTCTGCCTCCAGGCCGGCCCTTTGGGCTGGTCTGTAGAGGCCCTAAGTCAAAGAGACAGCACTGTCAAATATGACTCTGTGATCATGTGGCCAACATGACTGAACAGAATGCTGTTACCTTTCTACCAAAGTGGTACCTATTTATCTACTTGCACTTTTACATACTTTTGAACTACTAGGTTGGCAGAAGCTGGGACTTGTGCTGGGAGCTCACTCTGTCACATAGCACTTAGGTCTTGAACTGCCGAACCACCAACTTAGCAATCGTCAGAGTCAGCATCTTAACTGCTGAGCCATTGTGTCCCTTATATGCAGAGGTAATATGGCATTTTTGATGGTTCAAAGCAGGGGTAGGCAACCTAAGGCCCGGGGGCCAGATGCGGCCCCCTGAGGCCTTTGGACCAGCCCCAGGCTGGTCCTGTCGCCGCCGCTGCCACCGCCCCCCACCGCCACCACCAACCGCCATGATGATATTGATTAATGTTGTTATTACTTGTTCTTGGGGTTTCGCCATGGATTTTCTCCACAGGGGTTTTGCCATGGATTTTCTGGGGCTGAGACAGTGTACATACATATTTTTTTATTTTTTTAAAAAAATATATTTTTATATTTATTTATTTATTTTTGGTGCTTCGGCCCCCCAATTGTCTGAGGGACAACAACCCGGCCCCCAGCTCAAAAAGTTGCCTACCCCTGGTTCAAAGCATAGAATCTTTCAGTCATTCTTAACACTACCTTTAAGGCAGGGCTAACTAATAACCTAAAGGCACCAGATCGTATCTGATCTTGGAAGCTAAGTAGAGACATATCTGGTTAGTACTTGGATGGGAGATCACTGGCAAATACCATGTGTCACAGGCTATATTTCAGAAGAAGGAACTGGCAAAACAATGTCTGAGTATTCCTTGGCTAAAGTAGACAGGCAACAGGAAGACATATACACCAGAATTATACAGCCAACGTGAATAATGATGGAACACACATCCCATCATTGGTACCAACTTTGGTTAATTCACTAACTGCGTACCTACCTGGACAGAAGGGACCTTGAAGCAGTAGTACTTGCACTGGTAACCTCTCGTTTCGATTTCTGTAATGTGCTCTACATGGGGCTACCTCTGTACCAAGTCTGGAAGTTTCAATTGGTTCAAAATGCGGCAGCCAGATTGGTCACCAGAACACCTAGGTTGAACCATATAACATGTATTAGAATCTCTTCACTGGCTGCCGATTAGCTTCTAGGCACAGTACAAAGTGGTGGTTATTACCTTTAAAGCCCTATATGGCTTGGACCCGAGTTACTTGAAGGAACACCTCTCCCCACACAATCCGCCCTGTACTCTCAGAACATCCAGGAAGAACTTATTAGAATATCATAAGATCAGGTTGAGTCAGGCCTATCCACCAGGTTCCCTATGGTAGACTTTTAAACTAAAATGGATCATCTCTGATTCGATTACATGATTTTTGAGTGTGTGATGATGACTAGCCATTTTAATGAATTATTAATAATGTTAATATTTTATTGATTGTATTTTTGTATTTATATTATATTTTTACTGATGTAATCCCACCTCAGTCTGCAAATAAATAAAAACTACTACTACTACTAGTAGTAGTAGTAGTAGTAGTTCCCCACCCACCAAGGGAAAAAAATAGAATAAAATGATTTGCGGTATTTGCTGAAGCCTCTTGCAACTGACCTTTTCAACATATTCTAGGGTATCTCTGCAAATTATTAACTTAAGAGACCTCTTTTTACCAATTTGAGAATGAACATCAGGCATGCCCACCTCATTTTTTCATGAGGGAGGGGTTTTTCAACCACAGTCAAAAGGCAGAGTGGAGAATAATGACTCAGCCTATGATGAATTATACTTTTGTTGAACGGATGGTTACACTTTTCCAGAAATCTCAGGCTCACATCTTGGGTGAACTCCTGGAGTCTTTCCTGCACCTAGATGTCCAGGTTTCAGTGGTGGACAGGAATACATTGGCACAGCTAAAACCAGTATACCAGTAGTGCCAATTCATTTAGACATCAGATCAGACCTAATTATATATGTCTTGATCATGTTCAATTTAGATTACTATAACACACCTATCAAAGTGTCTTTGAAAACTGTTTAGAAACTTCAGCAAGTCCAAAATGCTATACCCAGAATTCTGGCTGGGGCTGGTTACTGGGAACTCATAACTCTCTTGTTGCAAAAGCTCTACAGGCTACTGGTCAATTTCTGGGCAAACTTCAAAGTGCTGGTTATGACCTATGAGAATCTATATGACTTGAGTCCAGACTATCTGAAATACCATATCTCCATACATGAGCCTTCCTGAGTTTTAAGCTCTCAAGGGGGACTTTCCTTGGTCCTACCACCACAGGTATATTGGATGATGATATAGGAGACGGCCTTCTTGGTGTCTGTTTCAGGCTGTGGAATATCCTCCCTCAAGAGACTAGGTTGGCTGTTTCTTTGTGATCTTCTTGCCAGCAAAGACCTTTTTATTTAGACCTTTCATCATTAAGTGGTTGTGGCAAAAGAGACCATTAGTGGGTTGCACTATACTTTCCTCTGCTAAATTATGTTTTAAACTATTTTTGTTGGGGGGTTTGTGTGTGTTTTAAACTATTTTAAATGTGCTTAAATATGTGTTAAACTATTTTATGTTTTGAATAGTATTGGTTATTTAATTGTTTAACTTTTTATTTGTATACTTGGTTTCAACTGTATTGAGTCCCAATTTTGATGGTGATGGGTGCATCTACACTGTAAAAATAATGCAGTGGACACAAAGAAAGTTTGGCAAAGAAGGCTAAAGACCTTGTAAAACTGCAAATCCCAGGATTACATAGGATGAAGCTACAGAACTGAAAGTGGTGTCAAACTGCATTATTTCTATGGTGTGGATGTACCTAATCATCATGGTGGTGGTGGTGGAGGAGGACGAAGCCTCCTTGGATCCTGCATCTTCAATAATCTTATAGAGGTAGGTTGGTGCAAGATGTATTCTGGTCTGAAGCAAATAAATGAGCTATCTGAGGGGAAAGTGACACACATGTGTCACACACACAGAGTTCTATCCCTCTTGTTCTTGCTAATTCCTCGTCCTCAAGAAGGTACCATCTAAACCAGCCCTACATTATGGAAGGGACCACCATGTATGCCACCACAGCCCAGTGATGTCCTCTTCCTTTCTTCTTCCTCCCCTTATGCAGGTATGACATATGTTCAAACAAAAACAAAAAAACACAACCCTAGATAAGTACCATAGTTTACCATAAGGCCTTTGTTAAATAACTGACATGAAATTCTCTGAGAAACTTTGGCCCATTCTGATTCACTCTAACTTGCTTCACAGGACACATAAAATAGGAACATACATGTATATTCAAAGGCCAGCATGGTATTGGACTACAGCTTGGGGATATCAAAGTTCAAATCCTGCTTGCCATGGAAACCCACTGGATGACCTTGGGTATTTCACATTCTCTCGGCCTCAAAGGAATCTCCCCTCTGGACAAATTCTGCTAAGAAAACCCTATGATAGGTTCACCTTAGAGTTGTGATAAGTCAGAAATGACTTGAAGTCACTCAGCAACAATAATGGTATCTTCAGCTGTTTGGTGAATAGCTTTAAGATCATCATCATCAATCATTATCATCGTCACTCTTAATTTTTATTATATTTTAAGTTTATTAAAGTACATATGGAGTAGTAACAGTAACAATGATGATCATGATACAGTGATTTTCTTTCAACCTAGATAAGTACCATAGGTTACCATAAGCCCTTTGTTAAATAGCTGACATGATTTTAAAATGTAATGCTTGCACTTGAAGTGTTCAGAAACATGGTATATGTTATTTCCCCCAATTCTGACATATGAAGGTGTTTTCTTGAATGCTCCTTTTCCCCCTCTGCTAATTCTGACATTTCCACTGATGCTCTTAATATAACAGAGCAATCGCTAACATTAGGCAGGGTTAGATGGCTCCCTCAGACAGGAAATGGGAGAAAGCAGCAAAGTTTTAGAGATCAATCCAACATGTTCTAAACCCTCTAACTTGCATGCTGCCTTTAAGTCTGTGAAGAATACTTCCCAAACTTTCCATTGCCAGTCCAGTTGGCTTTTGTACAGGGATTCAGGTGGAGCGTCATCTTGTTCTTCACTTCAGGCAACAAAGGGGGGTTGCAGACTGCCAGAAATAGTGCAAATTGAGTCCACTTTTAGGGTTAGGGTTAGTACTAGGGAATCATGGGAACTGGTTTTTTTCTGACACATTGAACCTTCTCTGTCAGAGAGCTCTGGTGCCACAATAAAATACAGTTCCCATGATTCCCTAGCACTAACCTTAGGGTTAGGGTTAGTGCTAGGGAATCATGGGAACTGTATTTTATTGTGGACTCAATTTGCACTATTTCTGGCAGTCTGCAACCCCCCCAAAATTTCTGGGACTGGCCCTTTCTAATGCATAAAAACACATGATTTGCAACAGGGTTTAAATAATCTTCATGCTAAAGAAAGTCACTGAAACTAGTGATTCATTAAAGGCTGTGCAGTGTGAATGACTGTATTTTGATAAAGTAAAATGAATTTTGGCTTTACAACAAAAAGCTGTAAATAATTACAGCTTAAGAACATCTATGTGACATTTACAGGAGAATCATAAGATGCAGAGTGTTTCTTCCATTATGTGGTCACTCTCTACACCACAGCCTATTCATGCTGAAAAACATCAAACTAATACTGGTGCAATTGATATTGTAGTTAACCTCTTTGTTAACAACATCCCTTACTGGAGACATGACGATGATAGCATGGGAAGTAAATTGTCATCACCTCTTTCTTGATTACCATGTTTCTCAAACAATATGACTGTAGATTAGAGACATAATATGCAGCAACCTTGCTGCCCTTACAACTGAAACATAGGATATTGGAGAGAAGGATCAGCTAGACCCCCACACCATGATCAGAGCTTGGAAAAGTTGTTATTTTGGAACTAAAACTTCGAGTCTATTATTCAGCAAGAATGCCCATCACATGGATCTTTTCTGAGCTAGGCCCATGACATGGATTTCCACAGACAAAAGCAGGGGTAGGCAAACTGTCCCCCTTTGAGGGACGAGGGACTTCAGCTCCCAGAAGCCTCAGCCATGTTGGCCAATAGTCTGGGATGTTGGCCAATAATCTGGGATTCTGGGAGCTGAAGTCCCTCGGCCCTTAAAGGGGACAGTTTACCTACCTCTGGACAAAAGCATAGAGAGAAAACGAGTATGCCATACTGAGGATAATGGGAACTGCAGTCCAATATATCTGACACCATGCTGGGGATAATGGGAACTGCAGCCCATCATATCTGGCACCAAGTTGGGGGTGGGGATGAATCCTTGTGGAAAATCCTATAATTTGGTTATTACAGGGAAGGCTGGATTAATCCTACCAGACCTTAACTGTAAAAACAGCTATGGAGCTCCAGAGTTTACAAAACACTGATTTTATAAAAAGAAGTTTTTAACATTGCACTCTTATATTACTTTCCATTAGGAATCCTTACACAAAGCTTCTCTTAACTCAGCTGGGGCCTGGGGGTATAGACATGAGAGAGAAAGCCATATTTTTTTCCAGTGACCTGACAACATCTTTGGAGGGTGGATTTTATTTTATTTTATTTTTAAGGGAAAAATAACAAAAGTATAACAATTAAATTCCTCTTCCTGCATCAGCAAAGGCTAACAGTTGTTAATCCTAAGAGCTACTAACATAAAGTTTCATATTGCTAGAGTGCCTCCCCTTCTGCAGCAAATCCCCTACCAAGTGTTCATTTATATGTCCCCCCGCCATATAGCCACTTATTGCCTCCTCCTGATCATTCTCCATTACCACTGCCATCATCAGTGCTAAGTTCCTAGGCAGCACACGTTCTTCAGCAGAGCTTGGAAATATTTACCTTTTGGACTACAATTCCCAGAATCTCCAGAGCCATGCTGGCTGGTGAATTCTAGGAGTAGTAACCTCAAAACAAACATTGCACCTTCCCCCATGTGCCACACAATAGTTTTTCACTGTCATTTTCTCTCTACAACACAATACCAGGATTCAGATGGGGAGGCAAGAGAACAGAACCATTTTTGGTCTGTTTACAAGGTATGCATGGTTATGTTTTTACTAGACTACAGCAAGACACCAGAAAAGTATGACCACAATAAAATCAGAATAGTATTATACAGCACTTCCATACTGTAATTCTTCTTAATTTTATTTTTTCCAACATTCATTTTAAGAGGAACATAGTGAATTAAATAAATTATTACTTGGGGTGATAACTTCATTTCTTCATAGTGTGGCCTCATCCTCTCATCTACAACTCAACCAGCCTTCTGTAGCATGGAGTTATCATTCAATGTAGTCAGTTCTACCTGTAGAGTAAACAATCCCCATTTCCAATCTACATTTTAAAAATCTCAGTAACTATCAGCACTCTATCCATCTTTCTTCATGTTTAAGGATGTCTACAGAGTGCAAATGTGCCTGTATGGTAGGGATGCATTTCCATTAAACAGAAGCAAACATAACCAAAAGACTGCTGGGCCCATGGAATAGCATGAAGACATTGGAATAGTTCAAGATTTTCCATACTTTGGCTCAGTCATAAATCAGAATGGGGATTGTAATAAAGAAATCAGATAAAGTCTGTTTTGTTTAAAGAACATTCATTAACACAATTTTGGAAAGACCTAAGGTCACCCAGT